>JAJLUP010000003.1:218023-439754 GCA_030564285.1 Blastobotrys parvus | reverse complement strand
TTTTTTTTTTTTTTGGCTCGCTTCGATCGCTCGATGTGCTTGGAATGATCAGGCTGGCTAAGGCGGCTCATCGGACCCTCCTGGCATACGTCACCGCCGTGAAAGTATAAATAACTAGCTCCAATGGATGCCATGTATCACGGATGGGGAAAAGCCTCAGAAATCACTACTATGACGTCCGGATTAGGGGTGTGGCATCGGATACGGCCCGAGAGTTCCGAATCCACAGCAGCTCGTTGATATGCATGCTGCAGCAGAGAACTCAGACATCAGTGGGACAGAAACCGCATCATCATCTCATGTGGTGGGCTCACACCGATCGTGGGGCTGCCGGTAGACAAGTGCAATTGCGGATACTTTAAACCAATAAGTCGTCGTCGATGCAAAAATATATATATACTCTAAATAATAACAAACTGTACATGGTCAAAGTTGGATTCTCACGATCGAGCAGCTCGAGATCGCAGGTTACACCCAGAATTAGAACAGAGAGGAATATTCGTCATGGTCCTGATCCATCGTCAAGATCAGATCCAATGCCTCCGCCACCTCTGGTCCGCATTCCGAGATCAGCTTGTAGGCGGCAGTCAGAACTGGCGGCTTGATACCCCTTGTCCTTGAGCCACCTAGATCTACCATACGCAGTGGTGCCATGACCTTGCCGTCGTTCCAGCCTAAAAATAGACCGGAATCGGCAACTGTTTCTTCCTCTTCAGAGGGATCGACCATGACATTGTCACCGATCACCGACAGCAGAAACAATAATGGAGGCTTGAAATCGGTGCATAGGGGGGTCGATTCTGCCCAATCGTCATGGAATACAGGGATCTCCTCGGCGGCTGAATCGTCCGTCGACGACGTAATCAACGGCAGTTTGGTAGACATTAATGCAAGGTAAATGGTCAATGAAAGCAATCCCAACGGATGCGACGAATGTGATAGAACCAATCCATCAATATACAATTTGAAAGAAAACCGAGTCGTCAGTTTGAGCCGACTCTTCAATTCGTTTTGTAGAATAGACGTAAATGTCGACCCAAGCACATTAGGCATTGGATGGTCATCACGAGTTCCCGAAATATCCACATCCACATTAACCAGCTCAGGCTCTTCCGATGTTTTTACTACCTTCGCCTTGACGCCTACAATGCATTCACCGCCATCAGCGGTACGTACTTTGGCAGACCCATTGGCGGTCGGCAAAAAATTCGTTGTGGCTTCGAGCGGACGAAACTGCGACACAAGTCGTGAATCTGGCCGAGTGGGCGGCTTCGCAGAAAGCGATTCTTTGAGATATGAAAGCTCCGCAGGACTCAATTTCATTGTGATTTGGTGGATTGGCAGTGATGTTCAAATTTGTCGGGATGTTTTGGCGAGGCTCGAACAACCGGCTACCCGGCAGTCCACCGTGCCGTGAAAAAAGCCCCACCAAGTTGATCGATTGCCCCGTTCATCCGTGTCGTCATCGATTTAGATTAAACAAAAAGGTCTCGGCGGTCGGACACGAGTTGATTCTTTTGGGCGGATTGTCTGGAATCGACCTTGCTGGTTGATCTATTTACCAACACTGTGACCAGATCGCTCTCTCTGCATATACTCTGTTCATTAGGCAACTACTTCAGGCAAGAAAACAAGATATATTTGGCAGCATAGAACTTTGATAGGTCTTACGTACACCTCACCAACCGTATCTTTGCTGTAACTTTACCCAAATTCCGCTTCCGCTTGGCAGGCTGGGCATATTCAAGTAGGAGAAGGTTCCCCTCCCCCAAGCACACGTGGGTTGGGTCGAGAAGTCCAAAATCTTGGCATCATGAACTTAACAATATGCGATGGTCGGAACATGTACCGAAGACTGGTTAAATACGCGGCCTAAGGTTCACAGGTCAAGTTTACAGCCCAGATCCCACTTCATCCGAGTCAAGTCAAGACTTTTAATGTGGGTTGTGCATGCTGAAATTACCCGAATCTCCGGTTGAGTTTGAGTTTGAACCACTTTACTTGCGCACGGATCGCCCACACAGTACAGAGTTACAGCCAATTGGACAAGGCCATCAGAAAAAGCAAGCCATCGAGCCGAGTGGTGATCGTGCATGCCAAGCTTTGGATAAGCCCAGACCGAATATCTTGGCATTAAGTTTAACTTCAACGGCTGACCCTTGAGGCTGTTGTGACTAGTCACACAGTATGGTCCTAGGTCTTTGATGGATCACGACTTTATTACAGTGTAAACTATCCATCTGAAATACCCACTGCAATGCAACTTACCCGGGTAGAGCCCGTGAGGTATTTTATATTTATGGGGGATTTCATTGGCTTACGTCGTTGACTCCTCTCCTCTCCGCCAGAACCGATGAAACCTACTAAGAAAAAGCTTCTTGTTTCTTTTTATCTGCCCCAGCTAGGCTCAGACATGATGCATAGCTCTCGATTCTTGGACACTTACGTTAGCTCGTTCGGTCGTTATGAAGAATTCAAAAAAGCAATCTCTAGCAGAAACTCAAACGCAAAACATGCGAGTTTAAGCTCGGTAGGACCCAATTGAATCTCTTTTCGCTAGTGTAAAAGTGTGATTCAAAAAGCTAGAGTCCCGAGATTGGTTTTTTTCTTTTGTGCTTACTATGGCAGATGGTTGAAGTGTAGTGCCCCCCCTCCGAAACGTTGACAAGATACATATGTAGAGGCAAGCGTATGATGCCATGATGCTTCTTTTTTTGAATATATATATATAGTTGCCGCCTTGTGCCGCTTTTTGATGTAGCCCTTATTTTTTTTTATTATTATTATTTATTCCTCTCTTTCTCCTTTTACAGGTTCATACTAGTGAACTATCTCCATTCGACAATTCTGAGGTCTGATACCCCTTACTTCAAAAATAAATCCAAGCAACTGGTTAAACATTACTTCTGGCTTTATTTTCGTCAAAAAGCTACCAACCAATAACAAGAATCCAGGCTGTGTGTGTGGAGGAGGATCCGAGATTTTGATTACGCAAGCCCCGAACGAAACAACAGGAAAGCAGTCAAAATCTTCTGCATCAACACACCCACCCGAAAGTTCAAAGAACAGCTCTGAACAACAAAAAAACGAGAAATCATGGAGACTTATCACGGGTACATCAAGACCCAGCTCGATGCCATCCTATTGTTTGAGGCGTGTCGGCTGGGCATCTTGCCAAGAGTTCAACGCCGCCTATCAGAACGCGAGCGCCTGCAGATTAAGTCTGGAAGCATTTACGTATGGAACGAAGCTGAGGCTGGTATGAAACGATGGACAGACGGTAAACCTTGGAGTGCATCTCGAGTATCAGGAAGCTTTCTGACCTATCGGGAAATGGAAGGGGGTGCTGTGGCTACTGCAGCTGCTGCCGGGGGTAATACTACCGTCGGTCGACGTTCTGCTAGCCCAACCGGTTCCAGTAGTGGTAGCACCTCGCCAAGTCGCAAAGCATCCAACCTCAAGGCCAAGAAACCCCAAAATGGCAATAGTTCTAGTGGTTCAAGTGAAGGTTTGCATTATAAGGTGGGCGGTCTCTACAAACAGAGTTTTAGCTTGGTGACAAGCGACGGGATGAAGTTTCATCTCATTTCATACTTTAAGCGAGAGGAGATTAACCAACGGCTATTGACTCAGCCGACTCAAGATCCAAAGCTGAAGAAATTGACCATTCCGATTGACTTTTATCCTGATAACACATCGGCTGGGTCGAATCTAGGCCCTGCAGTTATTACAGGACCGATGACTAGTGCAACCTCTTCGCCGGCCATTCACGTCACTAGTGCCACTACTGCTACTGGCACCTCCCCGGCTTCTGCACCGATGCCGATAAAAGGAGAATATTACGACCGTAGGTATGACGTTTATCAACAGGGACCTCCACCAATCTACCAACAGCAACAGCACTACCAACCATCACCATCACTGCATCATCTTCGCCCCAATCCCGCTGTACAAAACCCCACACGACACATTCCGGCTCCACAGCGCCAATTGCATCGTCAAACTCCACCAACACCAGAGTTTGTACAAATGAATCAACCTCAGCCGATCTCGCCTGGCCAACCACCGCAGCCGGCAAATCTACCACCATTTTCATTTCCTTCGCCACCTCCATCAGAACATTCGCCAAACTCTAAACTCCGCAAAGTGAGTTTAGATGGAGCGGTCGATCTTCAGCAACAACGCGATGCCCGTGAATATTCCAGTGCTGAAGACCGACGAGCAATCCAGCGGCTGGACCGAGGATTCATGGTATAGATATGAAAACTGTACTCATTTTTATTATGATAGCTTTTGTATAAACATGTATTATTTAACTTATTATTTGTCTTGAGATTTGATCTAGATGGCGTTTTCGTGATCCGAACCGCTAATTGGTCCTGGGAGCATAGATTACGTGCAGGGCGTTTTTTCTGTGTTTCAAACCTTAACTTTAAATCTCTAGTTTCATATATCCCGGATCATGGGCAGTACAGGAAAGCTCCCTCCGCCCGTATCTGATACCGCCTCCCATTCGATGACAGTTACATTTTCCTTCTGAAGAAGCTCAATTCATAATTGTCCATTTCCAACCCCGCTGATAACAACAGCAACGATCGTCAGAATGTCTCACCTATGACGTAACCCCCACCATAAAGCTGCTGTATTATATCCGCCGAATTCGGATCGATTACTTGATCTAGTATTTCTATTGGGCTGTTGCAATCATCTACTGCGATAGAAGGTGCATTTTCTGCATTGGTCCTGCGCTGGCCAGCATACCCTGTAATGTATCCTGATAAGATCAATTGACCAAATCAACTGATATGCCGCCACACTTGGAGCCACAATCTAGGACCCCTACCCCTTTCGGTTGGTCGGCAATTGCTGAAATATGGCCATCAGTCTTGCTGCAGTCACACATATTCATGCAGTTCTGGGCTTGTGTGTCTTTGATCCACCGATCTAATCCAGTTTAGGATAATGGTCGCGAGTCGGCTGCTTTTCAGAATATATATATATATAAGCAGCATCGTCTCGCTTTGTATCGAGTCACTATATAATATACTCGAAAAATGCAGTGGCAAGCGTTGCTGAAAAAGCTTGAAACAGATCATGATCCAAACTTGACCACCAAGGAGCTGTTTTTACAGAATGACGATCTGAAACCAGTGGATAAACCCCGACGAAAATGGGGCTGGCTCAATTTTGTTGCATTTTGGATTTCGGATGCTTTTAATATCAACACTTGGCAGATTGCTTCTGCTGGTGTCACGGTCGGATTGAGTTGGTGGCAGGTATGGTTGAGTGTTTGGATCGGTTATATCATCTCGGCCTGGTTCGTGGTATGCATTGGACGAATTGGTGCTGTTTATCACATTTCATTCCCCGTTGCATGTAGGTCCTCGTTTGGGGTGTTTGGGTCATATTGGCCCGTGATCAATCGAGTTCTCATGGCATGCATCTGGTTCGGGGTTCAAGCATGGCTCGGTGGACAATGTGTTAAGCTTATGATCCGGTCTATTTGGCTGCAGGCTCCGCAGATGCATAATAGTTTGGGGCAAGCTCAAACTACAACATTTGACTTTTTGTCTTTCTTTTTATGGTGGTTGGCTGTATTGCCAGCTATTTGGTTCCCGGTGCATCAGATCCGGCACTTATTCACCGTCAAATCATACCTTGTACCAATTGCCGGTGTGGGATTCTTGGTTTGGACGCTAGTGAAGGCCGGTGGAATCGGTCCTGTTATCAAACAACCAGCTACAATTAGCGGGTCCAAGCTTGCATGGGAATTCATCAAAAGTACCATGAGCTGCATTGCCAATTTCGCCGCACTGATTATGAACGGACCTGATTTCACCCGATTCGCTAAAAAGCCGTCGTCTGCCACCTGGTCCCAGATCACCACTATCCCACTAGCTTTTGCAATCACATCTGTGATCGGCATTTTGGTGAGCTCGGCATCCACTGTGCTGTACAAGGAAACTATCTGGTCGCCACTTGACGTGCTAGGCAATTTCCTTGACGGGCATCCCTCGGCCGGGGCCCGATGTGGGGTATTCCTACTTGCAGCTGTATTTGCATTGGCCCAGGCTGGCTGCAATATCGCCGCCAATTCCATTTCGGCTGGAACTGATATGACGGCATTGTTCCCGAGGTTTATCAATATTCGGCGTGGTGGGTACATCTGTGCGGCAATTGGATTCGCCATCTGCCCATGGAAGTTGCTGTCGTCGTCAAACCAGTTTACCACCTATTTGTCGTCTTATACCGTGTTTTTGTCATCAATTGGTGGTGTCATTGCTGCTGATTATTATTTGGTGAGAAAGGGCAAGCTTATAGTGGACGATCTCTACACCGTGCAGCGTGGGTCCACGTACATGTTTTGGAATGGTTTTTCTTGGAGGGCATATACCGCATATATTTGTGGTATTATGATCAATGTCGTTGGATTTGCTGGTTCGGTGGGTGCTAAGGTTCCAATTGGAGCTACTTACGTCTTTAACTTGAACTACTTTGGTGGGTTCATTGTGGCTGGGTTGGTGTACTGGGGTTTATGCTGGCAATGGCCTATTCCTGGATGCAATACGGGCAAATTCAGTGAAATCGACGCCAAGGTGTACTTTGCTGAATTCGACGAAGAAGAGCAGCTGGAGGCCAAAGAAGCAGATCTTGAAGGCGAATACATGTCTGATCATGTCGATAGCAAGAAGCATGATGAGCCGCTTGATACAACTAATGACCACCAATATGGCCAATAAATCTGGATTTTGTTTTGTAGTACATATTTTGTTTCACTGTTTGATGGTATGAATTTATGAGTTTTATGTGTTGAAATGATTATCGTAACGCGTCGATCGCGACAATTGATCCCAACATTCTTCCGAAAATATGCTGAGCCGCATTGACGGAACTCAGGAATGGACAACAATAAGAAATAGAATCATTAATGTTTTCATTAATTAAATTCATAAAAATTATGGGTATTAAGGTACATTAAATAAGCGCCATACTTAAAGACCAGTTGGCACGGCGACACCAGATGGCAAGCCAGTTGGCAATCCCGACGGCAATCCGGTTGGCAAGCCTGGAATGCTGGAAGCTGGAGCACCCAAAATCTTAGCAACAATCTGGACAAAGTTTTGAATGAACAACAGGACGGTGTTGACAAAGTCACCAAGGAGATCTGGGTCGGCTTGGTTTGGGAATTGTCGTCGAGTAAGGCCACTGCTGCCTTCGGAGAACTGTGATGCCAAACCTTCCAAAACAGCAGACAATTGGCCCAATTGAGCCAATTGGGAGGTGATGGCAGATGCTGGATCATCACTTCGAGCTTTAACTCGCAAGGTGTTACCAGCTGGAGGTGGAATTGGATATGGCACGGCCAAAGCGATACCGGTAAGAATAGTCAAGATAGCGAAGAACTTCATTGTTTGCGTGAAATGAATCGAGAGTTGGTTAAAAAACTGCTGGTTAAATTATGAAGGTATTGCGGTATTGCATCCTCCTTTTATACCTTTTGATAACTGACAACAAATATGGGTTTGCTGTGTCCCATTTGAAAAATCGATCGACATTCCGTTGTGACGGCGATCAACCTGGTCTTTAGGTGTGGTACCGCCAAATGATCGTGTAGGTTCGAAAGACGTAAACTCGCGCGGGGCATTCCAGAAGTTATGATTGGTGATTAGCGCACAAATATGGAAGTTTCGTTGTCAATTGATCCGTGAGACTGGATCAATTGGAACAGAGAGCCCTGATAACGCAATCTTGGAATGGTTGTGAGAGGTCGAAATCTGCGGCTTTGGAGCTTGAACCCCCTGCAGCCTGCGTCATGCAAGGTCAAGAAAGGCGCGGCGGCGACCCCGTACCAGTCAACATTTGAGACGACACCGAATCAGTGTCAAGAAACGACAACGAGACGTATGACAGAGTACGGCCCTTCCGCAATGAAACAAAGCTACATCCGGTTTCGCGTGGGAACTGTCTACAGTTTTGTCGTCGTGCAGCCGCGAGATCTATTACCGCGAAATGGCCCGGCCGATGCACATGGTCCAGGTACAGCACCCGATTACATTCCACAGAATGCCGACGATCGTACTCAATTTCAAACTGCTCCAAATTAGGACAGCGCTTTACCAATCGCAGCAGAATGCCATTGCAGACCAGCACCTTGTTGTCACAAAACAAGGGCGCCGAAGTGATCGAGCGCGTCACGATCGTGATATGGCGGAGGTGGTGAGATTCAAACCCACTGTCGCAATCGTTGGGTACCTGTTGGATATCCATGACGATCCGGTTGATTCGGAGATGGCATACATCTTTCCATCTCAAGCGGCCCGGCTCGACATGGTAATAGCAATTGGTGATAAGCTGTGGTAGATACGGATAGCGCTGAGAAAATACGTTCAGCGTGCTCAAGTGATGGAAGCTTTTAACCTCGATTCGCTGCAGTTTAGGCAAGACCGCCGTGAATCCGCGGATATGTTCATCCTTGAAAGTGTCAAAAACAACTGCTCGGGCCATTGGACACCAAAGATCTCCCGCACCGCCTTGCCAAGTGACCCTTGGATTTGTAGATTTCAAATGCAGCTCCGTAAACGAAGACAGAATGCTAGTTTCAAGTCGGCTTAGTACCTGGTCGCCATTTACAACCTTTAGACACCCCACCTTGACCCCTCTGAACCATTGCTCCTGTACGCTGCATCTTGGTACCACCACCCCACAATGCCGCACCCGTCTGTCTTCATCTCCGAAGACCAGCTCAAGTGTTTTTAAACGTGTTCCCGGTGGAACAATGAAACTTTCCAAATCGCAAGCCGCAAGCCCGAACTGACCAGACCCGCAAATGCGCAGGTGAGTGATTGTACTGTAGGCAGTAAAAAATGAGGGGCAGCCGTTGAGCATGGAATTGGCCTTGGAGCGGTGACTTCCATCAAGCCACAATTCTACGGTACGTTCAACGGGCACTGAAGCTAGTAGTTTGGCAATTGCGATGTTGACAATACTTTGAGCGCCGCCTCTGGACCTATAGTGCACAGTGATATGCTGCAGTTTGGTGCAACGCCGCTTAATTGTGTCCATAAGCAAGCACAGTTTGTCAGCTTGAGCTACATGGTGTTCTTTTTCTTTGCAATATAAATCAAGCTGTTTGAAGTCCTCCCATGGAAGTTGAATCCTTGTTGTGCATTTTGTAGCGTTAATGTAGATGGCCATACCAGTGCGTTTTGTAGGTGGAGATTCGGGACAAATTTCAACTACCAGCCTTTGGAAAATTGTGCTTCGTGTCTGTGAATGGAGATGCTTATTGACCAAACTCAAGCTGAGCAACGTTTCGCCGTCGACATGGCACAGTATCTGGCCCAATACCGATGTCGGTATCGATTGCAATTGCAGTCCACCACGATTGTTCATGTCAATTTACCAAAAAATAAAAAGAAGAAGAAGAAAGATCACTCGGAAACAAAGTTTGTTGTGTGATATAACCGCCAGCCGCATGATTGTACGCAGGGTGCTGTTGGTGGGGAATCGCGGAGAGCGGGGAACAGTCAAAAGAGTCATGAATTTTTCACATGCGCATGGTTTGCAGCAATTTTACTGGAGAATAACAGCAATCTTAAATTTCTGAATCTAATCCAATCATTACGGTCTCTTGATCTAACTTGAAAATACTATTCCTGATTTAGGTATGTGCAATGTTGCAGTGCATATGAGCCGATTGCCGAGGCTCATTCATTCGGCAATCGAAGAGACAGCAACGCGTTCGCCCAACTGCTCAGACTCATTCACTCCTATCAACTCATAGTCTGCATATTCGAAGTGCTTATTACAACGCCATTCCACTACTCGGGTCAAAAACCCCGGCAATGTCCACAAGCGGCACATCGATGCGGCGGCAGCTTCCAGTCGAGCCTTGGACATGTTTATCCAATGCTAGGTTATTTGATCAACTTCAAGGCTCTGATGTTTTATTATGCATCATAGGAATATGGATCCCCTTTCCGAAAGTACCCAATTGCCATATGTTTGTCGCAGGGCGGGTTGTAATAGTGATGTTCGTCGCAGGGCGGGTTGTAATAGCCATCATCCCGCTTCAGATAGACTGTAGTCATCTTTGGTTCTATGATATTCATTGATTGAATTACCGGGAAAATATAACACCATAGACGTCTATCAAGAGCCATCGAGTCAAGACTTGGCGTCTGTCTGTCGGCTCTTCTTTCTCTCGAGCCGCACCAAACGAGCTCTCGGCAACGGGTCTCTGCGCGTATATTCTGGTCCGAGCTCACTTGGTGAAAAGGTTACGGAATTTGACTGTTTTTTGGCAATTTTTCGTATATCACCCAGGACCACACAGTCTACACACTTTAGGTGTAAACTGTGGTCCCGCTTCATTTCTATTAAGTATAGTCACCCTCCGTCCCATTTGCGTGCACGAACTATGGCTGGGCGGACGCCGCGTTGCTTAGGTGATGATATCTGTGCTGCGTTCAAGTCACCTCGCCCGCACTCGTCCTATCCTGGCCGTGCTTGTATGAAATAAGCGGATTTCCTTTTTGCTTACCGTTCAGATCACCGGCAAGACGGTTCCGGAGAGTGTAATTATGTTGATGCAAGGATCACCGTGAAGAGATCCCCCTACAGCTTTTTCGGTGTTTCTTAACTTGATCCCGAGCCGCACGCCGCACTTCAGTGAGCCCCTCTCTGGGCAAGATTGCCAGACATTTATGGCGCGGTGCAGCTAAGGGGAACACGATGTGCTGATATGAAGCAGTTACAAGGGAAAAACCATGGTGCTGAAAAATAGATGCGATCAGTTAGTTTGTCGTGCGGCATTACCGGCACACAATGAAACAACACTTTTGGGTTCATTACTTGAATATACATAACATATCATGACAGCATCAGTCCACTCGACTCATAAATAAAAAGGCAACCACCACATCACTCATCCGAAGACACGTCAAAATCGAATCGGTACAATTCCTGTTTGATCGAATCGAGTGACGAGATCTGGATGGCCTGTTTGAAATGGTCCCCCATCTGGGCAAAGAACTTTACCATCCGCATGTTGAGCTCCATCTTTTGCTTCTCAGGGTCGACGTCTTGGTATATTTGCTCGTAGCCGTGTACCACTTCATTATAGTGTGCCCATGCACGGTCGGCCTCGCGATTGATGACTTTATAGGCTCGAGGATGTGGGTAATACCTGTCAATGTCAGTGCGACATGTAACCAGCTGCGAATCTATTCTCATTCGCACGTCGTCAAAGTATTGCAACATGTCGTCGTGGGCTGGCCAGCCTGACATGGATCGTGATCGCGGGGGCTTTGGTAGCATGATGACTGGTCGTTCAAGAAATAGAGCCATATTGCGGGAAAACGTGAGGAAAAAAAAACAGGAGAATCTGCACGGTTATTTATAATGCCATCAGATACACTTCGTATACACAGACCTGGAAGATCCCTGGTGCTTGGCTTTTCCACCAAGCTCAAAGCTGCATTAAGTGGATTGTTTCAGAATCCGTCCGATGCTGTTCAATTCACCGGTTTATGCAGCTTCCAGCCTGCGCGTTGGCGTGCCAGTTACAGCCTACCTGCCCTGCTTGTCTCAGATCTTGCCCAAACCCCTCGCGTTCTTCTTTCAATAACAAGCTTGCAGGATGGTTGTACGCACCAAGTGCTAGACTAAAATCGATCTCGATCGATTTAAGTGCTTTGCTTTGCGTTGTACTGCTGATAACCAGAGCTGAATCTGAACTGGCATTTGCAAGCAACCATCAACAACCCCTGGTACCCCGGGCAACCGGCGAACCGATACGAGCTATCACAATTCAAGGGGCTGGGGCAAGACAATTGTGAATCTTCGCCTCCTTGGGCTGTTACTGGCCAGCACCACGGAGCTCGAACCCAATGGCTGGGGAATTCAGTGTTGATTTGCAGCTATGCGCCATGCTGCTGGTCGTGCCTCCTCGCGGCCAATTTCCAACGGTGGGATCGCGTGGTCTGCTACAGGATGCTACATCGAGGCGTGCATAAGGTCTAGATGCAAATGCACCGTCCAGCTCGCTCCGAGTCGGCCGCTGCGCCTATGAGCACCCCTGTCACGGACAATGCTGGACCTATTTATTATTGACGACGCGTTCTTGATACTCTGCGCATGGTGCAAGTTCGGGACAGAAGTATGGGGCATAATATAGCGCGAATTCGAGTCGCTTTAGTTGATAGTGCAGCGGCAGTATGGCCCAGCCCGAGACGCGGCAGCACCATGGAGTAAGACTGCATGCTTCAGGGCCTGGGAAGCTTGAGCTCCAGCTATTCAAGGGTATGCCGCTATCCTGCCGGGGATTGCTATAATACTAGTGGTTGTGGTACTCGAGACCAATTGAATCGACGAGCCGCACAACTCCGTTCAGTACGGCTTCCAATTTTAATTCCGTTTTCCTCCCTACTACCGCCCCTCCCAATGATACCCAAATGTCGAATTCTATAATGAATATATTTCAAATGCTTTATAAAGTCATACATAAACGACTCGGAATCACTCCTCCATTTAGTGGTGTTGCTTTTCGTATCGCAAGTGGAAGAAGTAGGCGTTGGTGTAACCGAACAAAGCAAGACCGACAACAACGTGCCACTGTTCATGTTAGTTTTGATCAGTCGTGTCGATAAACATACGAATGGCTTGGCAGAGTCCTTGTCAAAGTACTTTTCCTTGTACTTGCTGTTAATTGTTAGAATTTCACTTTGGTGTTTAATCACATACCCCAACAAACCTGGCAATCGTTGGTGTTGAACTTGACCTTGTGGCAAAGCCTTGTAGAAAGAAACCACGTTGGACATTCGCTTAGCATTTGGAGCAGAGCCCAAGTTCTGGTAATGTTAGTCTAGCGCTGAGTCGGGCGATGTGCCATGGCTGGCGGTTTGACAATGCAAGGCAACACAACAGCATTTGCCTCCCAGGCACACCGCAAACAAAAGATCAAGAGTCATACAGCTGGAGAAGCCACCTTTGGTGGGATGAGAGTGGAGATACCACGCTTGACAACAAAAGACATTGTTACTGTAGAGGTTCAATCAATGGTGGTGGATGGAGAACTTTTTCAGCGGTTGGGACTAGGCTGGGGAGGTTGAAGCTCTGATTGGACAGGCTCTCCCCAGGTTCTGAGATGTACGCGCGCCTACCTCAAAAGCCGCAAATACACCCGCCAACTGATCATCATTTTTCACACACTAATAAAAGTCTTGGTGGGGGGTCCCGGGTTCGAACAAGACGGCCTCAAAAACGAAAAGTGGATGCAAAAGCTCATCCTGACTCATAGCCGAACTATATATAATACCACCAGAACCCAGGGTAACCAGCAGAATATTATCAAACGTTTTGCCACCCGGAAATCAATGCATCTCGAGAAACTCCCTCCTCCTTCCGGTGGTCCATCACTTGAGACCCTGTTTGAAGAACTAGCGGTTTCGGAACAAGCTGATAAAAAGCGAGGCAAAGTCAAGAAAAACGTCTTCCAGCTTTGGGATTCTGATATGATGGTACATGGATGGAAGTTTAACGAATGGGATTACGGCAATCCGAAGATTCGACTGCCAATTGAGGCCCGTGGGTTGTTTACCAAGGATGGCCGAATTGTGATTAGGGGGTACGACAAGTTTTTCAATGTGGGCGAAGTGGCCGCGACCAAATGGCCCTGTATTGAGAAGGAGACCTGTGGGCCATATTATCTCAGTTTGAAGGAGAATGGATGTATAGTCTTCATGAGTGGGCTAGCGGACGGAACGTTACTTATTACCAGTAAACATTCAACTGGCCCTCGTCAAGGTGATACTGACCATTCTAAAAACCATTCATTTGTGGCTAAGCAGTGGGTGGAGAAGCATTTGGATCGAAAAGGCATCGATAAGAACAAGCTGGCAGAAGAATTGCACATGCTGGATGTCACCGCAGTGGCGGAATTGTGTGACGACTCATTTGAGGAGCACGTCCTGGCCTATAAAGAAGATAGAGCCGGTATTTATTTGCATGGGCTGAATCTGAATACAACAAAGTTTGCTACGTATCCGTGTGAGGATGTGGCACGGTTTGCCGACAAGTACGGATTCTTCAAGGCCGAGTTTATCGTCAAGGAGACCATGGAAGAGCTCCAAGCATTTTTGGATGAGTGTGCTGAGACTGGAACATGGAATGGTACCGATGTTGAAGGGTTTGTTGTGCGGTGCAAACGTATCGAAGAGGAAGACGGTACCAAGAGCGACTTCTTTTTCAAGTACAAATTTACTGAACCATATCTCATGTATCGAGACTGGCGGGAGGTGACCAAGCGGTACATTTCTGGTAAGAAACGAAACGATTTGCGAATTACTCGGCATGTGGCAGCAACAAATCGATACCTGGACTTCGTCATTCCAATCTTGGACAACAGCCCCAAGCTCCGAGCACGGTACCTTGAGAACCACGGCATTATTGAACTGCGACAACAGTTTCTCGACCACATTGGCAAGAAAGGTATCGACCTCGTGCCTGATGGCGAAGCGCAACCTACTGAACCTGTTGGACCCTGCAAATATGTGATTATGCCCGCCGCATTGTTGGGATGCGGCAAAACCACAGTTGGTGCGGCGCTGAGCTCTCTTACTGGGTGGGGACATGTACAAAACGATGAGTTGGAGGTATCACCAGCGAAGAAGAAGGCTGAACTGGTCAGGAAAGCTGCTGAATGCTTGCGTTCGAGCGACGCGGTGTATTTTGATCGCAACAATCACTTGTGGCATGAACGAGCCCAAGGGATTAACGACATTCAGGACCTGTTCCAAAATGTCAAGTTCGTGTGTCTAGACTTCTGGCCGGATTCCGTCACCAAGCAGCAGCTATGGAACGCAACTCTCAAACGGGTCAAGGCGCGTGGTGACAATCATTCGACTGTCAAGCTGTCAATTTTGGGTGACCAAAAGGTTGCAGGCATCGTCGGGGGTTTTTTCAATAGGTTTCAGAAAGTCACCCCGTCTAAAGAGCCTGATTCCGAGTTTGATTTGGTGATCGATATGGACACAGTCGCCGGTAGTCGAAAGAACTTGGAGATTGTCACCAAGGAATTGCATCGCAAATACCCAGAATTGGTTCCAAGGGAGTTTACACCTGGCGAGCTGGACGCAGCTATCAAGGTTGGCTTGTCCTATCAGGCAAAGCAGCTCACCGGCAGTGCGGCTCCAAAGCCCAAACTGGCCAGCACAGTCACGTACTACAGTATCGGTATCGATGCCAACGTCGTTGATTTGGTGGACAAATTCTACAATGCTAATCCTGATGTTGATTCCGGGTTTTGGCAAAATATCAAAAGCTCGCATTGCTTGAATGACTCGTTTCATGTCACTCTGGCCCATGCCGGTGGCCGAACCAATCAACAAAAGAAGGCATTCAAGAAGCTTGCGGACAAGTTCGACGTGTCCAAATTGAAGAAGGGAGAGAACGCCCACAGCAGTGAAGCTTTTACCGTGCGGATCGTATCCATTGGCCACAATTATCGCGTGTTGGCATTAGGTGTCGAGCTCGACGGCGAGACTCCGTGCGGCAATCCGCAGCCGCACATCACCGTGGGGCATGTTACCGGTGCTCGACCAGTGGAAAGCAATGCCATGCTGGCTGATAATTTAAGTGTGATTCAAGATTGGAATGTTGAACCCCAAGTGCTAGAGGGCCAACCTTTATGTGCATTTTTGTAGAACAAAGATTATTTATATTCAGCTCGTCCTCTATTCATTTACAATTTTTCCTTTATTGACAACCAACGCCTCAATAGCAGCAATGGCAGCATAGAGTCTGTTCTCTGCTTCATCAAACACTAACGACTTCTCAGAGTAAAACACTTCGTCGCTGACTTCTTCTGGTTTTCGAGGCAAGCAGTGCATAAACTTCCAGTCCTTATCAGCACCCTGAGCCAACTCGTTGGTGACCTGGTACCCTTCAAACTGCTTGAGTCTCAGCTGCTTGTCGGATTCTTGACCCATCGAAATCCAAGTGTCGGTGACAATAATATTGGCGTTGGTGACAGCTTGTTTCGGGTCGTTGGTAAGCTCAAACACTGCGCCCGTCTCATCACCAGCTTCTCGCACAAGCTCCACAATCTCTGAATTTACAGGATATTCCTGTGGAGTGGCTGCACTGACATTGATCCCACTCTTGGCACAAGCCAGGGCCAGATCATGAAGAACATTATTCGCATCCCCCACCCAGGCTACTTTGAGTCCGTCTGTCTTGCCAAATGCTTCTTTGATAGTGGCGATATCGCAGATCGCCTGCAATGGATGGTATGTATCACACAATGCATTAATAACTGGAACACTGGATGCCGCTGCCAAGCCTTGGATATCAGAATGAGGTCCGACTCGAGCAACAATGCAACTAGTCATGGACGAAATCACCTTGGCAGAATCGTACAATGACTCATTGACACCGAGCTGAATATCGTCTTTTCCTAAGAACATCGGATGGCCACCAAGATATTTCACAGCTGCTTCTGTCGAGACTCGAGTTCGAGTAGATCGCTTGTTGAAAATCATCGATACTACTTGACCGTCCAGTGGGTGGCCAGTTTTGGAGTCCTTGGCACCGTAGAGTCCATTTCGGATATTTTTCTTGTGATACAATGCTCGGTCAACCAACGTTTTCAACTCCTTTGACGACAAGTCGCCAATTGACGTCAAATGTCGTGGCTTTACTGCGTTCAGCAATCGAGTTGAGATCTTCATATCTTGTTGTTGTCGTGAGTGCTGTGTGCAATGGTGGTTGGGCGCCCTTTTGTACTAATACCAAAGATTGAGTCACTTAGCTCAGCCGCGCGATTGGTTTTTCACTTCCAGCCGGTCTTTGGCAGTATTATACTCCTGAGATGCCCGGTCGAGATTTTCTTGGAGCGTGGCCTGTTTTGATTTGGTCGATTCAAGATCCTCTTTGAATCGCCCAATGTCGATAAGGTTCTGCTCCTTTTCTTTTCTTAGCAACTCCAGCCGGTTTTCTACTTTGATCGTCATTGCTGATAACGTAGGTAACGGATCATCTGGGGGAGCCTTTGGACCGTGTAGTTGTTGCGGGAGTCTATCTGCTATCATCTGCGATGCCCCATTTCGGATCAAACTTCGTTCCCACTCATCTGCTGCCTCCTGGTCCGAACCGTCGTCATCCTCCTCATATTCATTGACCAGTCTCTCGATCTCGCGCTTCTTTTCCAGAGCATGTCGTTCTTCTGCGGCCCGACCAATAGGCAGCAGCTCGTCTTCAAGCCGCTCGCCTAAATCTTCCACGAGTATTCCGACACGAGCTGGCTCCGGTTCTAACGAAATAAACTCTGTAGCTTCACTATTCTCCCCCGCAACCTGGTCCTCATTCAGATCCAGTTTTTTCACAAATGCCTCGTTCTGCAGCTGCAGCTGCTGCAAATACTCTGCCGTGGAAACTGTACGTCGATTTGCCGCATTTGCAGACCCTGCCACAAGCCCATTGCGCCGTCTACCTGATGATCCGAGCTGGACTGTGTCCTCGCTCTCGTCCTATTATTAGCGTTAGCAGACCTGTTTTTAGATCACTCTGTGTCTGGATAGATGACATACCTCCTGCAAGCCCTGTTTGACCTTGCCCTTACCGGTTGCGGTTGCGGTTCGCTTTTTGAACGTTGCTGGCGCTTCTGTTAGCAGTGGTTTGTTTTCCGGGTATGGAACATACTTTTGGACTTTTGGGGCATCACCACCACCGGGCCCTCATCCTCTTCATCATCATCTAGCGACAGCTTCTTGCGGGGGATCATGATTCTTTCGGTGAATTCCAAAAAACTGTATCGATGATGAGAGGAAACTTTGTCTTGAATTGTTGGAGGGGCCGAAAGCCGATCCTCGCGCGCCGACATGCTTGGACCAGCCAAAACGCGTCGACTTGTAGAGATGATTCAAAGCGTGAAACCGTAAAAAACGTCTCTAAATATAACAACAAGTATCAACACTGTCTTGAGTTCCTGCCAGGCCAAATTCACGACGATGGGACGCATTTGGCACTTTGAAGGTTCACCGTCCCTGAGTAGGCTATTTTTAATTCATTGATATATATCCCCGGCATAATGTCGCCAAGAACATTTCCAAGGCCTTTTTGTTTCCGGAACCTATTTCGGCACACGTGAACAATGAGAATCGACGCTGCGACAGCAACGGCAGTCTTGGCTACCCTTGCTGCAGCAGTACCATTGCAATACCGCCCAGAGAAACTTAATTACAAGCCCAAAGAGATATCTCACAAGAATCAAGTTCTGCTACGAAAGAATAGGTATGCTGCTCCCGATGACAACATAATTGGCCCCAAGAAGCTGGCGTACAGGAATATTTTTGGCTTGGAAGTGACCGGCGGTGCGGCTGATCCTCCTCCTCCTTCTTCTGATCTGTTGACTATTAATGATACCTCGAGAAGCCCCACAGAGTCGTTGAATCCTGGCAATGAATGGGAACTGCCACCACTGACTGCACCCGTAGTGATATCTGTTGTTACTCCGATAGTAACGACTGTGTTATCGCCCACTTCAGTGTCCTCTATGCCTCAGAGAGGTGAAGCAGTGGCAAGTAGTGCGGCGGGGGCGGCGGTGACATCAAAATCAGCAGCACTAGAAGGGTCAGCAATTCCACACGAGGTGTATGGAGTGGACACGCTTAGTGGACTTTCTTACAAAACCCTCATCAAGCGAGACGCTGTTGTTTTTGACCAAGTCGAGCCCATTCCAAGTGATGCTCCCCCCTTGCCCATTGGTAGCGTGCCAATTCTACCATGGTCAATTGGAAGTACCAGTTCTGGAACAGTTCCTGCTGCATCAGATCCAGTGGTGACTATTGTGCCAGATGATGTGCCAGTTGACGGAGAACCTGGTGACTCTAAACCTGAGAACGCCTCATCTGGCCCTATTTCTTCCTCAACCGCCACCGCGTCAGACCCAATCCTGCCAACTCCAACACTAACTGTGCCAGGAGATGAGCCTATTGATGGGGAACCTGAAAGTACAACATTAGTTCCTGCTTCTTCCCTAACCACCCCAGCTTCAGCCCCAGTCCCACCAATTCCAACGGTGACCGTGGTACCAAGCGATGAGCCTGATAAGGAACCTGGCGACAATGGCGATGAAGACGACGGAGACGACGGAGAGGATGGAGATAATGAAGGCGATCCTGAAGTTAGCATTGAAACCGTTGGAGACGATCCTGAAGTTAGTACCGAAACCATTGGATGGTTGGAGGAAATAGGACACCGCTTGGGCGTCGACGAGTTTGACAATGATGACGAACCCGGGTGGGGAGAACGAGGATCGCGATCGCGTTCCCGAGGACCAAGCAGGTACTATGAGAGCTTGAAAGACTCGGGACCTCAACCTCAGACCAATCAAGACTACCGGCCAGACCTCACCACTGCTCCGCCAAAATACCAACGTAACAGGTTGCGTAAAGAACGAGATGAGAAGCCCTATTATGGCGACTTGAGCGATCTCACAGATCCTCGGGACGAACAATTGGTTACGGATAGCAAGGCTCGAAATCGTAGACGACCACCATCACCTAGGTCGCGGTCATGGTTTGGCGGTGATGATGACTACGATGACGACTACTATTACGACGACGACGAGGACTGCGATGGCGACTACTTCGACGAGGACTGCGATGATGACTACGATGATTATAGCAGTTTCCGACGCCCGCGTCATCGAAGGCACCGTAGCAGAAAACGGCAAAGCCGTGGCGGGTGGTTTGGCAATGGCTGGGAGCGTGACAACGACCGGCCGGTCAATCGAGACTATGACCGTGTTTCACGGGATGATGCCGACGACGGTGATGATTACGAAGAACGGCCACGGTCTACGCGAGGTGGCCATGATGGTAGTGCTAAATCCTCTGGCCGATGGCCACAATCGCATGCGAGTATTGAGACTGAAGACGAGGACTCTCCGGCAGCGAGACACGCCGCTCGTGGTGCGGCCGCCGGTGATGCTGCCAGAGAGCAACGACGACGAATGCGGCAGCGAGCTCAACAGCGGAGCAGTGCAGCAGCCGGTAACGGTGCTCGCGGCACAACTCCAGCTATGGCTGAACGGCAAGGTGATGGTATCGGTACCGGCATTCGTCGCATGTTTGGCAACCGAGACCGAGACGGCTGGCAGTCCAATCCACGCTACGGGTATTCCAATAATACTGCTCTCCAAGGAGATAACGACGAGGTCAATCTTGTTGCTCGTTCAGGTTACTACGGGTCGGCGGTTGGTGCGCCAGAGCCACTTCCAAGGCAAAAATATTCGAAGAAATCTGGTGCTCGTTCAGGGGGCAGGGCCCGGACCCCCAGTTCGGACCCGGTCTCTCCATTCAAAGGCAAGAGACCAACCAACAATATCCAACACAATCCACTAGGTAGCAATAGTGGTAGGCTAGGCGCTTATCCAGCTCCAATGAAGAACCCAATTGATGGCAAGACCATATACCGAAAAGATCCACCGGTGAAGCAGGGGGACAGGGCCCTGCGAGCTGCACCCGATAGACGTGGCAAAAGCAGCCGCACCGGGTCACGAGCCGCACCAAATGGCAGTGGCAAAAGCGGCGGCGGAATGCGAGCCTCACCAACAAATGGAGTTGGCAGTGATCCGGAAAAGCCCAAGCGTCCATCACGTCAGCGACAGTCATTGCCCAAGAAACAGCGTCAGGATGGGGGCGGCGGCCCAAGCTCGCCACTAGAGCAGATTCCAAACCGAGAGTACATTCCAAATGGGCGGCCAAAACTGGCCCCACCGCCAGCACCAGCGCCACTTCCGATGCCACAGAAAGAGATTGACTATGGTGTTCCTGAGCGGGACGGAGTACCTCGTCGAACCAATGGTGGCCGAAAGATCTACGAAGACTGGTCTGGGGATAATGATGATGGAAACGACTGCGGCGGCGGTTGCAATGACGACGGTTACTACACTGATAAGGGTAATGGGCGAAACGAAGATAAAGATGATAGCTACGATTTGGATGATATCGACTGGATTACCAATGGCACTACCCCAGACTGGAACGACGGTGGCTGGCGAAACAGAACTGGCTCGGACGACTCTCTGGGCAGAGGTCAATATTCTGATTACGACTACAATGAGGATGACGACTGTGGTGACAATGACGACAATGACAAGGGAGATGTGGATGATGATGATGACTACGACAATGATGATGACTACGATGATGGCGGTGGCTGTGATACTGGCTGCGGCGGTTCCGAGAGACCGTCTCCAGCTGTTCCATACACGCCGTACTACACACCAATCGATGGATTCCCCGACAGTCCTCGAGATGACCAGTTGACACGGGAAGAGCGGCAAGAGCGGTGGCACCAGGAGAACCAAGTACGGCAACGCGCAAAGAGGATGAAGGAGATTCGCGATCAGCAGATGCGAGAACGAGCTGCCAGAGCGCCCTATTCCAAGAACGACAATGGTGGCGGCACGCTTCCTCAATACAATCCACCAATAACTGCACCGCAGCCCAACCCACCGCCACATTTTGGCCCTCCAGACTACTCGGGTCAAGATCATGGCACTCCCATTCAAGATCCACCATGCAACGACACAATTCCGATGACTGGGCAGCCCCTTAGTGGTGCCATCACATCCAAGGACCGAATCGCTCGGACCAGCGAGATTCAGCTTGAAATTCAAGCAGCCCGCCAACGGCAACTGGAACGGCAACGCGAAGCTCGAACGCACCAGCAGCAGCCAGCGTCGCCATATTTTTCCGACACGCAAACCGGGTTTGACGATCCTATTGAAGAGATTCGAGATTCAAGGTGGGATGAAGAATGTTATGATGTTACTGCTGAGCTGCTACCTATCAAGAACAATGGTGCTGGTGGGGAAGCACACGAAGACCTACCGTCAGCTGAGAAGATGCTAAGCGGTCCGATGCCGAAGCCGCATGAAGATATTCGCGTCAACAGGAATGACCCTGCGAATAACGGTACTTTGGTCGTTTGAGAAAATAAAAAAAATTCTTTCTTTTCTATATACTTTATGCTTATATATATAAATTTATACTATTTTTAATTTCATATCCCCTAATTGTTTTTTCTTTTGCGGTGGTTGCTGTTGTGAGAAAAAGATTCCAGCTGGTCTCAATGCGATCCAAACTAGACCTTAGAATGAGCATGTCTCGGTGCATTGCGAGTAAAGAATGCATCATGCCGAGGATTAATTCAATTCTACAGTGATTGCGATTAACTTCTGCCATACGATATCACCCCATTATGAATGTCACACAACCGCTCATGGTACAGCAACGACCCAACCCAGTGAACCAAATATATGCAAGAACGGGGCCCTGCAGACACACTTTAAATTGTCTCTTGAACATAATGGCTTGGCTTTCGCGAATGCCTTAGTTGTGTATCTCGGAGACCAAATGCGGATAAGGTATTGGAATCTGAAACATGCTGGCAATAGTTAATGCGTCAACACAGATCTCGCGGTAGGCAGACATGAGCTAATATTATGCTGTAGTAATACGCATTCCTTAAAATTGACACATTTTCACCCCTTACAATCATCATGGCAGCTGCCGTTGGTACTTCATTGGCTCTAGCTTGCTGCCCGACCGTGCACATCACGAAAGGTCTCGATGTCTCAGTCACGACCGTGATAAACCTTAAGATTTATGCTGATCCAAATTCTGTAGCGTGGCTGACAATTTTCACACCTCAAACTGTACTCCATTGGTTCCTCAATTTGATCAATATGACCAAATTAGTCCGATACTTGATTTACTCAACGGTCCATTTGACAGATGCGGCAGAGTAGTACATCCATTGAGATTTACCAAATACCAACCTCCTTTATTTGCTGGCCATAGCATTCATGTATAAAAGCTGTATAATATCCATGCATGTTCCAAGTTAATTCACCAGATCATCATCAATTGTCAATCATGAAGTTGAGCGCGGTTTTGCTAGCAATGCCAGTGTTGGCTTTTCCAATGCAAAAGCCCACCTGTAATGAATTTTACACTACCATTCCAGCATCTTTGGTGTTAAAGGACGCGTCTAAAATATCTAGTTCGTCGAATTCACGCAGCACCATCACCCCGGTCCCATCACCATCCTTGCAAAGCAAGAACAGAGCCAACGCACCAACTACCAATATCAAGAGTGAGGTGTCCAGGCTATGGAGTGGCATCACCATTTCATCCGGTTCACACTCTACAGTGCCAGCACCGAAACCTGTCTCACCAAATGAAACTGTTTCACCCATGAATTTGCCTGTTCTCGACTCTGTGTACCGACTCCCGCCGCAGTTCATGTGGGGCGTCAGCGACGCCGCATACCAAATCGAAGGCGCCGCCAAAGCCGAAAGCCGTGGTCCTTCTGTCTGGGATTGGATCACCCACAAGTCTACAAATGTCACATTGGGTGCTGTTAATGGTGACATTGCCTCTGAGAATTATTACCTGTACAAGGAGGACATTCAACGGTTGAAGGCGCTGGGTGTGCCATACTACGGGTTGTCGCTATCTTGGTCTAGAATCTTCCCACTAGGCAGCGGCGAGGTAAACCAGGCAGGACTGCAACATTACATCAACGTTATAGACTACGCCAAGGAGAACGGAATCGAACCTGTGGTAACTTTGCTGCACTTTGATCTACCAGTGGCACTTCAAAATTCTTACGGCGGATTTTTGAACTCACAAGTGGTCTACGATTTTACCAACTACGCCGAGAAAGTGTTTGATACCTTTGGCGACAAGGTGCAATACTATATCACTATCAATAACCCAGCTGTGTACTGCCAACAGTATGCTGATTTGCCGTTGCAGGTTGAGAACAATGTGTTTGATACCAAGGGTTTCAATGATTCGACCGAGCGGCTGTACACGTGCGGCCACTACGCCATTTTGTCTCACGCCAACGCAGCCAAGGTGTTCAGAGACAAAATCCTGTCAAACAATCCAAATGCCCGGATATCATATCAAGACAGCTTTCAAGTGCCAATGCCATACAGTAACAGTACAGGCGACCTGAAAGCTCTAGAACTGGCGAATGCATTCAACGCCGATTGGTTTGCTAAGCCAGTCTACCTTGACGGGGACTATCCAGATATCATGAAACAAACATTGGGTGATCTACTTCCAAAATTCACAGATCATGGCAAGGCTTTGCTACTGGGTTCAGCTAACTACTTTGCTTGGGCTGGGTTTGGTGGGAAACTTGTGAGAGCTCCAACTGGCGGCATCGACAAGTGCCTCAAGGATAAGTCAGCCCACTGTGGCCAGTGTGTGTCATTTATACATCAACTGATGCTGATGGCCAGATTGTTGGTCAATCAGGCGATATCACCACTCCCTGGGCTACCAATACCCCAGAGTTATTTGGCAATTCTTTGCAACACATTTGGTCCACATATCGGCCAACCGGCATCTTCATCACTCAAGTGGGATACACCGTTCCAGGTGAATTCAACATGAGTAAACACCAGGCTGTTTATGACACCCTAATAGTTGACTTTTATAATGCATACTTACATGAGATACTGGGACTGGTCAACGAAAAGGGTGTCAACATCATCGGTACCTTGGCATGGTCGTCAATGGACGGATTTGACTGGTCCAGTGGGTATGCAAGAAAATTGGGTATCCAGCATGTTGACTACAGCAATATGGAGCGTACATTCAAAAAATCAGCAATTTTTTTACGGGACTTTTTCCAAAAGTACGTGAATCCGTGGTCTTCTCTGACAAATGCCACCGTCTCCAGTTCAACCAAATCGACCATTTCCAAAAACACACATACAGTCGAGCTCACCACGACAACCAGCATAACTACTTGGGCTACTATCACCAGAGCTACACCATTACCATCAGCTACAAATTCACACTTCACCGCCTCTGTCAACGCCGCAGCAGCGGCTCTGCCGGCCAGCAAGGTCAAGCAGCCAGTTATTTCCAGCGGCGCCATCGGCGTGTCTATAGACAACGGTGATACAGTTGCAGCAGTAACAATCAGACCTGGTGAAACCATCAATTTGGGCAGTGCCACAGATGCAACCGTTATCCTAGTGTCGATCACTCACACAGTGCGAGTGCCATCCCCCACCGCATAGAATAGGCCCCGAACTTTCTTTATTTTTCTATTTTTTTATTTATAGTTACTTATTTTGTACTGCATTTCATTCTGATATAAAAGTTATTGATTTTTCCTGTTAATTATGAAAGGCACCTGGTCAGCCGTGTCATGCGTGCTCAGCCGCACCTTCGCATGCCAGACTATAGAGTTTGATCAGACAGCAATCGATATTTCGACATTAGTTACAAAGAATATAACGACAAAACCTGCGTATAATTTTGGGAATTGCTTCAGTTTTATACCATGAAGTTACTCCATTTAGTTGCGGCAGCAGGGCTGCTTGATTCCAGTTTTGCTCTGCCGATCTGGCGAGGAAACGCTACTAGCACCACTGAAACAGCCAATTCAGAAGGTGCCATATGCTCCAGTAATGATTCAAGCTATACTTCTTCAAGGCTTTCTCAGCTATGGTCCGGTATCACAGTACAAACTGCGTCAATGACCGCAGTGGCTGAACCCACGCCAATGCCAAGTTCAGAGCTGGGCAGACCACCATATATGCCAAAGTGGAGCTCACCGTATAGCCTACCCGCAGATTTTATCTGGGGGTGGTCGTCAGCTGCATTCCAGATAGAAGGCGCAGTCAAGGACGAAAATAGGGGACCATCAATCTGGGATGTGCTTTTGCACCAGGAAAACTCGTTAGCAAATGGATCGACAGCAGATATGACGGCCAACCATTATTACCTTTTCAAGCACGATGCACAGCGGCTGAAAGCATTGGGCATTCCGTATTACTCAATGTCCATTTCCTGGCCACGGCTACTGCCGCTCGGACACGGAACGGTGAACACTGTCGCTCTACAACACTACAACGATGAAATTGATTACCTCATATCGCTAGGAATACAGCCTATTCTAACCTTACTGCATTTTGACATGCCTCAAGCCCTGCAAGACGAGTATGGAGGCATGTTCAGCGACAAGTTCGTCAACGACTTTGTTGAATACGCTCGGGTGGTATTTGACGCGTTTGGATCAAAGGTGAAATACTGGATCACGATCAACGAGCCAGATATGTACTGCAAGCTGACCGGCGCATATTTCCCCGCTACTATATCTGTCACAAACTTTGCAATGCACGGCGTCGACAAGGGTGCGGCTCAATATGTGTGCGGCCACAATGCCATTCGAGCGCACGCCAAAGCGGCCGAATTGTTCCACAATTCAGTACAAAGCAGGTATACGGATCGCAAGATTGGGTACAAGGATGGAAGTGCATATGTACTGCCGTCCAGCAGCGCGCTGGAAGATTTTGAAGCTACCAATCGGTCGTTGGAATTCAACTCAACGTGGTTTGGCAAGCCCATTTTCATTGATGGAGATTATCCACAGCTGATGAGAGACACGCTTGGCGACTTACTGCCCGCTTTCACCGACGATGAAAAAGCACTAATAAAGGGAAGCTCGGACTTTTATGCCTGGGATGGGTATTTCGGGAACTATATTAAAGCACCAAGTTTCGGCATGGATCAATGCTTGGCTGACAGGACCGGCCAATGGTGGCCCTTATGTGCGAACGCTACTGTTCTCGATCAGAACGGATGGCTTGTCGGTACTGCCGGAGACCCGTCAATACCAATGATGTATTCAACGCCAGAGTTTTTCAGAAAAGGGCTCAAATATATCGCAGACCAATTCAGCCCCAAAGATGGTATCCTTGTTTCAGAGTTTGGATTTCCCCGTGCGAATGAAGCTGATATGAATCTGGACGCCGTCCTCTACGACACCGAGCGTTGCGACTATTACGAAAGCTACCTGAACCAAATGCTGGCATCCATTAATGAGGATGGTGTCAGGGTTATAGGCGCACTTGCTTGGGCAATGCTGGACGATTTCGAATGGTCGAGCGGGTATCGGTCCAAGTTTGGACTCCAACATGTTAACTTTTCTACTCAAGAACGACACTACAAGAAATCCGCATTTATGTTCGCAGATTTCTTCAGTCATTACATTGACTCGGCAATCACAAATTTCGCCAGTTCGAATGCCACAACTCCAGCGAGCCCCACCCCAATCGCATCTATAAGCCTGGCATCGCCACAGCAGTCGACGGCTATGCCTAATAGTACAGCTGAGATAGACTTATTGCTCTCTCGGATCTCAACAGTGGAAAACAATACCTTGTCGGCCGCTGTTACACCCTTGGATCTGCTTGTGGAAACATCACCTCACCCTACCAGCACTACACCTACCCCCGCCGCACGCTCTGCGGTACCGACCGGCAAGCCGCTGTTAAGGCTCAGGCGAGGCAGGAATATACCCGCCTCTCAGCGAACAACCTCAAAGGGTTTATGAATAGTTTCTAAATTTACAAAAATAAATAGCCTTATCAACGTCGATCACGGCCGCGACGGCGTTCACTGGAGCGGTCGCGGTACCTTCGGTCGCGGTCCCTCCGGTCGTCTCGATCGCGGTCTCTTCGGTCGTCTCGATCGCGGTCTCTTCGCCGGTCATCGTCGCGTCTTCTGTATCGGTCACGATCGCGTCGATGGCGGTCTCGCTCGTCGTCATCGTCGTTGACGACCTTACCAGTTTGCCGGTCGACCTTTTGCAGCGGAACATACGACTTTTCAGCCCTTGTAGCCTTTTTAGATGCAGCCTTTCCCCAGGAACCCAACTCTTCTGTAGCTGAACCCGGGATCGGCTTTGCACCAAGCCCCAAAAGCGTTGGCCTTTGCTTGACTTCATAGTGGTCTTTGAGCTCGTCGGTATTTGCGGGTTGGTACCCCATGCCTCGCAACAAAGCATCGCCAAATGCCTCCACAGGCATTTTGTTGTATTGACCTATATCAGGTGCATCTGGCCGCATCTCCATGTCTCTTTCGTATGCTTGTGCCTCATTCAACACTGGTAGCTCTTCACCATCATCATCGACGTAGTCGCCGTCTTGCATGTCCGTCTTCATAGTATTCAATCCATACCCCAGATTATCATCATCCTTGATTTCCACGCTGTTCTGATCTTTGATCTCTGGTTCTGGAAGATACACCCGTCTCTTCACAGTCTCTCTCCACCGGTCGTTACTCAAAGGCGCAATAACTGGCGGAAGCTCGTTTTTCACCTCTCGTTTCCTATCGACGTGGACCGCCCCCGACGATCTGTTGAATGCAGAAACCTTGACATGCCGAACCGCTTCATCCTCTGAATCCGACTCAGCTCCTAACGCAGACGGCTTGAGTGGTTTTTTTTCGAGCTTAGGCTTCTGCTCTGATTGCAGACTGAACCCTTGCATTGGTGTCAAACGGTGATGTTTGGATTGGTGGGAGTTCAATCATCCTCTCCCTCATCCATCCACAACGATGTTTGTAAGAGCATTGACAGCAAAAATACCTCTAAGGGCGGGATTACGATGCATGTCCAATAAAACACAACCTTTGCCTTCAGAATCGGAGGAAAAAAGATCGTACGCTTCTAAATGGTTCACCACCAAAATGGATCGACTCCAGACAACTATTTTCATGGCGGGCCAGACCCTGAACGATTTCACCGGCTACTCATCAATCGAAAATATCAAGAAGGCAATTGAGATCAGAGAAAAAGAACTGAGAGAAACAAGGAACGAGCTCAAACAGGCTAAAGAAGCATACACCCGAGCCATCGCACGTCGAAGCAGCACACAAAAAGAAGTCAATGAACTTCTCCAACGCAAACACATGTGGTCGCCAGAAGACTTGCAGAGATTCACAGATCTTTACCGGAGTGACCACACAAATCAGACCTCTGAACAACAAGCTGAATCCAACATGAACTCCAAAGAAGCCCAGCTCGAAGAAGCACGACTGGATATGCAGAAACTCATCAGTTCACGATATCACGAAGAGCAAATCTGGAGCGACAAAATCAGACGAGCTTCCACATATGGTACCTGGGGACTCATGGTGTTTAATATTTTGCTGTTCGTGGTGGTACAGTTGGGGCTTGAGCCGTGGAAACGGCGGCGGCTGGTGGGGTCATTTGAGGATAAAGTCCAAGCAGCATTGCAATTGAATAGAGAAAATGAGCAAGCTTCTTTGGAACATCTAGAAAAGCAACTGAGAAAGCCCGTGCCAAATGCATCCGAAGATGTAGCCGTTCAACCACTATTGACTTGGAACTCGTTCCTTCCCCGACTGGTCTCCAGCATGGAAAACGCATCGACTATGACAACACGACCAATAGAGATCCTAACCACAGCTGCGGGAACCGCAGCCGTCGGTATGATCCTTGGAGCTCTTGTAACTCTGGCATTTCATTAGATTCTCATGTAATTTTGTTTTGTAAATAGCGCCATATGATACACCTCACAGCATATTTCACGTGAGACCTCCCGCTTATATTGTCCACTCCTCTTGCCGCACGCAATCACCATTCTTATTATATCGTGGTCTAATCCAAAATGGCCCCTAGACAACGAACGCAAAGATCGTTCGCCAGGCGGCCAAGTACACGGGAATATCTGGATCTCAGCAGAGACAGCCAACTTGATGTCAGGTATATGCTTCCTTTCTTGCACAAAGCTAACCAACTATAGAGGTATCGATCGACAAGACAAGACAAGCGAACTAACCAACCCCCACAATAGCTTCCCAACGAACATTTGAAGGAGCGTACATTCGAACTGCAATTAATCAAATGTCCTTTGGTATGGTAATCCAGAAATGCACAGGCCTAACAAATTACAGCATTAATCATTCTCAAGATCTTTAGTAAAGACTTCATTCCAATTGGCACTTTGTTTACGATATATGGCTTGCTGGTTATAGCCATTGGACTGTACCGCCGGGCCAAGGCATCAAAGGTCTTACTGCATCCAGAAACAGGAAATCTCATGTTTGAAACGTCGGGAAAGTCAGTTCTTCTAATAGGAGGATTGACCTTGGGCAGTTTTATTGTCCTGTTGACCTTAGTCCTCCGGATGGACTAGATTGAGAAAAACATATATTGCTCTATTTATAAAATTCAAACTTGTCCTTGTCGTTACCAACCTTGACTTGACTGCTATAGGCCTCTTCCAAATCCGATTGGAGAATGACATATCGGTTCTTTCGCACTGCTCGCAGCCCAGCTTCTTGCATGATGGCGGCGATAATAGCACCCGACAATGGGTCGTTTCGCACAATCAGCGAATCCAAATCAACTTCTGGGGCCAAACTCATCTTGGAAGCAATGGTTGTGAAGATCAACCGTCGTTCTCGTCTGTCCCGCAACGACGGGAATTCAATCTTTCGATCCAATCGACCCGGTCGCATCAACGCCGGATCCAGTGTGTCGGCTCGATTGGTGGCCATGATGACCTTGACGTTACTAGTCTGGTCAAACCCATCCATCTGATTCAGCATTTCCAACAGAATTCGCTGCACTTCTCGGTCGGCACCGGTCTGGGCATCGAATCGCTTTGTGGCAATAGCGTCGATTTCGTCAATAAAAATAATCGATGGAGAGTTCTCTCGAGCAAGTCTAAACACATCACGAACCATTCGCGACCCTTCACCAAGATACTTCTGTACAAACTCCGAAGCGACAACCCGAATAAATGATGCTGTGGTGTTATTGGCAACCGCTTTGACCAACATGGTCTTACCAGTACCTGGTGGACCATATAGCAACACACCCCGTGGAGGGTCAATACCAATCTGTTTATATCGTTCAAACTGCGTCAATGGAAGCTCAACGGCTTCTCGAATTTCTTGCTTCTGCATATCCAACCCACCAACATCGGCATAAGTCACATCTGGCCGCTCTTCAGCGGACAACATTGTGATGCTGGAGTCAGCCTCTGGTGGAAGAATATCCACCAATGCATTCGAATGCCGGTGCAGGGCCACCGAAGACGACGGCTTGAGCAATTCACGATCCAAAGTCGACAGGATCTTGACCACGTAGTTTGACCCGGTTGTTGACGAAACAATACCAGTATGTTGATCAATTGGCTCCAAAAATTGACCAATGACCAATGGAACTGACTGAATTCGTTTTACTTCTTCTTGAGCTCGCACAAGCTCCCGCTTCAAATGACGTTGTTCATCTTTGATGTACTCTTCTTGCAAGCAGATCAATTCGTATTCTCGTTCCAGCTTCTTCAATGCTCTGTATAAATCCTTCGATCCGGCCTCTTCGGTAGTGGTGCCCGTACGTATAGACAGCGCAGCATTCGATGCCTGCTTAACGGCGGCACGAGTAGAAATCCCTAGATCTTCCATTGCTTTCGTTGTATTGTGGTGTCGTCAACGAAATGTGTAATTGTTGTGGTGGTTGTGGTGGCGGGTTGGGATGTTGGCCTGGGCTTTTCTGGGCTTGTGCCGGCTGGTGTGCGGTTAGCACCAACCGCTGGCGGCATGTACCTTTATAAAGTGCAGTAATACCAAACAATTTGGAAGTAATTCACATCCATGTATACAATTGAAATAATTGGAAGCTTAGGAGCCGTGTAGTTGTAAATTTATCCGATTTTGGTTAATATTGACCTGTTACGTTGAAACTGCATGTAGAGATCGGCTCCACAGTCCTCCTCGTATACAGAATCCACACAAGATAATATTTAATAGTCATTCAGAAGGATGCTAGGCAAAGCAGTCTTGGGAGAAATATTCGATAAACTTCGACCATGGCGATCAACCACTGCTCAGAGTGATCACCGCAGTCCTGCGGCTCTATACCTACACAGCCGCTTCACAATGCCAGCGAAGGGCAATGATAACTAACGAACGGGATGAAAACCCTCGCAATATAAAACCTTTTAGTTCATGTGTTTACAGTATCATTATCAGTTCATCGTAAAATATTTAACGGGCTCGACGCCGCATGCCTAATTCATCATCCACTCAGGGCTACACTCGGATTTCGCCCTCGTCTTCATCATAGAATCCAGATTCCATATTTGCTGTAGAAACTCTCTTTCGGAGCAAATTTCGTCGTACTTGGAAGACCCATAGTGTTTGGAACACCACCCATAGTAGCAACCAGAACACTCGTCCTCCGCCATTGCATTCGTCCTCACCTTTGGCCTTTACGCAACGTGGATATTTGAGAAGTGCATGTATCCATAAGCCAAACGTTACTAGAACCAAAGCCGTGTAAATAACCACTGGAGTTGGCCCAACCGGACATCCATTGTTGACTGCCTCAAATTCTGGCTCAGCAACTTCATGGTCATTGAGTGGCGTATGTTTCTTCGCGAACCGGACCTCCATCTTGGTCTTGAACTTCGAAAGGGCGTTATATACGCGTTCGCTGGGGGTGGAGCCTCTTGCCATGATCTTTTTTTGTTATTTTTGCTGTGAGGAGGTGAAAGGTACGGGTGGGTGGCGACACTTTTAGGCGGTGTAACTCCGCTTGGAAAGGTTGTGTTTGTGGTGGTGGTGGGGGCGCGGCGGCGCCGTGCCGGTGAAAAGTCACTGTAACAATAAGCTCAATTAGTTACGTACACAGAGAACAAAAAAAACATAAAACTAATAAAGCAATTACCATCATTGGCATGTATGGAATCTAACAAAGTGAATCGGTTTTTTTTTATCGTCGTCGCTCATCTTGGGAGTCGTAAGACTTGTCGATAGCACCCATCATCAGCTTGACGATCCAAGTAGATGGGGTCAAGTCAACGCCCAATCGTGCCATTTCGTCTTGTTCCACTTCGAAAGTACTAGTACAGTCGACCATACCGCCGACTTCTCGGTCAGAATCCAGCTTGGACAAGAATTCTCGTGCCTTGAGATCGTTACCGACCTGGGCAAACTGGAAAGCCACAGCACCTGGACCGAAGCGAGAGTTTCTCAATTGGCTCTTGGCATCCTTGATGACATTGAAGATGGTGGAGTTGGATTCACCAGCTGGATGACCGTCAGTAATGGTAATGACCAACACAGGTTTTTGCATGTTACCCGATCGAGCAGGGCCGACGACCATTGGATCAATAACCTTGTTTCGCAAAGAAGTACCCAATGGAGTTAGGCCATGGAACTTTGTCTGGCTGATCAATTGACCGACGTGCTCCTCATTTCGGATGTTGTTACCCATTTGGTTGCCGTTCATGAACCGAACTTCAATACCACTGGTATCAAACAACTCAGCAGCGAACGAGACACGGTGCAAAATGAGCTTGAGATCGTCAATTCGTTCGCCATTCTCTTCAAACGACATGGAGCCAGAGTCATCACAGAAGATGACAACATCGTATAGTGCCAGCCGCACCAAATCGACAGCCAGCTCCATAGGGAGTTGCCAGGCCTGGGAGATCTGCTGCACTTGGGGACCAACAGTAGAAGCCAATTGCTGCAGTCTCTGTGGTGGATAGAAAGGCTCTAGACCATTTTCTCGCACTGCTGTTTGCAGGATTTGGTAGTATTGGCCCTCGTGACCGGCACCCTGCTGTTGTTGTGGTGGGGCGCCATACTGGCCCGGAGGTGCGCCATATTGCCCCTGAGGTGTTGGAGCACCATACTGACCTGGACGAGCACCACCATACTGACCTTGCTGTTGCTGTGGTGGATATCCTTGTTGCTGCTGCTGTGGCGGATAGCCTTGCTGAGGTGGATATCCTTGCTGTTGCTGAGGTGGATATCCTTGCTGTTGCTGAGGTGGATATCCTTGAGATGGAGGACCTGGTCGGCTCTGGCTTGGAGGGGGTGGTGGAGCGCCGTATCCACCATATCCACCTTGCTGTTGCTGTGGTGGATACTGCCCCTGAGGAGGCGCACCTTGGCTATACATTGGTCGTTGTTGCTGCTGACCATAAGCAGAACCGGCTGGAGCTTGGCCTTGGCCTTGAGTTGATGCGAGCTTACTAGCTAGACCCATTGATGATTGTTGTTGTGGAGCTTGGCTGTAGGGAGTTGGAAACTGATGTGAAGGGTACTGGTCGTACTAGACACAATTGGAATTTGGATATATAAAACAGGCAAGAAAAAAGAGAACCAGCTAGGGCTGGAGAAGGAGGGAATCTATTGGGCTATATAAATGCCGGCATGTACATCGACGTAGCCAGAATGTTTCATGCAAGTGGGTGGAGCACTGCAGCAGCAGCGATCCATAGGGCATGGAGGTCCTCACTTCTGCAGTCTGCAATTGAAAAACAATTGCTCAATTACGTAGTTCGGTTGAACGGGGAGTGCCGTTACTTTGTTTGCATAGGGCTTAGAAGCACTGCACTAAGCATAATTTCGGGGTGACTTCACTGCCCGGGACACCTTGCAGCTCAGGGCGCAGCAATTGGGCAACTTCCGGAACCGTTGGACAACATTCATGCAGTGCAGTGGCGAATTGTACGGATCCCATGTACTTTTTAATAATATCATGTCTTCTAGAACTTTGACAGATAGCTTGGCATGTTATAGGTAGCCAATTGGTAACACCCTCTAAATTATGCACGGGTTGTCCCCTAATCGTTGACCACAATTGCGCTGAAAAGCTCTGTAATAGTTGCCGGCACGCCCCTCACATTCCAAAAATGGCCGATTGATACAAACCGGGCTTACGTGAATATTCGTGTGTGGGATCTGATACCACCTAGATCATTGATCGGCGCCATGGTCACTGCCACGATCGACGGCCCGGTGTGGCCAGGGCCGTGCCCCTGGGCCACACGCGCACCGTTTCATCGTGGCACCCGAACGCAACGTCATTGTACCTGAGGTAAGCTCATTCCGAATTTCCGGTATCTGGATTGGCCTGGACTCTTGAAATTCGTCGATCGCATATGTGCAACGCTGGGGCTATTTTGCGGATACATCAGAAACAATCACGGGGAGGTGCGGCGGGGGTAGCCTATCTAACGCCTCACCATTACCTACATGAGGCAACACCAGTGTGAGCCGCTGATGGGATCTGTAGAGACCATGTCTCAACACACAAGTTTTACCGCTACACAGCTGACAACTCGTGTCTGTCGCTCGTTTCCAGGTAGTGCCTAAGTATCAATTTATGAGAGATGCTGGCTCTAACCACAGCAGAGCTGGAGTCACCAGGCATTTTATTATGCACGCTACTGAGCATATCGAGCGAAGCGAGCCAGAAAAAAGGAGCCAAGCGCAGCGGGTATCCGTCTTTCAATAATCCTGCCCTCTGATGTTTCATTGGCAATCCTAGTATACAAGCACATATGCTGCGGCTTGAACATGGCGTCAAACGTGACGGTCCAGCCGCAGCGCTTAGTATCTAAAAACTCGCAGGCGTTGGCAGATAGCAATATTTCCAGCAAAAATACCTTCTTGATACAGCCTGTGAGGATACACCAGGGTTTATGACATTGTTCGCACAGACCAATGGTGGGAGTGTGGTAGCGGAAGCTGCTGCGTCAAACTTCCCACCGGGCTGTAGTGATGGTGTCGTGTCCAAGAGACGATCCACCAAAAAAAAACACCACCAGATAAGCCCCCACCCTCCACCGGTGCTCAACCAAAAACTGTACATAACACCCGAGCTGCTGGAGCAACGAAGCATTGATGAGCGAGGAGACAGACCCCACCAGCACTGCAGCAGTTCCGGCTCCTGAAGAAGTAGTGGACCCTTCTAGTGAGCCGGCACTAGAGCCTGCTGAGACTGCCCCAACGGTTGTGGTCGAATCTGAAAGTGAGGTCGACAACAACAATGTATCCGGCGCTGCTACTGCTGATGCATCAAACACGAATAGCCCTGTTCTCACGAGTAGGCTGTCGACAGAGTCTCAGCGAAAGTCAATTGACTCAATGCGGAAGGAATCTACAGAATCACAACGAAGAGTATCGACCGATTCACTACAACGAAAGATTACTGAGAGCCCGAGAACTTCTATGGACTCTCAACGTTCGAACAAACCTGCCAACGCAAGTGGACAATGGTCGAGCTATTTCAAAAAAGCGTTGAGCAATGTGGAGAATACCCTAGACAAAGTGCTGCAAGAAACTGGCGAAGAGGCCAGTGGCAGTACTGGTACTTCCACTACAAACACCCCGCCAAAAGCAGCTCCGACAATGACGGTGTCAAGGTCACCCTCGCAATCGCCAGCACCGTCGTCCAAGGGGCGGATGACTATGCAAGAACGGCTGGCAATGGCAGTGGGGCGACAAACCCCAGATGCGGCGACGACAAGAGGGAGCCAAGAGTCGGTGCGAAGTATTATAGAGGATTCTGTGGAGCCTGCTAACGACGTAAGAACAACTCCTGAGCACGAAGACAAAAAGGAGCCTGCTCCTGCTCCTAGTACAACGGAGCCTGTCACAAAGATCAAGTCTGCTGCCTCTAGCGAGCCCGGAGACACGCCGGATTTCAATCTAGTTCTGACTATGGTTTGTAATCTGCAAGAGGTGGTCAAGTTGCTGGAGTTTCCAGATCGCGATGTCGTGATACGGTCTTTCAGCGAGCTGGCGAGCGATGTGGAGTTGCAGCAGGAGCGAATCAATGCATACACGCTTCAAACGACCGAAAAGGTAGATTCATTACAATCTAAGCTGAAATATCTGTCTGGTCAGGAAGTGGAACGGGCCAAGGTGTCCAAAATGGGGAAATCAGGACTGGAGAAGAAACTGGCTGAAAAAGACGAACAGATTGCATTGTTATTTGAAGAGGGTCAAATGATGTCTAAAAAGGAACTGAAGCAGATGACAACCATCAAAAAGCTGCGCGCACAGGAACAGGAGGCCAAAAGACAAGTGGAGAATGCGTTGCGATCCCGAGACAAGGCAGAGAAGGAGCTTGGTGCGGCTAAGGAAAAATCAGCCCGCCAGACAGAAACTATCAAGAGCTTATCCAAGAGCGGCAATGAGAGCGACAACATCCGAAAAGAACGCAACAAGCTCAAGGAAAAGCTCGAGAAAGTCGAGGCCGAGCTTGGCGAAATCAAGACCAAGTACGACTCGGGGGTGGTTGAGGCTCAGAGTGCGGCGCTCACAGAGGCCACCAGCCGCGCCGACCGCCTGCAAGAGGAACTCGGTAAGCTGAGTGTTGAATCTGAGGTCAACCAGGAGAAATACACAAGCGAGTTGAAACAGCTCAAGGAGCAGCTTGACTCGGAGCAGACTAATCGCGCTAGAGTCGAGAGTGAGTTGAAAGAAGAGATCAAGAATCTGGAGGCTCGGGTTGAACATTTCCGAGCACAGCTTGAAGAAGCTTCATCCACTGATGCCGGTAGCGATGCTACTCATGTCAATTTGTTACGACAGGTGGAGGTGTTGCAGAGCCAGCATGTTATTGCTAGTGAGAATTGGAACGGAATCGAATCCAACCTGCTTGCACGAATCGCGGCATTGGAAAAAGAGGCTGAAGCAGCAAAGAGCAACGAATCGTACACACGGAAAAAATTCAAGAGTCTCAGTGATACGCATAGAGAAACGGCTGATCTGAATGAGCGGCTCAATGACCAAGTGCAAGAGCTTGAGGCTTCCAGAGTCAAGCTGAGCAGCAATGTCAATGCGTTGAAGGAGCAAATAGAGCAACGATCTGACAAGAATATCAAACTGCAACGTGAAATTGACGCGCAAAAAGACAAGTTCAATCAAGACCAAGCTGATCTGCAATCTCAAATCAATACACTAGAACGGCAGCTCAAGGAGTCTCGTGAGAAGCTTGAATCAGCATCGCCGAAGCGGCAGTCATCGGCTACTACGTTGCCTGGGCCGTTCGAAGGAATCCCTGACTTCCGATCATCTCCGGGATATTCGCCGATGGAGAGCCGCAGATCAACTGTTGGCGGCTTTGAGCTCCCCCTCACACCCAGACAACCGCAGAACTTTGACCAGATCTCCAATGACGAGTTTGAAGAAGCATTCAACAAGACGCATTCCAGGACAGCCAGCATCACCCCTGGTGATGCTCCTGGTGACATGTCATTTGAAAACCAGGGCGAGTCTGTCATTACTGCATCAGCTTCGAATGCCCCAAGTATCCAATTGGTGGGCAAGATGAATTCCACCATTAGAAGGCTCGAGTCCGAGCTCACGGGTAAGACCCAAGAGCTGGAACAACTAGTCAAAAGCAAAGATGATGCATGCCAGCAGGTGGCAGAACTCTTGAAAGAACAAGAAGAATTGGTCATATATCGCGATCAGTTCCAAAATCTCGAAAAGAAGATCACCGTTCTAGAAGAACGGGAACGAACCACCTTGGAAATGCTTGGAGAAAAGAGTGAACAGGTCAATGAGCTCAGAGCAGATGTTGATGATATCAAATCCGCATACAAACAACAGATTGAAGAGCTAGTAGATCAACTCGCTGCAGCCAAAAAGATATAAGATATATATATATAAGAGTACACACAAACAATAGATTAGTTGTTGCCCTGCTTGATGGCAAGTTCGGTCTGCTCTTCGATATCTTGAGCTTCCCATGGGTAAGCGATCCAAACATCTGGCAAGGTTTCAGCAGCCAAATATCGGCCTTCATCCATCATATCCTTTGGCAATTCAGCTCGCTTTGGCTTGTCCTTGTTGTGCAAGACAAACACAAAGAACTTTGTGGTTTCGTGAGATCGACCAAGCTTCTTAGCTTGAATTTCAACATCCTTTTGAAGTTCAGACACAGCGTAGTGCAAAGTAGTTCGAGTGTCATCAACTTCATCAACAATCAAAATGTTCTTGCCAATCAAGTCACCAGAGTGCTCAGACAAAGACGAGAAGTCAAGCCATTGAGTTCGAATAACTGAAGTACCCAGTTGCTCTTCAACAGTATTCTGTCCCATATCCTCATAAAGAGACAGGCCAATAGCTTGAATCGGGATGTTTTTGGCACCTGGTTCCTTCAAAAAGGTCCGCAAGATTCGAGCCGGAATGAACCCACCACCGCCAATGGCGACCATCAAGTTTGGCTTGAAGTCCTTGATGGTGAGGGCTGCTTCTTTACAAAGCTTGTGGACATTGTTGTAGGAAATATAAGTCTTGTCGTCGACCATTGTTTCGAGATGGAGGCGGGAGAGTGTCCGGATAAAAGAAAAAAAAATTCGAGAGAAAAAATTTATAGCCGTTTTCGGGTGTGCCTGTTCGGGCATGCGTCTACATCATGCATGTGCGCAGGCCTAGAATTTCTTCGTTCTGGTGAGGCTCACACCGTCATCTTCATCATCTATCATGATAAATTAGTATGTCTATAGATACCTATTTTATTATATATTACCAGTACCAGGCGTTTACTTTCGCTTGGAAACCTTGCCATTGGCTTTAGCTTTTCGCTTAGGAGTTTCCTGTTCAGATTCAGATTCAGAGTCGTCGGATTCGTTTACAGCATCGACATCCATATCGGAGAGACCTTCGAAATCGTCTTCCTCAGCTTCGATATCGATCATGCCATTTGGTTCGTCATCTTCTTCATCATCCGATTCGTCATCTTCAGAGTCATCTTCAGATTCGTCTTCGCCGTTGACAATATAAGCACCGTCTTCAACGTAGGTCACTTCAGTCTCATCTTCATCCAGTTCATCATCTTGTTCGTTCTTTCGAGCCATATCTCGTCGCAGTTCCATCTGCGATGACAGCATTTCAAGACGACCTTGTAGAGCCAAAAGCCGTGGCAAAGTAGCCACCCGGTCAGACAAGGTAGAATGCAATGAAGATAGAGTCTTCAACAAGTTTGGCAAAGAGGCCAGATAACCACCATGGGCAATCATGATCCACTTGATCCAGATGTTAAATGTACCGGCTTGAGTTGGAGACCGAGCAATCTTCTCGGCCATTCGTTCAATGAGTTTGACCGCCAATTGCGAGTCCAACTTTTGTACAGACAGCTTGATGATGTTCTCTTCTCGGTTTTGCAGACATGTTTCCAACAGAGAATGATCATTAGTCTTCAAGGCTTGACTGAGCAAAGTGGTGAAAGTACCAGGGGTGCTCATTTGCAACGATACAGCTCCATTTGGTTTGCTCAAGCTGCCGTTTTGCTCCACATCCAATGCTTCCAGTCGTTCTGCCAAAGTAGATTCTTCTTCCTCTTCTTCATCATCGTCGTCTTCGCTGTCCAGGTTGGACACGTTCTTACCGCTGGTAACAACAGATTGAGCCTCATTATACGTGGCCACAGCCGCAGGGTCCACGCCGTTCACAAGTCGGTCAATGCTGGTCATAGTTTTTCGAGCCTTCACGATTTCAACATCGCCAGAAGCTTCCTTCCAGTCGACCTTTTCAAACACCGGCACCGTGGCATTTTCCAGCCAGGTAATTGTGAGTTGATCGTCGTGGAAATAGGCACTTTGAATCTTGACGGTGGTCTTTTGTGGTCGTACAATCTTAAAAGTAGCAACAGACTTGGCCGCCATAGAAGCAGACTTTCTTCTGCTGCTTGAAGACTTTCCCTTTGCCTGGCTGCCAGCTTCTAGAGGAGATTTGAATAATTCAACCGTACCATCTTCAGTAACAGCAGCACAGGCCGAGTCGTCCTCGTTCAATACAACCGACTGGACATCAGCTTGAGCCGTCAACACCGCAACGGTTTTTTTCTGTGACAAAGAGTTGACATTGATGTTTCGCTCGCTCTTGGAGCTTGCCAAGAACATATCTGGATTCGAACTTTGCACAATGGACGACACTGGATGCACAAACCCTGGGTACGATGTAACTGGGTTTGGGGATTTCACTGGCTCAACAAGATGGATGCCAGTGGATGCAGCTAAAACATGGTCTGTGTATTCTTCACCCACAACTGGATATACCAGTCGCACATCTTGCTCACTGGTAGTCATGTTCTTACCGGCTTGTGCCTTCTTGCTCAAGTTCCATCGGGCGATAGATCCGCTATGATCACAACTCCACAAACTCGATCCATCTGAACTTAGACTGGTCACTGGTACCGAATGGGCACCTGAAAATGTATGCACAATAGAAGATTGGAATGGAGAAAAGAGCATGATGGTGCCTTTGTTGGTACCAATAGCCACCACCAAGTCTTCATCAAGCACACTTCCTGTGTCGTCTACATCCAAACTTCGCTTTCTCTTTTTCCGCTGCTGCTTTGCTGATTTGCCGGATGAACATGACGCCCAGCATAGACTGGATACTGTAACGCCCTTATCAAGCGTGATCTCTGCTTGGAGAGTATTTGCTGCTTCTGATGATACCGCATGGATCTGGACTTTGTGCAGGTCCAACGACGGCACAGCCGACGTAAACAACTGTCCCGTAGGGTCGAATGCCGATGCAATTAATGGTACACTTTCCATCTTGTGTGTGCTGTTGGGTGGTGGTTGGATGAGTGGTAAAGGGCACAACGAAAATTTTGAGGTGAAAAAAAAAAAAGTTCCAAGCCGCTCGCGATCGTTGAAATTTTGCGCCGTCGACATGCGTCCAGATTGCAGCGGCCAAACAGCCGTCTGCGCAACTTTCTACTTACTTAGTTGTAAGTTCTTCTCTGTGTAACCTCAATGTGTGTAAATTATGTACGAGAACTCATGCCCAAAGAAGAAAAATTCGCTTTGATCGAACATGCCCCCCTACGCTACGCACGCTACGTCAGGTCAAATGCTTCTTGTGCTCCGAGATCGATGCTCCAATCGCACTAGCCCGTTTTATGTAACGGAATGAAGATGCTTGCTTGCACATACTGGTGTTGATTGCCAGTCCTTTGTGCTACTCGGATCAAGAGTTCAGCCGCACCCTAGCAACTTCCCATACCATCGTCTTCGAGACTTGATCCCGCACACAACAGGTGGGCATGCTTGTGGAGAAGAATGCGAGCCCGATTTGAACCGTTGTTGCACTTCTAAGGGTCGTTTCCGGTCTCTGTCTGAACATTCCGAGGAAAAAACACCCTCAAACGGGTCAACCATTGTCATCCAATTAGACCTAATTATCAAGGCGGACAGAATCGCAAACCGACTGAAGGAACCTCGAGCTGGTTTTCATTTGCTTTTGCTCGCTACGTACGTACGTACTCGATGTGCTGAATTGATCAGTACGGGCCGGCTGGCTGAACGAGCCGCCTCGGCTAGCCTGATGATGCCGAGAATATCGAGCGTAGCGAGCCAGAAAAAAACTTGAGAACTTGAGCATAGCGAGGATAAAACAAAACCTGATGATATCGAGAATATCGAGGGTAGCGAGCACAATATGTGAGCCTCATTGTTCGAAATGACGAGCTGCGGCTCGGCGTTGGCTAGACTGGGTGGATAACAACCGAGCGTAGTAGACAAAATAGAAAAACGAGCCTAGCGAACAATAAAAGAAGCCTGGGAATATCGGGAGTAGCGAGCATAAAAGATATACGTTTTTATCTTTGTGAAGACACGTCTAGAGTGGTTGCCAGATCTGCATCTGGTTATCCAACATGCCTACTTGCGGTCTGCATGCTCGATCGAGCCAGCCGTGGATTGCTGCATGGTGCTCAAACTGGCCATAGGCACCGCCCCTGTAGCCTGCTACACCACCAACGCGTATTAGATACCGAGCTCAGAGAATATTTCTACAACTAGATCATTTCTGTTTTTTTTCTATTGGATCAAACATTCAGATATGACGCCCGTCAATATATACGCGCTTAGCGTAGGGCCGCAGCTTTCATCTCCCATCCGCATCGCGCGTCGGGGGGCCCAGCAGGAAAAAGTATAAAACCGGCCCTGATTCCCTCTTTCCCACCCTTCCCCCATCGAATTCGTCCCGCTGAGCGCGCGCCCTTGAATTCATCACAACAAAAAAATATGGCAGACCGCGACGCTGGAGAAGACCTGAGCCTTCCCAAGGCCACTGTACAGAAAATCGTGTCTGAAATCGTACCACCAGATTTGGTGTTTGCACGAGACACTCGAGATGCATTGATTGAGTGCTGTATCGAATTCATAATGATATTGTCGACACAAAGCAACGATATTGCCGAACGAGAATCGAAAAAAACAATTGCATCGGAACATGTTATCAAAGCACTAGAAGAGCTTGGGTTCCAAGACTATGTCGAGCCAATTCAAAGCGTCATAGTAGAGCACAAAGAAAGCCAGAAAGTGCGGGACAAGAAGGTCGGCAAGTTGGAACAGTCTGGGCGGTCAGAAGCAGACTTGCAAGCCGAACAAGAACGATTGTTTGCAATGTCACGGTCCCGACTTAATAGCCAGCATTGACTGTTTTTATTTATATGTACTAATGAACTTATGGGACTAATCAAAACTAATTCTGCACTGACGAGTTGGCCAAGTTGACGGTGTTCTGAACGATGGTCATGTCGTCATTGTCAAAAGTCGATGTGAGCATTTGGTATCGCGATGGATCGGACGAGGACAAGCTTTGGAACGTGTCTCGGAATGCAATATAAGTGTTGATGGAATCGAGCGGCGATTCCACCAAAGGCTCCTCTTCCAACTCTTCCTTGTCATCGTCGTAGAAGTTGTAGTTGCCCTCAGATTCGACCTTATTTGCAGACTCGGACAAGAATTCCAAATATTCTTGAGCCGCAGCACCTTCGGCAGTGTCAACTTCTTCCTCATCGTCTTCGATTTCATCGTCCAGGCCATCAAAGCCATTGTCGTAACCATAATAATCATCAGATGCATATGCTTTGGCCATTTCTTCTCTTTCAGCAATGGCTTTTGGAAGAGAACCCATGATAGTGACCAGTCCTTTGGTGAGTTGTGGCAAGTTTGACTGCAAATTAGCAGGGATGTGGTCCATTGGCAAGGTCAAGACAGACATGATACCCAATGCAGCCAGCTTTTTGTCTTGGACCCGAGTGAAATGATTCATTTCAGTGAACCACGTGCTAAAGAACTGACCAGTGTAATTGTTGGACTCCAAAAACAACATGGTAGCCTGAGCATTGTAGTACAAGGCAGCCACCACCACCTCCAGCAACGTAATGTGATAGGAAAAGTTCTTCAACTTGACGCCATCATTGTTGAGACGATGTAGAACTTGTTCTAGGAACAACGACACATATTGGTCGATGTGTCCCTTCAATGCAATCAACATCTTTTGTGCCAATGCGGCGACCAAGGTTCGGTCCCGAGCTCCGAGCCGAGTCTCGTCCTGCATCACTTGGCGAATCATGTCATACATGATTGCAGCCAATTCAGGTTCAGCAATCATCTGCTGAGAACCGAATTGAATAAATTCATCCAAGCATGGCATCATGTCATCCAAGTAATCCCATCCAGCACCATCAAACACCTTGTGAGCCAGTCGGAAGGTCTGCCACATGTTTGGGGACACCTTCTTTAGACAGTATGTGCAGTTTTCGATCAATCCAAATGCCTCAGTGTAGAATTCTGACATGTCTTGTTCCAAAATAACCACAAAGATTGGCATGAGCACTTCTTCAAGCTTGCTCACCAGTTCTGGCGCACCTTCAAGGGCCAGCAACAAGGACGACAAGGTGGTCAAGATACCTGAAGCAGCTACGGTCTTATCATCAGCAGCAAACTCATCAAAATCAATCTCATCGATGGGCACGTTTTGTTTTTCAATCAATTCGTGGACAATGGTCATGAATTGATCTCGCATTTGTTCGGCCAATTGGACAGCAAATGGCGCCAACTGTTCCGCAAACACTTCAACAAATTCTTCCATGATACCCGAGATAGAGTCGATATCCACCTTCTTGCCAAGATCCAACAAGTGCTGCATGACTTCTGGGATTCGTGCCGACAGGGCATTTCGCACCGCTTCGTGACCAATCATTGGCTGTAGAGCAAGTGCGGCTTCGACCTGGACTGGCAAATATTCGTCGTTCATACATTTGACAACACCTTGGTAAGCCAATGACACGTTGTTGACATCTTCGAATTTGATCTGGGCATATCTGTTCAAGAATTCACAGGCTCGAGCACGCAAAAAGTGGTATTTGGAGTTGAAATCTGGGAACACATACTGTGCCATGAATCCTTCCATGTTGTCCTTGATTGGACTGTGGTTTCCCAACACGACGAAATAGACCGTGCTCATCATTCGCAAAGCACCTTCCTTCTTTTGACAGGCATCAAAATCGTCTGGATTTTGCAGTTGTCTGTCCAATATGCCTTGCACAAATTGTAGCATTGGTGTGAAGGTAGACTTTCTTCGCTTCCGTACCAATGTTAGCAGGAAGTTGGTGGCGGCCATATCGGCAGTTGGACTTTCTTCAAAGTAGTCAATTCTTCGATGAATGTATTCTTCTGGATCGTCTTCAAACATTTCCAGATCGCTCTCAGTTGGGCACAACAATGGGAAGATCACATGCGAAACCATTGTTTCGGTGTGAGGCTTGATGAGCTCCCAGGTCGACTTCGCAGTCACACATCGATCGAAAAACGAGAGCATATTGTACAAACACGATCCGCCGATCCAGATCTCGCCTCCAACCCATTGAGTGATTTGTTCGAAAAACACCTTGAGGATTTCCGGCACAAAGTCGTTAACAAACATGCTGGCGAATTGATGCAATTCGTTGGTTTGGTCCTTGACGTGGTCGGCTTGGGCATATCGAAGCAGCAACCGATACAAGTTGGCGTAAGCCCATTTCTTACATTTGACCCATGCATGCTTCTCTCGTTCATCTTGATCCAAGTCGAGCACTTCTTGGGGCAATGGCTTTTTGATAATGGTCAAAAACAAGCTCCCCCATCCTACTACTGAGTCCCGTGCTCGCAGAGCATTTGGAAGCATATGCTGTTTTCTTAGTTAGTTTTTCTGCTTTCAGTTGTCCATACGTAGGTAGCCATTTTGTAAATCTTGACCACATCTCGCAGCATTTCAGCTGCATTGGCTGAGGATTCATTAACCAATTGGTTGCCAATATTGAGCACCCCTGGGAAGGCAGCATCGATAACTCGGTCCAACCCTAGGCGCATTTCGCCGCTGGTCCATCGATAGAATCGGGTAATTTCAAGCAAACATGTCAAACCTGCTCCAAAAGATTCAACGTCATTAGACTGGAACAGCTTCATGGTAATATCCAAGAATCCAGGCCATTCAACTGGGAAGTCCTTTACCACAATGGCATTCAGGGCCGTGACCATAACCTGCCGGATTCGTGGATCAGCTTTGATCAGTGCTGGCACAATTCGTTCTCGAAACTGGGGCTTTTCTCCATCACTTATCCGCAAAGGCGTGGTCTTTTCAATTGGTTTCCAGTATCGTACTACCTTGTTTTTCATGTAAAGCCCTGCTGCTTGCTTGACCCCCATGTCGGCTTGTGGTTCCAATACAATGTCAAGACATCCACCAATGAACCCGGGAGTCTTTTCAGCTTCTTTCAGCTCCAATTCGGCTCTTCGTCGTGCATTAATATCTGCGTCCAATGTAGCTGCGAAGCAGCTATATAACGCATTAGTGTCCATCTTTTCCGCAGCACCTGGAAATAATCTGGTAAACTTGATCTGAAAAAAAAAAAAAAAATTCCAAGAATCTACAAGATGCAAAATAAACCTTAGAAGCTTTCAGCACCGAATCAATCAGACCCTTCTGAACGAGGTAGCACCAAAAAAAAGATTAAAAAGGTTTTTTGAGTGGGCGTGTGTGTTACAATATTTCACCGCCATCCATGAAGGTGTTGACCAAAACGGCAGGGTCGCGGTTCACTGAAAAATTATCCCGGGCCGAAACCGGGTAATTCCCCTGGATTCACGCCACCACTTGACTGGTGTGAGGCGCGTCTTGTTTGTTGAGATAGCCAGTTTGCCTCATTCAGAAATTTTAACAATCAACCCATCCATCCTATTCATACAATGACAACGATCGACTATTTTGGTCGTTCGCGAAAATGGAGAGGCGTGTTCTTTGTCACGATATTGTTGAGAACATGGTTCGCCATGTCTAACTCTTATATCCATCCCGATGAGCATTTCCAGGGTCCAGAAGCCTTGGCAGATGTTATCTTTGGATGGGCAACGAAAAAATCGTGGGAGTTTACCTCGGATGCTCCGGCAAGAAGCTTTTTGTCGCTGTGGACGTTTTATGGCTTTCCGATGTCATTTGCTCAAGCGCTGTATGGTGATGATCGGGTGAATCCAATGACCATGTTTTATATGCTGCGATTGGGGTTTGCAGTTGGAACATGGGTGTTGAGCGATATGGCCATCGACAGATTAACCAAGAGCAAGCAGGAGCGTATCAAGAGTTTGTTATTTGTTTCTACATCATATGTTACTTGGACATTTCAAAGTCATACGTTTTCCAACTCGGTAGAGACCGTTTTACTGTTGTGGTGTTTGGTGATTATTCACGAGTTTGAACACACCAGAACCAATTTTTTTTCCCGCCATTATGACACTGCAATGCTCGGTACCTTGATTGCATTTGGGGTGTTCAATCGGATTACCTTTGTGGCATTCCTGGCGTTGCCGAGTTTGTCGATTTTCGTGCATTTTAAGAAGAATCCCAGCACTATAATCTCGTTTGCGGCCGGCGGGGTTATAGTTTGTGCATTGGCAATTTGGATTGATACTTGGTCTTATAGAAGCGACCGGTATGTGATTGCGCCGTTGAACAATGTGCTTTATAATCTCGACTCCACCAATTTGTCGGACCATGGATTGCATTCACGATTCAATCACTTGTTGGTCAATCTCCCACAGTTGATCGGGCCAGGACTGGTATTGCTATTTTCCAAAAAGTATATCAAGTCATTACCATTTCAAAGCGCGGTTTCTGGATTGGCTGTACTGTCGCTGATTCCGCATCAAGAGGCTCGGTTCTTGGTTCCTCTTGTGCCGTTGTTGTGTTGCTGCTTCGATACCGAATGGCTCAGCGAGTCATCGCTTCAATGCTTTTTCGCCGCATGGGCAGTATTCAACTTGTGTCTTGGCGTGCTTATGGGCACCTATCATCAGGGAGGCGTTGTGCCGGCTCAGTCGTTCATTGGCCATAGTCTGGCTAAAAATGGTACGACAGTGTTGTATTGGAACACATATAGCCCGCCAATCTGGCTCCTGGGCAAACATTATGATTCTCTCAAAGTGGTCGACCCGCTTGTTAAAGGGACCGATCAACAACGTTATGAGCCAGTTTTCGCATACCTTGGCTCCAATTCGTATAAATCTACCAAGACCATGACTGTGGTGGATTTGATGGGATGCAGTCCAGAATATTTGTCCAATGCAATCAGCACGGTGTCACACACCTCTGCCGCATCGCATGACGTACTGCGGCGGGCATACCTGGTTGCGCCTTCTGCGGCTTTTTCCATGACGTCGGAATTGTACAGTGTTGAAACCGACAAGGTATCACGTCACACCAAGACTCCATATCGGTTGACCAAGATTTGGTCGATAAGCACGCATTTATCGCTGGATGCCTTGGATTTTTCAAACCCAAGCTCTTTGATGCCGGGTCTCGCAATCTGGGAAATCAAGTCGGTGTAATTTGTACCAATACCAAGTGGTTTATTAATATTATTAATAATCTTTATTTAATGTATATAGGCTAACCATTATTATTATTATAATTATTATTTTGAGAATTGGGCCAATGCGTCTTTGAGTTCTTTGAGCAAGGTATCCGTTTCTTCTTTGGTGCCAACGGAGATTCGCAAGCAACCAGCGCATCCTGGTTCGGATCCTCGGAATCTAACTACAACATTCCGCTTTTGAGCCAGGTATTCGTAGATCTGCTTGGCGGTGGTGCTACATGGCTTTCCTTGGTTGAGCACTTCTACAAGCAAAAAGTTGGCATCTTTGCCGCCGACAAATTGGCCAATGCCATTGAGTTTTGGAAGCTCGGTGATCAACCGGTTTCGTTGATCTATGACCTTTTTCACCAACGATTGCATCAACTTTAGGCCTTCTGGGGAGAGGGCCCGCTGGGCCATCTCGGAAGTCATGGTGGAAATGTTGTACGGAGCCTTGAGGCTGTTGAGAAGCAGTGCCAGTTCTTTAGATGCAAATGACAAGCCCAATCGTACCCCAGCCAGTCCAAAAGATTTGGACAAGGTTTGCATGACCATAAGGTTTGGATATTTAGTGACATATGGAGCCATCGAAGCACCTTCCGGTGCAAAATCGACATATGCTTCATCTACAGCCACAACACCATTCCAGGACGGGTGGTTCAAGATCTTTTCGATCTTTTCACGTTTGATCAAGTTTCCAGTTGGGTTTCCAGGAGAACAGATATACACAAGTTTAATTGATGGGTCTTTGGCCAATCTGTCCATCATCTCGTCCTCCTTTATTTGGAAATCGCCTTTTGTAAACTCCATATCCACCTTGACCACTTTGACATCATTGATCTGAGCAGATACTGAATACATTCCGTATGTGGGAGGGCATGTCATCAGCTTGTCTTTTCCTGGGATACACAATACCCGCATGATAGCATCGATTGCTTCATCCGAGCCGACTCCTAGGAACATGTTCAACGGAGTCAATGGTTCCAACGTGGTGTCTTTGTTCTGAGAGTTTCGAAAGTTGCATGCCAGTTGCTTGACATCTTTTTGGTGTGGGTCTGGATATCTATTTAGTTCTTGGTCCAATTCTTCTTTAGCTGCGTCGGGCAATGAAGGGCCGTAAGTCAACTCATTGGCATCTAGAAGAACTCCGACTTTGTAATCGCTGAGTTTGTTATTAGTCTGATGACGATCTAGCAAAATTCATACTCTCGTGCGCATCTATAAGGCTCCAATGCTAGAATGTTTGGTCTAGCCAAAGTTTGCAAGTTGAATGGGCTCATTGTGTTAGTGATGAAAGAAGGTAGAGTCATAAGATAGAAAAATGGAATGCCCCGCCCAGCCGCATGTGTGCGCCAGCGTAAATTTTGTTTGGTGCGTGCACGGAAGGCCACCACCATGGTGGTGGGAGAGCTTTTCTGCTACTATACGCGTCTTTGACATCACACAACCAAGGCAGTCATGACGAGTGGGAAATTGGAGCACAAGACCACAGAGGTATGGTGCAATGCGAATTGCGATAAAACAGCTAACTATATCAGGACTGGATTTTCAATCTGGTGGGGTCGGATCAGGGGCTGAAGTTGGTGGACAAGTATGACTCTGTACCGGATGGGACAGCCAAGTTGTTTGCCATTGCCAATTCGAAGGATTTGTTCGTGGCAGCTGGACAGAATGGAGTTGTTTCTGGACGCCTGAGCGATCTAAGGACAGCTGCCTCAGCGAAGCAGGGCTCAGTGGAGGATCTCGAAGAGCACAAAGTACCATTCACAGTGAAGTTTCTTGAGTTTTCATCCGATGAGACCAGCATCGCCATTTGTGCTAAGGACGGTGGCATATATGTTTATAATACTCTCAATTTTCGGCAAGAAAACTCAGAACAAAACAAAGTATGCTCAATAGAAACACCGAAGCTGTGCGATGTGCAGGCACGACCAGTGTTTGGTGCCGAATTCGCATTACTACAGGAGGACGGACGACTGATGCTCTTGAACTACATGTCCCAGTCGATGACCGAGATGGCGACGAATGTGGCATCGTTCTCTTGGTCGCCGTTGGGTAAGCAGTTGATTGCAGCTAAGAAAGATGGAGACTTGGTACAGCTCAAACCAGATGGTACGGTTACTGTTTCGCTGGCGAAGCCGGAAGGTATCAATGCCCGCGACAAACCTATGATGGTCAGTTTCTTGCAGAATACAACGATATTTGTGGCCTATGGAAGTCCCGAAAAGGATGAAACGAGCTTCTTTCTGGGGAACCGAAAGAGTGGTCTATCGGGAGACTTAGAGTGGCAAACGGTGGTTAGCGACACGCTGTCTGTTTTTAATCTTTTCAGACCCATGGGGTTGTATTCTGCAGTGTTGCGAAAGTGGGCTGCGGGATATGCGTTTGCCCTGATTTTGGGTGCCAGTCCTTCTGGCGATATCACAATGCTGACTGACAAGTATTCTTGTGAAATGGCTGAAGACTCGGCACGCGCTCTGCTGCCGATGGATGAGGACGATGTTGGCACTGCAGGGATGGCGATCGACATTTCTTCAAATACTGAGTTGATTGAGCCTGTTCCGGGTATTGAAAAATCGGCTCCGTTGCCGATCTTATGGGTTCTGAATAACGAGGGCCAGCTGTGCGGCTGGCACTTGATGTACAAGCCTGGCATCATAAGCGGCGAATCCAAGCTTGAACCTTTGAGACAAGAGCACGATCAGCATGTCATGGATGCCGCCAAAAATGCCTCCTCAACACCAAAATCACCTGTTGCATTCAGGGAACCTGCATTCACCAAGCCAACGTTTGGCAAATCACCATCGCCGTCACCGGCCCCGTCCAACCCCCCTGCATTTGGGCAGTCAACATTCGGGCAATCCCCGAATGTCGCAGCACCAGCTTTTGGCCAATCATCCTTTGGCCAATATGCGGCCAAGGCTCCGACATTTGGGGGAAGCAGTGGAGCTATTTCAGGCTTTGGTGCGCTAGCATCCGGCAGCACTCCGTCGGCAGGAACGCAGCAAAACACTGGCAATTCAGCGTTCGGCGGTGGTACAGGATTTGGCGGCAGCTCAGCCTTTGGGGCTGGCAATGCCTTGTCCTCGTCTTTGCAAACTACGGGCAATATTTTCGACTCGAAACCGGCTACGCCCGCCGCGCCAGTCCCTCCAGCATCTGGGTTTGGTGACATCAGAGGCACTGAGCACATCAGTGACGACGAGAATGAGATCGAGGACAAAGACTATGATGACGACGGCATTGACGAAAGTGCAGATGAGAGCACGGCCACGCCGCAAAAGTCTACCGGCGCGGCTGAACTCGACTTTTCGTCGCTGGGCTCACTGGGGCTGGGCGCCGCGGCGAATGCGGCTCACCAAAAGTCTCCGCCAATATCGGCATTCAGCAACTGGGGAGGCAGCAATTCTAGTGCATTTGGCCAAAAGGTTGATGTTGAGAACCCGTTTGCCTCCAAATCTGGTAGCAGCCCGTTCGCCCAGGCTGCTAAGAAAGGCGATACGTTTGGGTTCAGCCATGTAGAGCCGGAGAAGAACCAGCTATTTGGGTCTGGAAGTGTCAAAGAGGGTCCGAACAAAGTGGACGACGGAGAGAAAGCGGAGCAAGTTCCATTGCCAGAGTCTGATGTCGAAAATTTGGAAGAATCAGCCGTGGACGATGCGCCGCTGCCGCCTGACCCAGGTGCCGAGATGAAGAGCTTTGTGCCCGAGAGCGTGCCTGGTTTGGAAGAGAAGAAAGAAGACGTCTCGAAGCTGGCCCAGACACCAGAAAAAGTGGCGTTGCCAGAGTCTGATAACGAAGACGAGTCGCCAAGCAGTCCCGTAGAAGATGCGCCGCTCCCACCAGACCCAGGTGCAGAGATGAAGTCGTTTAATGCCAGCGATGTTCCGGGAGTGGAAGCGACGCCTTCAAAGCCTCCGCTCTTCGGCTCGTCTGGAGATTCTCTCAAAACAACGACTTTTGGATCTCGGTCTTCGCCATTTGGCAGTCACACTATCGGTGAAAATTCCGAGAGTCCGTTTGCTTCACTCTCAAAGCCAGCTACCAACCTGTTTGCGGGAGCCAACGCTGAAGAACCTTCAAAGCCAGCAGCCATACCCGAAAAGGTGAAAGAAGCGAGTAGCAGTGAAGGCAGTGGTGTGCTTGTTTCCAACTTTGAGGAGTACGAAGAGGTTGGTAAGGAAGACTTTGAGGGTTTTGAAGATTCTGAACCAGCAGAGTACGAAACGTCTCAGGACTATAGCCGGCTTACGGAGGACCGAGAAAACGAAGATGAATCTGTGTCTGTTTCTGAGTCGGAGGAGCCCACTGAAGGTACTGAGGGTGAAATTGAGCCAGGCTACTTGACTGACGAGATCGAAGAAGATGACGAGCTTTCTGAGTCGGAGCAAGAAGAAGAGGGACCGCCGGATTTCCCAGAGTTTGTGCCAATTAGTGAGGGTTATTTGAGCGATGAACAGTTGTACGAGATTGACTCTGATCTGGACCAATACTACCTTGACACAAACGCATTGTTCCGGCTATGCAAGCTAAATGTGAGTAAGCTTGCCAAGTATTTGTCGTGGCATCGCGAAGTGATGTCCAATCATGATATGGGCGATGTGTACAAGGTGGAGGACTGGCGGCTCAGTGAGGCTGGCGATGTTGCGTACCTGGTGGATCAACTGCTGAACAAGACAAATGCACTCATTGAGCAGTCAACGGCAGATACCACCAAGGCCAACAATTTGAAGCGCGGTCTGAGTAGCATCGCTCTACAGATGAGCCGAGTCCAAGAACTGACGCGCTATAAGAGCGCCGAGGTCAATGAGCGAGCTCTCAAACTGCGAGGGCTACCGGTCAATGTTGTCGAGCTTCAGCGGAACCTGCGATCGCGCACCACCAAGCTCGAGGAGGAAGCGGCTGAAATTGAGTCTGAGATCAACGTGGTCAAGACGCTGCTGTCCAAATATGGCGCCTCACGAGCCCCATCAGTGCAAGGGATCCACCAGAGCATCAGCCGCATCACTGAGTTGGCCACCAAGCGGTATCACCAGGTGCAGCAGATGAACCGGCAGCTAAACCCGAGATCCAACCGGTCCGTCCAATCGACGCCGGCCAAGAATAACAACGGCGATAGTACGATGATGTCTGGTATGACCACGGTGAACAGCCCGTACCGTGAGCGGGTCATGGATGAGATTGATTTCTTGTCACGGCGGTCTGAGGCGAAGTTCAAGGTTGTGGTGGGCGATGTTTTACGGAAGCGACAGCCGCAGGATGTTTTGCATTAGTTTACGTATCTATTGGAAATGATTGTTTTTATTATTATAAGCAGATAAGCAGATCGAAGATTGCGTGATTTACATATCCGGAACGTCCGACCAATAATTATTTATACAACGATTGATTGGTGATTTTCTTATCGAAGATAGGGGTATTCACCAAATAATGAAATCTGAAATCTAATCTCGTGTTTCCTTCGTCCGTTGTGGTCGATGTTTGAAATGCGGAGCTGCGGCTCAGCCGTTCCACCTGGGTCACGTTTTCGTCGCAGAAACGACTGTTGTTGAATCGACCCTCTTTTAGACTTAGTGATACTAGTGTCCGTTTTTGGTAGAAATAGGAATAAAGGAAATGTACAATGCGAATAAAGTATGTTCACTGTCTATAGCCATAGGTTTCGGATCGTGCGAGGCAGGTATGCATGAATGGTCTGTCGCCTGTTTCCGGGCGTTGTCTTGGAGCCCCAGAGCTGTAGTATTTAGGGAGATCTTTGATGCTGTGACGCGTTTCCTCCCCGTCAGGAAGGCCACTTGAATATTTTATGATCAATTATATGTTTTCAGTATAGAGTATGGTACCCGGTGCTTATTTCTAATATATATTTGATATAACAGAAAAAAAATGCTGAAGGTGGCAGCGGATGTGGGGCCGGCTGTGCCAGCTTGACCCCACCCTGCCTCGTCATTTATAAATCCATCACAATCGTGTTACGTAGTACACATACTACAATGAAGGTATATAATCTCCCTCTGGATATCATCTTCGCGATTCTAGACCGGTTGACCGTTCAAGACCTGCTTCAACTGAGCCGGTCCAGTCACGAGCTGCGCCGGATGGCGGCGCTGAGACTGTGGAGAACGGTGGCCATTGGTCAGACGAGTCGGTCGCTTCACGACGACTCGCATTTCTATCTAGAACCAAAGAAATATCGAATACGTGCAGCAAGCACAATGAGCATCAACGTACAGAGTGATCGCGACTACGCACGGTTCATCAAGACGGCGTTGAGTCCGGGTGATCATGTCCTGAGTAATGTGGAGACTCTGCGAATCGACGCGTCGTGGATCCGAGACAAAACCGGAGTTTCCAAAATCTTCAGTAAAAGAGGCGATGAGGCGTTTGTCAGCCTGCTCCGCATTCTCGCCCAGAGATGTACCAGCTTGCAGGTGGTTGAGTATGTGCCCAAGGTGTCGGTGAGCGGACATATGGACGTGCCCATGTTGAAGCTGGTACTGGACATCTTCCAAAACGTTCCGGGCATAAGAACACGAATTAACATGCGGTATATGATAGAGCCCACGCTAACTGAGCTTGCGCTCCATGACAATATCAAGGTTCTGGCGATCGGATTTGCAGATCGTCCTCCAGCTTCTCAAGAACGAACAGGATTGCCTGTATCGTTGGAGCGGCTGCAGATAACAGGATTCGGAAACCATTGGCAGAAACTTGAGCAGGATCTGCTCCTAAATATGGCCGGGCACTGCAGCAAGTTAAAGGCACTGCGGCTCGAGGGCAAGTTTGGCCTGCGATCGCTGGATTGGCTACCAGCGACTGTGTGCGATCTGAGCTTGAATACCGTCTACGAAGACCTCCAAACAGACATGCAGTTTATCTCTTCCCAAGCCTTGACAAGGCTGGAACTGAACGTGTTAAGCGGTGATCTGTTCTCGCGAATCAGCTGCCCAAACCTGGATACATTGGTTCTGTCCGCTTCCAACGTCATTACCGACGGCATACCCCAGATAGTGGAGGCCCTGGTCAGATCGCCGGTGGTGCGATATGTCTCGTTGAGCGGATTTAGCTACACCGATGTTTGCACTATTCTCGACGAGACGCAGTGGGATCTCGAACGGGCAGTGCTACATTGCAACGATTCCGAAGTGCCAGGGAATATCGACACCCTGGCAGGCACACTGACCAGACACTCCAGAGACAACCTCCGGGCTTTAGTTCTCGATTCGGCGAATCTCTGGTTGCCGCAGCTGTACGAGAACGGCGGCCGCCGCCGTGCGGCCGACGGTGCGGCGCTGTTCAAGCGGCTCGTCCAGGAATGCCCGCTTCTGCATGCTATCTACCTCACCTCTGCTAAGAAGGCTCCGATCTACCGCCCCCCACAACAAAACGGTGGCTCCAGATCCCACGACATGAAGAAACCAAAGTCGCTGCAACTGCAGAACGAGAACCTGAAAGAAACCGATGACGATTCTGACGAGGAAGACTCAATAGAGGATGCGGATACCGACGAGAATGATATAACAGTCGAAGCGACGGAAAGAGCGCTCCAAGCAGACGACGTTATCAACATGCGCCTTCGGTTTGTCACCATGAAGGACATTCTCAGTGTCAATCTGTCGCGAATACGCCTACTCTAGACCGAATTCCCGTAGTTTGATATATCTTGGGTCGGGGCGAGCTGTGATCAGCTCACCCTTGAGCAAGAAATGCACTATCGGGCTGTCCAGATTGGACACCCGTACATATCCGTCGGAGTCAGAATCCATATCAGAATCGAACATTTCATTAAGCAGGTTTTCGAGGATAGTTTTAAGCTCAGATTTAGCGTTTTGCTGAGGAATTTGGGGCGCAATGTATTCTTGAAGAACACGCTTCAACTCCGCAATCATCGATTTATTCTGTTTGGTGACAGTTTTGCGCTTGTCGTCTAGTTCCGCAATGATTTTTTCCGGGGATCGTGTTCTGATTGTGGCGTCGATCGTCTCCGAACGCGTCTGGAGCAAACCTCGAAGTGTCGTTAATTCGTCATGCAACGCCGTTTCCTTACCAAGCTTCTTCCTCAATTCGTCTTCCTCCTTCTGTAGTATGCTGATCAAATCTTTGCTCTGTGAAATGGTAGACTCAATTTCGTCCACAGCCTTGATATATGGCAGGCATCGAAGCCGTCCCGGGGCTGTCGCGTCATCACCACTCTCTAACATGCGCAGTTCTTCATCCAGGTACCCGAGATATAAATCGTTTCTCATAGAATCATAGTTCAAGTCTTGTTTAGCTGGATGCGCTTGTTCCTCCCACTCTTTGCTTAGCTGAATCAGCTCCACCACCTTTTCCTTCATCAACGACATTATTGCTCGCGGGGAGGGTGTCGGAATAGTATTGGGAGTCGACACATTTTTTTTCACTCTACTAGACATTCATAATGCCAGAAATCGACCCAGCTACTATTCAAAACTTGGACGCCAACAGCCGAAAGGAGATCATGCAATGGATCGAGTCCGAGACCAACAAATCCAAGGTCCAGGCTTCCATTCACAACTTTACCGATATGTGCTGGAAAAAGTGCATCACCAAGGTCGACTCTAATACGTTGAGCTCTAAGGAAGAGACATGTTTGCAGAACTGCCTTGGTCGGTTTTTGGACACCAATATCAACATTGTCAACATGTATGATATCTTTATCTCTATGAAAATTTGCTAACTTTTCAGGATCCAACAATCTCAAGGACGATAATCCCCTGGTATAACGCCATCCATCACCAGCTTGGTCTACTTCTGTACATAATAGGACTGGATTTGTAAATAGTTTAAAGGCTTTATGAAGATAATCGAAAAAATATATAAAAGACACACACACTCAAATAAAAAAGGTTTATAGCATAGTAGCTCTACGGCGAAGCATGATTACGATTGCGATCACCATTACAAGTCGGATTCGAATTGGGATTGAAGTTGAGTGAACGCAGCTCGTCGTTGTTCTTCTCGAATGTTAACTTCTCGATGGTCTTGAGCCATGGCACAGCAATGGCAGAACAAGTGCGACATAACATCTCGAACGCCGTGTCGTTCCAAGCCGTATTGAGCTCGAACACTGTACCGTTGCACCAAACCGGCAGCATTGTTACAGCCTGGAGGGCCGAAAACGGCCAAAACGGTGTACGGCATAGCATGCAAAAGTTTTTCTTTCCATGTTGGCACAACTGGACGGTTGCTTTCTAGGTCGTACAAGTCGCTAGCAGCCAACTGTGCATAGACAATACCTGAGGTGGCGCATGGCAGACACCAAGCAATCGAAGCTACAACAATGTTAGTCCAGAGAATATTGTTATCATACCAGAAGAAAGGTCTGAGAAGCAGTCGAAAAGGCCAGTAGAATAATCTTTAGTTAGTTCTTGGTCGTCCTGGCCCTCCTGTCGTTGATATTTGGGCGGCTCCACGGCGCTTGGACCCTCAGCAGAAGTTTCCGCCTTTTCCTCTTGTAGCAGAGGCACGGTCGCATCTACAGTGGCGTCGTCGTAGGATGGCAGTTGAGTCTCTTGTTCGGAGTGCTCATTTTCCACAGGAGCAACCGCGACGTCGTCCTTTACGTTTGGGGAGTCCTCTGAAGGCATGGTGTTGGATGAGGTTGAAGAAGGCAAAGTTGCGACGGAGGGGTGGCGCCTGTAGGTGTTGCGAAGGCACTGCCATGGCTGCAACTACCGCAGCCAGGCGGTTCGGCTCGTACCGGCGCGGCCGCCCGTGGACGTTTTCATGTGGAGACTGGGAGTCCATGCCGCCTTGTACTCCGGTCCATAGCTCTATTATATGATTTGATATCGTTTATCAATTGCTTTTATTCCTATAGACAATTTGCCCACGGCTCATAATATTGATACTTGGCTAGTTGTATTGATAAGTGGTGTATAAATAGGTTGGCAGGCATGGAACGGCACGCAGTGTCAGAGCAATGGGCCAGTGACGTTGAGGGGAAGCATGCACTGATTGATCGGCGCACCTGCGGTGCGGAACAACCGCGATCGATCGCCATTCCTAAGATATTTTTAGTTCTAGGACGCGCGTCGACGGTGAATGTTATGGTATTTTGCGGCCCCTTTGATGCTTCAGGGGCCAGCCAGCCGGAGCAGAAAGGGATGTCGAGACTATGTGCCTGTATGGTATGTCTTGTATACAAATGTATGGCTCTCTGCCCGCCGGCTGAAGTTGAGAATTCCTGTGAAAAAGAACCCTCTATCTCGGCACCGGTTCACAGGAAACTATGATGCTGATGCATATAAGGCTTGAAATGTCCTAGCGGCCATTGCTGGCGCCGCATTCTAACCGTCTGAGCCGCTCTAAATCAAATAAATCTGAGACGACACGAGACGAGACTGCCGGTTAGAGCTCTTGTCCAGTAGCAGCAGAGACCCGACCAAAATCACTGCGATCCGTGCGCCATCAGCGCATTCTAATTCTGGTAGTTTGGGGCCAGTTGAGCCGCATCCCCGGAGAACGGTTCCTTCTACTCCACGACTGATCGATTGAGTGAAATGAGAGTTTTATTGGAAATCGTTATATGCATGCTACATAGTTGAATAGGGTGCCGGCACAAATATCTCGATTACACCGGCACCCTCGGGTTGCGTGGTAGTCAGTCGAAAGCTTACCCAAGTGTCGCAAGTTTCCAACAACACCTTAAATTTTCGGGACTACCAACATTGATCCGTACGGCCTCCCATCACTGACCACGGTTATATCAGCCAATGGATGCACTGAGAGCTTATCCTTTACGTGTATGAACTTTTCTTGAGTGGCGGAATACTAATAGAGCAAAAATGATAGAAAGAGGCTGTGTTGAATGCGCTTTCACAGATCGACGAGTTGGGGGAGAATGTTGACCTTGTATGTGAAGCAGTGACGCCACCTCGAGGTGACTGGCTATGGCTACAGAACGAGCTGAGCGTGCAAAAATGGCAGGAGCAGGTCTCGTTTGTGGAATGTGCTCCAATGATTCTGAAGGCCCTTACAAGAGTGAGCAATGTCGCCGTTCTTCGATGCATGATATACTATTTATATGACTATCCGTGGACATGCGACGAAAGCAGACAAATCGCTGAGGAATATGTATCCAGAAGCAGCTTGGAGATAGATATTATGTCCGAAATCAAAAAGTCCTTCACCCAGGGCCACAAATCGGTATCGGCAGCGGGACGGAAAAAGCTTCGGCCTCAACCGTCACGGTTCAACAGCATCAATCTGGACGAACCAGGTGTGCCATGGCGGTCAGATTTGCGTGTAGTGGCACTGTTTGAGCATTTCATTACGACCAGCGGCGAATTCCAGACGAATTGGCCGTTTATAGCACCAACCGTATTGAATATCCTCGACGACCACGATCCGGCATTGAAGCAAAAGGGGTGTCAACTGGCGACCAAGTTGCTCAACAACATTGACAGGCAGTTTCTCAAAGCTACAGGTCTCACCCCTGTGCTGTGGGATGCTATATTACCATGCTTGTCATACCTTCCACCGGGCACACCAGTCGATCAAGCGGTGATTGTAGTTGATCATGCAATTGAAGCGTTGGTTGTAGCATCGCAGCATATGGACAAGTGCAAACAACTAGACCAGCTGGTCCGAGATGGAATAATCCGAGGAATGCAACATGCTGGACAGCATGTTGCGTTGGCCATGACATTAATGCATGGACTTGATGCGGTTATCAGCGAGCTCAAGACAAGCACAATCAGACATTTGCAGCCTCTGGTAACCATTTTCACTAACATCCTGGCAGACCCGTTTGGCAATGCATACAAACCGCTTCTGATCAAGACTTGCGACACGATGGTTCTCACCATGCAGTATTGCTGGCCCCGTGTCGAGCCTTACAAGTTTGAGATCCTCCGCGGGCTGGCTACCGCTTGGAATCGCGTGGCTGAAGATGAAGATCGCGCAGATACGCAGCAAGCATTAAAAAAAGTGCTGAATACATTAAACAACATAACTACAGTGGACTACGAGAAGTTGTTGCCGCAGTCGACCCTATTTAACTCCTTGTACTAATAACAATCAATAGAACAACCATTGCCACCAGCATTGTGCTGCCCACAACACTGAGCGCCTCACAGACCCGGATCCATTGGTAAATATGGTGTTTTTCATGTTCCTGTTCCGGACTGGTCCACCCTTGCGACTGCGGCATCCTCGGCGACAGACCAAACACGTAATCATCTCCTTCTATTTCGTTCAAATCCGGCCGTACTTTGAATCTTGCGTACACACCGGCTGCAATCCAGCAGGGGAAAACCAAAAGCCCTGCCAGAAATAGCACGACCAGCCATTTCAGATGTTTTTGGTACACCGTTTGGTCGACGCTGGACGCCGCACTCAGCAGGCGCGGGTCGGGGATGAACGGTGCGGCGTTGGGGGTTACTGAGGACGTAGATGCGGCAAATCGCGTAGGAAACGGCTGGGGCGGCGAAGCGAACATCTGTGAAGCTCGGTACGACATTGCAGGCACCTTGGTGTAAATATGACCCGCTACTTGTTTCGACGGCGACGACTGTCGTGAGTTCACCGACGTGGTCGGGGTGGATGCGGCGGCCGCCGCATCGAAACCGCCGTCAGTATCTCGCAGGCCATCCAAGACATGGCAGATTTCGTGGATCTGGATAGTGCTCTGTGTAGTATCTCCCTCATGTGGGTCAGTGAGGTCCAGATCAAGCTCAGAGTCGAATAGCAGACTCGACCGCGGCGAGCTTGAATTATTGCTCAACGGGAGTCGCCAGAACTGGGTCAGCCCCACACCGTTTCGGCTGTCATTTCCAACCATATTGTCATCTACAATCATTTTCCCCAGCCGTTCAAGTACTACCGCTTCCAATTCCTTGACACTGTATCTGTGGGTTTTGAAGTGCGGCTTGGACAATGGATAGACGTAGTAGTTGGATGAAGCTGAGATATCGGCGTCGTAGCTGTGTTCAATGCTTGAGTGCGAACGGCACAGTTCTGGTAATTTCGCAAAGCTCATGGGTTTTATTTGACAAGCCCACAGAGAAATGCTTTGTTATATATATTCCCATAATATTTTTAGGTATGGACAACAATTCACATACTTGTGACAAGTCAGCATGTTTACATTCACAGACAAGACTCGTTCCAAAGCCTTTCATTCCACTTACGATCACAGTTGTGTAATTCTGAGTGATACGTTTCTACTTTTGTTTTTTTATTACTCATTTTAGATCTCGCGATTCTCCCTACTACAGTACACCTAGATAATCTTCCTTGATTGTTCCACTGTAACTCAGTTAGCCTTAATTCCAATTCCAGCACATACATTGCAAACATCTTACCCACCTCTGCTCTCACACCAACAATCTTCAACCGTACTCTGCTCCCCTTTTCTATAGATTGTTCGTCCGAAGCAAACGCAGGAGGATTCGCACTCGGGTTAAACGTCATATCTGACGGAATCAAATGTGTGGACACAAACACTGACAACGGACCAACGTCTGCAAAGAACCCCATCTTGTTGACATTTGTGATAATCCCGTCAACAACCTCTCCCTGGTTAATTGAGTTAGTATACTTTTGCGAACAGAAAACAATACCTTGAAGGGTCTCCACACCACTGCTCGATATTTGACAATAAATTCCGCTGCACCGCTACTGGGAATGACTCGACCTTTGCCGACGTCAATGTGCATCCCGTCCATGACACACACGATATAGCCGTACTGCCCTGTACATGTTCCTTCGACATCCTGTAGTAGTTTTGTTTTCAAGTACTGCGTCATCTGTGGCCCGAAATATGACGGGTGCAGCGTCAATGATAGTGACAAATCTTTCTGTTTCAAGAGTTAGTCTAGTCCAGCATCCTAAGCGTCTAAATCCGTACCAAGAAGAACATTCTAATAGATCATTAGGTATTGGATCAACAAATGGGAAGGGGTATTGTCTTTTTCTTTTTTTGTTGGTTATTTCTTGTCTCTAGTCGTGATTAGTATAGTAATACAATTGAATCAGTCAGTTCGTCGAATAGAACGGGCGCGATTTCAATGTCGATTGTTGGTGTTTTGGTGATATCGGTGACAGATCAATTGCCGAGAACAGAAATAAATAATAATATAAATATGCAAAGAGCCAGCCGTCAATTTTCGGTGCAAGGATGAATAGCTGAAAAAAATAATTGATCCTGATTTTTCAATGGAACAGGCGGACAGGATTCAAATGCAAAGTGTCGGTGCGATCGTGATGTGTACTGTTGTTTTTTGGGCGGTGGGGTGCAAGTTTTTCACTCCCCGTACTCCCAACGGCGCCCGCCGCCGCGAGAGAGTACCCCGTCCGGGTAACACCAATCGAAATCAAGATCTCCACAATTTTCGTTTTCATTCTCAATTTCCCCTCTTACCCACCCCTCAAAAAGATGCTTCGAACTGGAATCAGACGGTATTTTAGCCAATTGCGAATCGCCCCAGAAGTTAGGGATGCAATTGGATCCAAAAAGCCAGTGGTCGCCTTGGAAAGCACCATCATCACCCACGGGCTACCATACCCTGATAACTTGAACATGGCCAAAGAGGTCGAGCAAGTGATCCGAGACAACGGTGCGATCCCTGCCACCACTGCATTCGTCCACGGATCCCCTATGGTCGGCTTGAATGATGAGCATTTAGAATATTTGAGTAATTCAACTGGATTATTGAAAGTGTCGCGACGAGATGTGCCATATGTCATGAGCAAGAAGCTTAGCGGTGGTACCACCATTGCCGGCACCATGATCTTGGCTCATCGAGCCGGCATCAAGATGTTTGCTACTGGTGGTCTGGGAGGTGTCCATAGAGGCGCCGAAGTGACCATGGACGTTAGCGCTGATCTGGACGAATTGGCCCGTACTCCAGTCGGCGTGGTGTGCTCCGGACCTAAATCAATTCTTGATATCGAAAAGACCATGGAATATCTCGAAACCAAGGGTGTCTTGGTGTCCACATATGGCCCTCCAGGTACCAATATTCCAGGCTTTTACACCTCCGATTCGGGCATCCCATCCCCGTATAATTTCCAAACGGCTGAGGAGGCGGCTGAACTGATGCGTATGTCTCGTGTGGATCATGAATGCTAACAAATACAGATGCAAACGACAACATGAAGTTGGAAAACGGTACGGTGTTCTGCGTGCCGACCCCACCGGAACTGTCCATGGACAAGGATTTCATCAACGGCATTATCGCGAAGGCGGTTATCGATGCTGAGCGAGAAGGAATCAAGGGCAAGCTGGTGACACCATACTTGCTCAAGCGAATTTGGGAAAACACCAAGGGATCGTCGTTGGGAACCAATGTTGGGTTTGTCAAGAACAATGCGGCCATTGCGGCTCGAATCGCATGCCATCTCAGCACTTTAGAGGTATAAAATATCGAAAAGCTTGATAGTTCCACAATTCACAAAATAATCTAACATATTTGAGTAGGTACCCGCGACAAGTTGGCACCATCCAGTGGTCACGTCTCCGCCGCCTTCAAAAAAGCCGCACCAGCCAACCAACACCAAGGCTGATGCAGTGGTGGTGGGGCTGCTAGCATCGGATCTCACTTGCAACATGGAGGGAAAAGGCGAGCGGCTTATGCATACTTCGACTCCAGGCACTGTCGAGTCGAGTATTGGTGGAGTTGGACATAATGTGGCTCTTGCGGCGACGTATGCTGGAATCAACTCTGGAACTATTGTCAAGTTTGTCACAGAGCTGGCCGAAGAAGATGGAGAGTCTATAATCAAACAGCTGACCGAGAATTGCCCCCAATTTTCTACATGCGGTATTCGGGTGTCCAAAGCAGTACGTCCGGCGCGGTATATTGCCATGCACGACTCTACTGGCGAGCTCGTTGCGGCATGTGCTGACATGGCATCAGCCGGCCAGTTCGACACCAAGCATATAACCGAAAGTATCACGCTATCCAACCCTGAAGTGGTGCTTTTCGACGGCAATATCGGCGATGCTCAGAAGAGCGCCGCAGTCGCTGCGGCACGGTCGGTTGGCGCGTTAGTCGGGTTCGAGCCGGCATCAGTTCCAAAGGCCGCCAAGCTAGCCAATATCTCATTGTCAGTATATCCGCATCACAGTGTTGATGTGTGCACGCCTAATGCGTACGAGCTGGACTCCATGTACCAAGCATTCAAGGATAATGAAATGTTTGACGTGGATCATTGGTTCCCTGTTATCGACGCATTGCGAATCGGCGCTGATTTCAGAACCGGGTTGGAGTTCATGGCACAAACAGTGCCAGAGCTCAAGGACATGCATAGCAGTGGCATGGTCCAAAGGGCCATCCATCTGCTACCCTATATCCCCAGCTTGTTTGTCAAGAGCGGGGCCAACGGCGTAGTTGCATTCCAACTGGTGTCGGATGTGGATTCTGCGCGAAAAGGTATGCCGGTTAATATGAAAACAGCACATGGTCGAAAGGTCACCAGCCGTTTCCACCAAGGCAATGGCGTCGGCATCATGGTCCAGCATTTCCCTGCCAACGTACTTGAAGAAGGCAATGTCGTCAGCGTCACCGGTGCTGGTGACACATTCTGTGGAGTTATTCTGAGTGAGCTGGCCAAAGATTCCAACTGGCTACACGATGCTGGAATTTCCAAGCTGTCTGTTATGGACCGGGCCCAACAGAGTGCCGCACTGACGGTGCAGTCTCACCTTGCCGTGAATCCTGCAATCCAATCTATATAGTTCTGAGTAGTGGAGCGTTTGCATTTTTCTATATACAATGAATACCAGGATTTCACTGAGCCAATTGCGCAATGGTCTTGATGGCAGCCTGTCGAGCCGACTCGGAAGAAGGTTTGGCTCCACTTAGATATTGCAAAAAGAGCAGTTCACTGACAAGAGGAACAGACACAGATCCCATTTCGATAGCAGCGATATCGTCTTCCTTATCGGCCTTGTAGAATTCGACTTGCAAAGTACCGTCACGGAGTCGAGTCAAGTGAAGCACCTTGTTCTTTGGCATAGACATCTTCCGTCCAAATGCCCGCTTCAACTCGCCGATACCATTACCAAATTCTTCGTTATTGCCCTCAGCCTTGAATCGCGGATGAGCCATGATGGTTCGCACCAGCCCATCTCGCAAATGGCCAAAGTCGGTATTTCTCACCGGGACGATCCGGATGTCAAGCTGCACACCACCATTTAGCAGCTTCTTCAAATGATCTCCTCCAGTTTCGGGGTCCAACAGCTCTTGCTCGGTCACGCCATTCAGCAATTGCTTTACCTTTGACTGGTCCTTAGTGGCAATATACACCCCGACGGTGTAAACATGGATACTCAAAAACGACACTGTTCGTACACCAACCCCAAGCAAACGGTAGTCTTCACCCGATTTCTTGAATGACTCCGGGAAAGGGTTGGATTTGGTTTCTGGCTGCACAAATTGAACGTTCTCTGGGGTCTGGATAGCAGATTGGCCGTCCAGACTAATGAACCCATTGTTCATTGTCATGAACGTGGCCACACCCATTGCACCACCAGCAGCGACAAAGAGCCCTGCTCGTGCTGTCGCATTTGATCTGACTGTTCGTGCAGTAGACAATTGCCGTCTTGCCGTTCGAAACGCTGAAGCATTAAATCGTCGAAACATGTTATATGTGGATGTTAGAGCGCACGCTTAGCCTAATAAAAAAATCGTTCATATTCTCATGGCGAACCATATCATGGTGTTAAAAACTGGATACATACATAAAATAGAAAAGCTTTTACTTTGTCTTTCGGGCCTTGGACCCACTCTCCATGTCCTTGACAACATCTGTCCGAGTTTTCTTCTGCTTCTTGGCTGGTGGTGGTTGGGGAGTACCATCACGACTCTCCTCCACCAAACTGTCATCTTCTGGAGCATCTTCCATCAACACCTCGCCCATTGGGCTACCAGCAGATACCGGCGTGTCAACAGCACTAGATGCTTCCTCAGCTCCAGGCTCCTTGTTCTTTGGCCGGGGACCAGACTTTCGTTTCAGGGCCATCGGACCATCGAATTCTCGGGTCACGGCAAGTAGCAGCGTGTTGCACCGTCGACTAAGCTCCACCGGCGTTCGACTCAGGAAAAACCAATCAAATCGAAACAATGGATTTCGTTTGATCCGGTCTCGTACCTTTTCATAAAGATTCGGAGTATCAAGTCCAAGCTCATTCACTTGAAGAAGCAAGAACCGATCTTCCTCCTCAGAATAAATCTTCTTGGCATTGTTGACCGGATAGGTGATAATCATCTCGCTCATTGGTGCTCTATAAGCATCAATCTTCTGCTTCAGCAACTGCTGTTGATGGTGCAATCGTTTAGATCGAACTTCTCCGTGTTCAATCTGGCTGACATACTTTTCATAGCCTTCCAGTTCTTGGAATCGCTCCCAGAATACCTTGGAATATGCCTCCACTTCGTCAGCCGTCTTACTCTCCATATCCCGGGCAATGGCTTGGAAGTTATCACGGCCATGCTTGGCAGCCTGATGAACAAATCCAGTGAAATCCCGCTTGGACCAGCTAGTAAACCCACTCAGTTCAAGCTTTTTCTTCAATTCTTCCTCCTCTTCTGTTAGAGGTTCGGAATTCTCATTATCCCCTTCCTCTTCTTCATTGTAGCTGTGGATTCGTCGGTGATTATTCAGTTCTCGAATCTGCAAATCCTTCAGCCGCAGATCAAAGAACTGGTAGTCATTCAACGCGATCTGCTTTGGAGCTCTCGGAGTTCGAGCAGGGGCTTTCATCACATCCTTGTAATAAGCCGTCGTATTATAGTTATGGGGCCCACTGGTTCGATCACGCTTCCCAAGCCCAATCCACTGCATACCCGCCTTGTTCTTCTTTGAAAAGTCTTGACCATCCCATTGATACGCAGAAACATCCGATGTGAATCGCTGAAGATCATCGAGACCAAGTTCCGCATATTTGCGATTCAACTCTTGCGTCTTGAGTTCGCCAAGTCGCAAAATCTCGTCAATAGAGTCGTCAGTCATGGTGCCAGAGCTATTCTCCAACACATCTCGAGCACCATGTTGAATCATGTTCAGCAATTCATCCTTGGACGTACTGCTGTTCTTGTTTTGGTTCTGGTTGGCTCGACCCTGCTGAATGACCAGTTGATCTAGCCGCAGTTTCTGTGCAGCTCGCTCAAGAACTTTTTCCTCAATTGCCTTTTCAGTGACAAACCGGAAAACATAGACCTGCTTTGTTTGACCAATTCGATGTGCTCGATCCATAGCTTGCAAATCCGCTTGTGGATTCCAATCACTGTCATACAAAACGACGACATCAGCAGAGGTCAAGTTGATGCCCAACCCACCAGCTCGAGTTGTCAGCAGAAAGATAAACTTGTCGGACCCTTCTGCATTGTATTCGTCAATCGCTGAAATTCGATCTTCATGATTAGTAGAACCATCGATTCGACAGTATTCGTATTCCCGAAACATGCAGTAATCTTCCAAGATATCTAACATTCGACTCATTTGAGAGAAAATTAGAATCCTTGAGCCCTGCTCCTTCTTCTGCTTCAACAGCTTATCTAAAATGGCCATTTTGCCTGCATTCTGTACCAAGTGCTCATCCGTGGTATACGGTGGCCCTGGCTCGGCACCTTCAAACAAGTAAGGATGGTTGCAGCATTTTCGAAGCTGCATCACAATGTTCAGCAACCTAGTCTTGCCTTCTCTCTTACCCGCAGCACCATTGACAGCATCAATGTCCTTTTCCAGCAATCGCTTGTACCAGAGAACTTGCATCTCAGTCATCCCCACGTACAAATTCGTCTCGATCTTTGGCAAAAGTGATTTTTCAACGTCTGCCTTGACTCGTCGCAACAAGAACGGACTCAGCACCTTGTGAAGCTGCTGCACTACCGCATCCTGGTCATCGTCCTGGGCCTCAAACCAATCATCAAACACCTGGGAATCAGCAAACACGTCTGGTAAAAGGAAATTTAGCAGTGCCCACAGCTCATGAAGATTATTCTGCAGAGGGGTACCCGTGATCAGCAACCGATTTTTCGAATGGAAAAGCCGGATAATCTGTGACAACATGGAATCTTCGTTCTTGATACGATGAGCCTCATCCACAATGATATACTGCCAAGCAATTTTTTTCAGTTGTGCCTTTTCTCGAATGACCATTTCATACGACGAAATGCACACATCAAAATCACAGCCCAGTAGCCGATCCTGAATTAATTGCCCTCGAGTCTCCTTGTCACCATGCAGCACAAATGCATCGACCTCAGGAATCCATCTGTTGAATTCTCGTACCCAGTTGTCCAAGGTACTCTTGGGTACAATGACAATATGTGGACCCTCGATACCTTGAATAAACCGCAAGTACCCTAAGAACGAAATTGTCTGCAGAGTCTTACCAAGACCCATTTCATCTGCCAAGATACCACTGATACTGTTCTCATGCAGCGAAATGAGCCAGTTGAGACCCTGGACCTGATATTCCCGCAAAGTGCCTTCGACAAACTGTGGAGATTCAGTAAATACCGTAGTACGAGGCTCCTCCTCCTCGTCATTCAACAGCTCGGCATCTTCCTCACGTTCAGTCTTTCGCCGACGTGTTGTTCTTGACTTGGGCTTTTTCTTCTTCTCGTGGGCTCTGTCGACTTGTCGAAGAATCTTCTCAATCTTGGGGTCTTGCTGTGCTCGGACGTCGACGAAATGCCGGAATAAATCGGTCAGACCAAGCAAATAGGTATACCGTTTGACGGATCCTTCGCCCTGTTTTGAGGTTAGCTTGGTTATGAGCTAGACAATCATACATCTAATCGAGAAGCCTTGATTTCTTCTTTGCTTAATAAATATTCTTTAGCCTTTTCGGTCGGTGTTCTGGGCCGAAATGGTTTCTGTCGTTGGTGGTTAGTAAAGCAAAAATAAAGCAAATCCATACATATGCAGGAGTAGACCTACTGGAGGAATTGGCAGACTGATTGTTGTAGGTTAGCTTTCATCAAATTTCACAAACAATGACGTACATCTTCCAGGTCTCGGGTTGTGGCTGACGGCATGATCAAATTTGTATGACGCGAATAATAGTATCAATCAATCAATCAGTGAAACTGTCCAATATTCCCAATGGTGACCCCAATTTTACGTTTCAGACGCGTGGGGTTGGTGGTATTCGACAAATATAATAACGGTCGAATCTAACGGATCGAACAAAATTATGCAATATATGGAACGAAGCAGGATCTGGGTGTCCGGTTCAAACAATGATAGACAATCTCGTCTTGGGAGTATTCGTCAGTAGGGTTGTCGAATTAACTAAAAGTGACAATGGAAAAGAAGAAAGAGAAAATCAAAAGGAAAAGGAAAACCAAAAAAATCTCCAAAGGGGATAAGACGCACCAAAACGTACGCCCCCCGATTAGGCTTGCCTAAGTGTTCAGTTCTGCTGGCGAAAATGGCAGATCTGCCCGCGCTGCGGAACAAATTTAAGCCTCGTGGGCTGAATGGGCAATGGGCCCATTGGGAGCATGAGCCGCTTAGCGTAATTTTCAGAACTTGTTCGCTGGTGGGCTTGAACGGCACCAATGGAAACAATCAAGAATCGAGTATTAGCGATGTAGTTCATAGCTGGAAGCGCTCCTGGTTCGTCTAGTATCTCGCTGCCAAGCAATAGGACCAGGTTGGCGATATCTGGGGGCGGGGGGCTCCTGGAGAGTAGAAAACGCCCCTCTATTTAAACGATATTAGAGGCATTTGTATCTTTCAACTCATGCCAGAGAATTACGGGCCGATTGTACAACCCGTAGTGACGTTGAAACGACATTTTCATTGATCGTGCAGATTTCACGCCTAGACCGACGGGTATGTGGGCGGGCGTTACAATCTCCAAACCCGGCAGAAGAGCACAATATTTCTCCAGCCCGTAGGTTTTATATATATCATCATATATATCTGTCGAAGGGCCGATCGAGAGGGCATTTTCGCTGCATATATGCCACATCGTTCTGCCAGCCGCCGCTCTGCGACAAGATGCGGCTCGGCAACGCGTCAGGGGGCTGGGGGAAATCAGAAAAACGCTATTCGGATATGTATTTGTTTGATATAGCATCTGACTAGCCAATTTTGGTGGATATATTGATATGTGCTGCCGATTCCTGTAATATCAATTTTTCACTGGGTCTATTGGTCAGAGCCGCACCTGCTTAAGGCTGTGGCTTGGCTCGCGTAGCGAATTTTCGCCCGCAGCAAGGAATGCACCATAAGCTGATGGTAATACTGTGGTGCCATTGTTGCTGTGTGGATTTTTGCTGTTTATTGATGGCATTACCTTTACAAAAGCGGCGAATATAAGTAATGGACCAATAAAAACGCGATTTTGTGCTCGCGGCGGAGTCGGCTGCCAATGCCGCCGTCAGACCAGCCGACGGGGCCAGCGCCCCGCCCACTGGACCCTCCCAGCCAGCCAGCCTGACAGCCGCCAGCTGCGCACCACCAACATCGTCATCATTCAGAACAGCAGTGAGCTATAACCACACAATCACAACTATGAGCGGTGTTTCGATACTCAGTTTCGTACTTTCTGCTTTGCTACTGGTACATTCTGCCTACTCGGCATATGAATTTGCTCAGTTCCGCAAGCACTTGCCAGCATTGACACAAGCCGAGGCCACAATACCGTTTGATGTATGGGTTCCCTTTAGACATATGAAGACTAACAGATGCGACAGATTCAAATCGAGGCAATTGCAGGGGTCATCGCAGCCTGTGTAGCTGCTGTGGCGTCGGTAGTTGGAACTCTTAAACCTATCAAGTTTTCCAAATCCGTTGCAAAGCTCGAGGCCGAAGGAAAGAAGTATGATTGATATATAAAGGTCCAAATGCTAACTGATCATCAACAGTCCATTCTCATTTCTGGACAGCCGTCCTCATTTCCAGGATATTTCTGCTAAGCGTGAAGAATTTGCCACATGGGCCAAATCCCAGCAATAAGCTCTCCGTCAGGGTATTACTATCGTGGTGCAGCAAGTCCAGGAAGCCCCCATTCGGTATCTTTTGAATAATTTATATATTGTATATTAATTGGTCCAAGCATTGAATATTAGTTGCTAAAGTGACTAAGCTTCTCGTTGTTGTCGTCTTGTATTGAAATAAGCGTTGGACGTGTGTCCCAGCTGGTGTATCACCCGCGCTTACCAGCGAAAAATTTCCAACATCACGATTGAAACAACGTTGACTAGACCGACGCCACAATGAGTGCTGTCAAAAGAAGAACGGCAGCGCCGATTATAGCCCACAAAGTATATGTGCGATCTTCAAAAAGCGGCAATGCTACGAAGATTGTACGAGAACAATATCTCCGTACGGATATTCCCTGTTCGTCCAAAGCGTGCCAAGAATGCACATTTGATCTGTCGACAAGCGCCAACGGCGCTATCAACAGCCCCATTCTGGCTGAAAACCCGGCTGGAACGACCAAGCGAGGCCCGCATTATGTGATTGTGGACACGAATATTGCATTGAAAGCCATCGACCTGTTGGAGCATAAAGCAGTTTTTTACGACGTCATTGTACCGCAAATCGTTCTCGAAGAAGTACGGAATAGAAGCTTGCCAATCTACAATCGACTGAGGAACTTGACCAAAAGCAGCATAGATGAGAAGCGATTTTATGTTTTCCACAATGAATTCCGAAAAGAAACACACACACCTCGACAAGCCGGAGAAAGTGTAAACGACAAGAATGATCGAGCGATTCGACGGACCTGCAGCTGGTATCAATCGCATTTGCAGAAAAGCCCCAATGCCCCGACTGTAGTTCTGCTTAGTGAAGATAGAGATAACCGACAAAAAGCTATTGCAGAAGGGCTTCAGTGTTTAGGATTGAGGCAATATCTTGGTGAATTCTCTAATGCTGATGAATTGCTGGATCTCGCCCCAACCGAGGAAACTACAAAGGTGGTTAAAGAAGAATCGTTTCCAGCATATTATCAAATGTCACGGCTTCTTGGAGGTGTCAAGAACGGCACTCTACATCAAGGGAATCTTTCTATCAATCAGTACAATTATCTTGAAGGCACGGTGTCGACCAGTGCATATCCAAAGCCTATTTTGGTTTTAGGCAAGATGAATCTGAACCGAGGGTTCAATGGCGACAGTGTTGTTATTGAGCTACTTCCACAGAGCCAATGGAAACACCCGATTTCACAGATTGTCGAAGAAGATAAAGTCGGTGGTGATAATGCAGACAATGAAGAAAGATCGATTGTCACTGATGATGAAAGAAAGGTTTTGGCTCAGCATGCATTGAGTACACAAAAGTCGGCTGAATCGAAGGTGCAGCCGACTGCTCGAATAGTTGGTGTCATGAAACGAAGTTGGCGATTCTATGTTGGTCACATTGCACCGAACTCGGTTTCCACGGACGACACTAATGCGCAGAGAAATGTCCTTGTACATGCTCTGGACAGATGTATTCCAAAGATTCGGATTAGAACTAGAAAAGCAAAGGAGCTTGTGGGTAAGCGGATTGTCGTTGCTGTTGACGACTGGCCGGAGCATTCTCGACATCCGGAGGGTCATTTTATTCGATCTTTGGGTGAGATTGAATCGAAACAAGCCGAAACTGAAGCTCTGTTACTAGAACACGATGTTGAGTACCGACCATTTCCAAAGTCGGTACTCAACTGCTTGCCAGCAGAGGGTCATGACTGGAAAGTGCCTGAGCGACTCGACGGTGATGAGCAGATCAAAATGCGTCGAGATTTACGAGACCTATTGGTTTGCAGTATCGATCCACCTGGATGTCAGGATATTGATGATGCTCTACACGCATATGAGTTGCCAAATGGCAATTACCATGTCGGTGTGCACATTGCCGATGTAACGCACTTTGTGAAGACCAATACCCCACTAGATGATGAAGGTGCATCGCGGGGTACTTCTGTGTATTTGGTGGACAAACGTATCGATATGTTACCAATGCTATTGGGTACTGATTTGTGCTCCCTGAAGCCATATGTCGACCGGTTCGCATTCTCAGTGCTGTGGGAATTGACTCCAGACGGAAAGATTGTCAATGCTGACTTTACAAAGTCGATCATCCGATCGCGTGAAGCCTTTGCTTACGAAGAAGCTCAGGTTCGTATCGACGACAAATCCAAAACCGATGATTTGACCAAGGGTATGAGAATCTTGCTCAAGCTTTCGAAAAAGCTGAAGCAGGCTCGTATCGATGCTGGTGCGTTGAACCTGGCATCGCCAGAGGTCAAGGTACATGTCGATAGCGAGACGTCTGATCCAGGTGATGTTGAAGTGAAGAAGCTTCTCGATACCAATTCTCTGGTTGAAGAGTTCATGTTGTTGGCCAACATCAGTGTGGCACGAAAGATTTATCAAGCATATCCACAAACGGCCATGCTTCGACGTCACGGTGCTCCGCCTGCGACGAATTTTGACATTCTAAATGACCAGCTGCGAATAAAGAAGGGCATGACTATTGATCTGGAGAGCTCCAAGACGTTGGCCGATAGTCTGGACAAGTGTATTGATCCAAAGGAGCCATTTTTCAACACTTTGGTCCGGATCATGGCTACTCGATGCATGATGGCCGCTGAATATTTTTCATCTGGCAGCTACGGTTATCCCGAATTCCGACATTATGGTCTTGCTTCTGAGATCTACACCCATTTCACCTCCCCAATTCGACGTTATGCTGATGTTGTTGCGCATCGGCAGTTGGCCGGTGCCATCGGATACGAAATGCTGGACCAATCCCACCGAGAAAAGTCCAAGATGGAAAAGGTCTGCAATAATATCAACAAGCGACATCGAAACGCTCAATTCGCAGGTCGAGCTTCTATTGAGTATTACGTTGGCCAGGTGTTGAAGGCTGATGAGTCGCACCAAGAAGGGTTCATCATCAAGCTATTCTCCAACGGTGTTGTGGTGCTCGTGCCGAAGTTTGGTGTTGAAGGCCTTATCCACTTGGCTGATCTTGGCTCCGCGGAAGAGGTTGACAAGGCTGAGTTTGATGAAGAGAGTTATACTCTCAAGGTTGGCAAGCGGGAATTATCGATTTTCGACAAGGTCAGTGTGTATGTGGAAAGTGTCAAAGACGAAACCACTGGACGAAGAAAGGTCAAGATGACCTTGAAGTAGTGTATTTCTATATTTTGTTTAATTTAATGACCATTTGTGAACTCGTTGGTGCGGCGGAATGTTGCAGATCTCCGAGCCGCTGGGATCGACAGAATCAAGTATCAAGGAAAAATAACTGCAAAATCGTATACAGACGTTTACTACATATCAAATGATAACTACTGCTTGGCTACAACACCCGAACCTTTTGCAGAAGCCAGAATATACTTTTTGTAATCCTGGATTGTGCCTGGGAACTTTCGAACAGTGCCGTTCTCCGACACCCAGATCTGGTTGCAAACACGATCAATGGTCGACACATCGTGCGAGACCATGAGAATACCACCCTTAAAGTTCTTCAGCGCATCAGCCAATGCATCCAACCCTGCGGTATCCAAGTGATTGGAGGGTTCGTCGAGCACCAAAATGTGCGGCGTGTTGAGACCGAGACATGCAAAGGCGACTCGACTCTTTTGACCACCAGATAGCAGTTCCATCTTTTGCAGCCCCAAAGGACCGGTGATACCAAATGCACCCAGCATTCGTCGATACTCTTCATCGGACTTGCCAGGATGGATCTTGGCCATCCATTCAACGGCTGACAGGTTCAGATCCATGCCATCGATGTGGTGTTGAGCAAAGTAGCCGACTCTGAGTCGTCCGTTTCGGTGAATTTGACCAGAAGTCGGTGAGAGCTTTTCGATCAAAAGCTTCAACAATGTAGTCTTACCACAACCGTTACCACCAACCAGGGCGATACGCGAGTCCAATCCGACATCCAAATCGACTTGCTTGAGCAACAGTTTGTCGGGGTTGTAACCAAAAGTCACGTCTTGCAGTTGGATGATTGGCGGTGACAATCCATCTGGCTCTGGGAACTTGAATGACACAGTCTTGTCTTCTTCCGGAGGCTCGAGAATTGGCAGCTTTTCCAGCTTCTTGATACGAGATTGCGCTTCCGAAGCCTTGCTCGCATTATATCGGAACTTGTCGATAAAGGTCTGCAAATGCTTTCGGTATGACATTTGACTTTCGTATTCTCGCATTTGATTCTTTCGTCGTTCGGATCGGGTGGAATAGAACGAATCAAAGTTGGCCCCTCTGTAATAGTCGAGTCGTTCGGAATGCTGGTGGATGATATCAGTAGCCACTTCGTTCAAAAACGCTCGATCGTGCGACACAACCAGGACAGTAGATTCGTAGCTTTGCAAATAATCGGACAAGAAGGTGATGGACGGAACGTCCAACATATTGGAAGGTTCATCAAGAAGCAGCAAGTCGGGCTTGAAAAACAACGCTCTGGCCAACGACAATCGCATTCTCCAACCACCGGAGAAGGTGTTTGTTGCCTGTTTCTGGGCTTCAGGACTGAACCCAAGACCAGAAAGAATGGAAGCGGCTCTTGATTCGGCCTTGTCGGCCTCGATTTGGCTGAGCTTTTCATACACTTCAGACAATTGCAACTCCAAATCGGATCTTTCATTGTCAATCTTCTTGACTTCGGGATCGTTCTTATCCATAAACCCCCGTTCTTCAAGTGCCAACCCAAGCTCGGCAATTCTTGTCTGGTACTGCTCTTGATCCTCCAGCAACTTCTTTCTCCACACATCTGCATCCAGAACGGTTTGCAACGCACTACTTTCATCACCAATAACTTCTTGCTCGACATATAAAATGGTGATATGCTTTGGAATGGACAACTCTCGCCTTGACATGGCCTTAAGCAAGGTCGACTTACCAATACCGTTCTGACCCACCAAACCATATCTTCGGCCATACGACAGCTGCAGCGTGGTATCGGACAAGATCCGTTGGCCAGCCCCGACGTACAAATCAAAGTTCTCAATCTTGATCGACTTGTCTTTGCCCTCAGAGGACCCAAGTTCAAGAGGATTCACTGTCAAGAAGAACGAATCGTAATCCTGGTCATCCGACACCTTGATCAACTTGGATGCTTCATATTCGAAAAACTTGGCTTCCTGCTTAGCCCGCTTGGCAGCAATCTTCTGCTCAGCCTTCTCCAACTTCTTCTTGTCGACCCTTGATTCCACCTTTCGGCCAGTCAACAACTCCAAGTCGGTGCCGTCACTGTTGGCGTAGATCTGCTTGGCATTTTGTCGCTGAGCATTCAGCAACGTCTGTTGATCCAACTTTCTCGTTGACGAATCAGCAGACCGTTTGGCTGCATTGGTAGAATATAATTCAGACAATTCCTTGACAAGATTATCCTCCAAGGACACGACGGCTCCTTTGTCACCACCAGCATCCCTAAGCAAGGAACAGATAAACTGAACCTCATTTTCGATATCTAAACTTGCCGCAAATGCGGAATCCGACGTGCTGTTGGCAATATGCTGAACATATCCAGCAGCGTAATCAGATACCACATTGTCAATTGCTGGCACTGCTTTCCTTACTTGATCCGCCACAGAAGCTGGCATTTGTCAAGGTCGATGTTGTTGTCCAGACGGGTTGGTTTGTGGAGGGAGATTGTACTTGGGGAAACTTTTCGACGCAATGGGTAATTGTGAGCATGCCCTGAACCTCATACAACAGTGCGGTGCGGCTCCGCCAAGGTCATCGCAACAGCTAAGTTAATTTCGTGCTAGTGGCATATTTCAGTTTTCTGTCTTTGCTAATGCGTAGCTTAGCTGTCGATTGATTGATTAACCTTAAGAATCATGGTTTCTTACGGCGTCGTTTTCCCTTTTGCGTTGATGTGGATTTAGGGTTACGATACTCTCCACCATCGCATGTTTAAATTATGGTTACACTTTGTTCCACTGAAGCCACTCACCGGAAGCTTCGTTTCTTACTGGCAATGGCTGTATGTTGCGACTTCTGAATTGCAGTTATATGGCGTTTTGGCTTATGCTTCTTCTTTTGCTGCTGCTGCTCGGCGTACAGCCTGCTTGGCGCTGAGATCGGCGTGGCCTGTGAAATTTTCCACCCGCCTGCCCACGTTCATCATCGAGCGCAGCAATACGGGATGAGACACCATCTCGACAGAAAAGAGTCAAGAATTCAGTCATAAGCTGCCATTTTTCTTCCCCTTTCACCTCTCCTCTTGACAAGCACTGACTATCTTTTACAGATAAACCGAATTCTACGCAAAATGTTCATTGAAAATAACCATTTGGGCGATCGATCAAGGCCAGAAGACTGGAGAAGTATGACAAAGACGACTCTCTTTGGCCGTGATTCGTCGAGAAGCTGGTCTCTATAAAATTTTATTACTGTTACTACCTTCGCGGTGAATCACGCCAAACATTCAAAAAATGACTAACATGTTGAATAGTTCGAGGATACGATCCATTGACTGCTCCAGACGTTCTTCAACATGAGCTCCCATTGACTGAAAAGTCCAAGAAGAACATCATCAACGGCCGTGACGCCGCATGCGACATTCTGAATGGCAAGGACGATCGGCTTTTGGTGGTAGTAGGCCCATGTTCTATTCATGACCCAAGGGCTGCGTTGGAATACTGTGCTCAATTGGCCCAGTTGTCAAAAAATCTGGAAAAGGACTTGTTGATTGTCATGCGAGCATACCTCGAAAAGCCGCGAACTACTGTAGGCTGGAAAGGGCTAATTAACGATCCTGAAATTGACGGGTCTTTCCAGATTAACAAGGGTCTTCGAATCGCTAGAGAGTTGTTTGTCAAATTGACTGAACAGCTTCCAATTGCTGGCGAAATGCTTGACACCATTTCTCCACAATTCTTGTCCGACTTGTTCAGTGTCGGTGCTATTGGTGCACGAACTACCGAATCGCAGCTGCACCGAGAATTGGCCTCTGGTCTTTCTTTCCCTGTTGGGTTCAAGAACGGTACTGATGGTGGCTTGGATGTGGCCATGGACGCCATTCGAGCCGCAAACAACCCTCACCATTTCTTGTCTGTCACCAAGCCGGGAATCGTGGCCATTGTGGGCACGGACGGCAATCAAGATTGCTTCGTCATTCTTCGAGGCGGTAAGCAAGGTACCAACTTCGATGCTGAAAGCGTAGCTTCTGCCAAGGCCAAACTTATCAAGGCTGGCATTGTCAGCGAATCAAATCCCGGCCCACGAATCATGATTGATTGTTCGCATGGTAATTCGCAAAAGGACCATCGAAATCAACCAAAGGTCGCTAAGGTGATTGCCGAGCAATTAACTGCTGGCGACAAATCGATCTGTGGGGTCATGATTGAGTCGAATATCAATGCCGGTCGTCAAGACGTGCCACCTCAGGAACAGGGCGGTAAGGATGCATTGAAGTATGGTGTTTCTATCACTGATGCTTGTATCGACTGGAAGGATACTGTAGATGTCTTGGAATCTCTGGCCCGAGCAGTGCAGCAGCGTCGTTCTGCCTAGATATATTATTGGTTATACTAGTAGTAGTGCTATTAAAAAAAAAGCTATTGTTTCATGAACTTGTTCGAATGAGACCACCAAACTGTGGGGACCGAGCGAACATCCCCGCCTCACGTCAACAAACAATTTTCCGGCACGACTCGCGATGGACATTTCGACCAGCTTCACGTACACGGTTCATTGTCCGCCACAGGTCAGTAGATCGGGCGGTTATATTGCATATGTAGCTGGCGACCGGCTGGTGGTTCGAAGCAGTGCCACGCTGGCGACTAAGCGGATTGTCAACCTGCCCCCTGGATTTGGACGACGCGTGGTGGTGATTCGATGGGATAAATGCGTGGATGATAGTGCCGAGCAACGCCTGGCACTTGCATCCAGTGAAGAAGTGCTGGTTTTCTCAATCGATCAGACGGGCGATGATAATTCGGCTAGTCATTCTTGGGGGACAGTCCTAGCGGGCAAGGACGGAGTGACTGATGTGGAATGGAAGAGCTGCAGATATCAAAGCATGGACCTAGACAGCACTGTAGCCGATAGTCAGATTATCCGACTGGTGGTATTCAGCAAGAACGCGCTGAAAGTAGGGATATGGTCGTCCGATGGCTTGGAACTGGATCTGGGTACGCCGAAGATGTCAAAGTGTTTGAAGCGTCGCGAGGGCGATATATCGGTGCTGACCCGCGGCGGGACGCTGGATGTCGTCAATACAGTGGGACTGGATAGTCTGGCTATATCGAGAGACAAAGATATGATTAGAGATGTTGTGTTAGAGGATATGCTCGACGCGAAGGATGTCAAATGGTCGAATTCAGGGCTGTATCTTGCGGCTGCTGAGACCCCTGCTATGGGATACAAAGTCAATGTCTACGGCTGTGACGGCTCGCTGCTGCATTCGTACACCAACAGCGAAAGCGATCTGGGAGTAACCTCGATTCAATGGAGCACGATTGACAACAAAGAGGTGCTCCTAGTTGGGTCACAAGACGAAACCATACGCGTGTTGTCGTTGCTCAATTTCTACCCCGAATACGAGTTCAAACATGGCCAGATCGCTGATGCAGCGGTCTGGGTAGAGGCAGAATCAGAATCTCCCAACCAAGATGGTCTCGCATATCAGCTTGCCCGGGTGCCATTCACGCCGCCGCACATCCGAGCCAAAGGCTCGGATGTGTTTATGCCCAGTGTGCGGCTCATGAAACTGTCTCCTGATGGCACGTTGCTAGCGACCTTGACTGATTCCATGCCTACCACAGTCTGGCTATGGAGTATATCGTTGGAGCCTGAGCTGCTTGCGGTATTTTGCCACTCGTCGGTGATCTCGGCAGTTCAATGGTCATCCACGGGGTCGTTGATGATTGTGCCTAGTGAAGGTTCATTGGTAGGAGTATGGACACAGCGCAGTGGTGCGTCTCCGATCCTGACAGACTGGTCTACATCATTTCGTAGCTTGAAGTCTGCATGTTGGTTGCCTCACGGCCGTGTATTAGCATGGAACGATCGGTCGTTTGCCGTTGCGTCGTTGGCAGGTGGTGGCTCTGGGGCCGGAGAGCACGAGTCCAGAATTGAAGAAGAAGATGACACGATGGCCCGGAGACAGGGGTCGCCGCAAATGCTTCAAGATGATGACACGATGGTGCGGGAGATTGTCAACGGGGTGCAGCAAACAGAATGGACCGAGGACCCTGAAAATCTGCTGCTCGATGATACGTTCCACGGGCTGGCAATCAAGAACTAGCATTGCATATATTTCATATTATTATTAGGACTATCTATCCGAGAACAAGTTCAAGCACTAGGAGGGGCCGAGTTGGTCGGGGATGTAGCGGGGGGAGGTTGCGGCGCAGAGCTGACGTTAGGTTTGTCTGTGTCGTCCAATCGCCGCTTCAAAGCGGCGATTTCCTGTCGCAACAGCCCAATTTCAACTTCTTTCTGCGCAGCTCTTCCCTGGGAGAGCATCTTACCGAGGTGGTCGTTTTCTTGTTTCAAAGAGGATAGCTTGGTGACGATCCGGTGGGCCATCTCGTTGCCATCCAGCCCACCGTTCGCGGCTACTTCCAGAATTGTCTTGTCCTTCTGAGACACTCCACCGACACTGGCTGCGGCTAGCATGGCCTCGATGGTGGTTTTCAAGTGCGCAATTTCCTTATCCTTTTCCTCGATGTTCTTGGCCATGGCCCGGAACGCTTGTTCAATGGCCGGATCCACCATGTGCAGGTTGGACTCAGCAATGGTGTTGGAGGACGAGCTGGCAAATGATTGCAGGTTTGGCTGTGATTGCCGTTGATTTGGAACACGTTGTGGCGACACGCCGGCAGCATTCATCACCGCATTCAATCGACGCAACTCTTGTGGATCCAACTTGCCGCTTCGCAACGAAAAGTCGTCGAACCCTTCCAATCCCGACCCGGCTGAAGGAGGCACATGAGATCGATACATTGGATCCATGACTGATGAATCCGCACTGAAAACAGAATTGTGGCGAGACACGGCCATGGGCTCAAATTCACGGTTGAATGACGACGTCGATGAGCCATACATCCCACTGCCAGCACTGGAATAGTTGGCATTGCCCCATGGATTGGGGTTCATGGCTCGAAATGACCCCAGAGAGTCCATTGAGTTCCGCGGAGTGACAAAGCTCTGATTGCCGGCAGTGCCTGGTGGCTGTGGCTGCGGTTGCGGAATGGTAGAAGACGAGTTCGCCGCCGCGGACGACGCGACCGTGTTCAATGCCGGAGAGGAATTGTACTTGGTGAGGTGGTGACCTGGACCCAAATTCAACGATCTAGAATGCTGTAGCTGTTAGTATTCCCCAAAAAAATTCAATACCATATGATAGTTGGCGTTATTGTTATTCATATTGTTGGCAAGAAAGGAGAAAAAGAGGGGGAAGGCTCATCCTTTTTATAATGTGCCGAGAATGCCTGCATCCATAGGCTAAATCCTCAAACGCTTGTTATTGTTTGGAGCAAACCGGAAAATGCAGTACCTCCACTAGCAGGGTAATAGTTGGGAGGTTACATGTCATTTTGGTCTGTAACGTACGTGCGGCTCAATCTCGAAATTTGGTGCGGCTCGGCCATACAAATATTACACACGCTCAAACATATAGACATAGGCAAACTTTTTCATCTCCTCGGCTTCACCGCCAACAACCACCTTTTCATCATTAAACAAGACCCATTTTTCGTCGCCTTCAACAGTCTTTCGCACAAACGCAACGTAATGGCCGGCATGAATGCTACCTCCCTTGTGGCAAATGATACTCTTCAAGCGATAGTTGGCAGGCAACGAAGAATTGCCCCGTGGACATTCTTCCACCACCGCAGCAGGAGCATCAGGCAGCTCGACCTCGTTGGCCGCATCTGGGTTATTGAACAGCCAGTCCACGGCTACTTCCACATTGCCGTTGTTCTTGGCCAACGCATTCTTGGCTTGCACTTCAGTAAACTCCATACTGGTCAACATGACTACGCTCTCAGAATCTGGCTCGTTGCTCTTGCTGCTACCGCTGGTGGTCAGCTTGACAGGGGTGTCAATATCGGCATCTTCCATGTGCTCAAGCAGCCAATTCATAGCAGTTTCAGCATCAGAATTGCCAGTATGATAGAGGGCCTTTTCTGCTCGGACCTTTGGCATTCCCATAGACTCCAGCTGCTCCAGCGCCACTTCGTTAGGCTTGAACTCATCCGACTCACCTGAATTCCCATCATCATCACTGTCTTCCATTTCGGCTTCTTCATCTTGCTTGCCCTTGGACAGGAATTGGTCCAACGAGAAAACGTTATCCGTCACCTCTACAGGAATATCGAGCTTCGTTGGTACCCAATTGACAATCTGAAACCGTCGTGCATTCAATACCAATACCTCTGGAAATGACTTGAAAAGCGTCTGAGTCGAAGCTCCAGTGTGGCCACATCCACATTTGAAATCCACCTCGTTCTGCGCAGCGTACAAATCCATGCATTCCTTCAAAGCAATCTTCTCGTATTCATCAACACCGTCAATCTTGCGAGCTGGAACGGGTATCGACATGTTTTCTTGATGTTCAGTTCGATATCGTACCTTATTGCACGAGCCACACTGGAGCCGCTGTTCCGTGTCAAACTGGAATATCTTGCCTACATCTTCAGTGCTGCTCTTCTTTGCATCCGCACTGATCTTCTCCATCAAGTGAATCAAAAACTCAAAAGAATCCTGCTGCCTCATGGTGCTGAATTCAGCATGGCCCCGACCAATCAATGCCTTGAACATTCCTGGAGAAATGCCCTTTTGATGTGGATTCTCACTTTCAGTGTCGTTAGCAGGAATCGAATACCGCCCAGACAACACCCCGTCAGCAAGCTTGCGCATTTGCACTTCCAAATCGTTGGCCGGATCTCTAGTAGCTGGTCTGAATTCGCCGCTAGTGTACCGCTTTTGTACCTGCGGCAACGCAAACAAACACTGAATCACCGAGCTCATGTAGCATGAGTTTCCCAAATTTCGAATGCCTGTCACACCTGGTCCAAAGATTGGCTTCAAATCTTTACCATCGTCCGTAGTCATGGAGAAATCCCATTTCAGATTCTGCTCAATCTGCATCTCAGTCAAGCTCTTTTCAGTCTGGACCCGTTCAGCAACATTGATACCCCAATGTTGCAAATGCGGCACCAGAACCGGATCAGCAATCTCCTCGCCACATGCATAACAAAACACATCCGCACCACCCTCAGGAGTAATACTGCCAAGCTTCACCGATGCAGCATGATCAGTGGTTTCGAAATGATGCAAGGCATGAGACGAACCTCCAACCCCGCCAAATTGAGCCCGACCACAACCCACACTACCACAACACAAACATAGCCATAGATTCTCCCGCAGTCCGCAATCTTTACAACTCTCAGATACTCCACTGAAATCCGGTGATCGGCTCCCCTGGGCCAGACCTTTGATGTGGTTACATGGGATGATCTCCTGCTCCCATGCTTGAATCTCTTCCCGCTTCGCATACGACGTAGCCATCATCACTCCGTCAATCACCTCCGGCAAGTTGGCAAGAGTTCGGTCAATTTCCATTCCTGGAAATTCCAGATCTTTGACTGCTGTCGTGGTGTCGAAATGATCCTCCTCTCGATCGGCTTCAATAGCAAGTTTGGTCATTTTCTTTGGCGGCTCTGATTTTTGCTTGATCTTTGGAGTACGCTTGATATTCAGATAAATTTCATGACCTGTCAGCTCATGATGATACCGAGTATAATCATGAGCTGGATCCGGTGAAGAAGACGAAAAGCACGACAAGCAAACGTCCAATCCGTGCTCATTGTCCTAGCATTTACGTTAGCGCCACCTTATTATCAACAACAAACATACCGGTGTGTCGAAACAGTACGCACAGTCATCCTTGAATACTTGCTGTGATGCCAATGGCGCCTTCAAGTCCGCAGCTACAATATGCGCTGCAATTGTTCCTGCGTCTGCCATTTTTGTATCAATGTTGTGAAGGATGGAACAAGAGGCGTTCCCAGTGGGGTTTTGGACGCGCGTGTTTGGTGGCGAGCCGTTGCAGCCACATTCCGACCATATCCATAGTATCCGTAGGGAACCTACTGCAATCCTTTTTTATTTTTATTTTTATTTTGCTAGCTACGCTCCGTATTAGGTGGTGTTAAAGATATTCTTCAGCTTGGTACGCAGCTGTAACATCCAGATGAAGATCCCCTCACAATGCGAGAGATGTGACTCAGCTGGTGCGGCTTTCTCTATACCAAAGTAGGAAGAGTATCCGTAAGACCGCTTAATACCGAGAGAAGCGAGCATAAAAAGCCGCAGAGCATATCGAAGGCTGAAAGAATTAACTATACACAATTCTTCAATACAATACAATACATCTAATACTTCCAGTCCAACAAGCTAGAATCAGAATCATCACCGTTGGTCATTCTGTCCAAAACTTCAGTAACCTTTTGTTCGACACCGGCCTTATCATTATAGACCCCACCGAAATGCTTCAAGCATTCCTCACGGGTGGTCTTGTATTCGCGGCTCGAGTTGTTGCCAATGACATAATCTTCAACTTCCTTTTGAGAAGGCAAGCCGAACTTGTGTGGATATTCAGAGTAAGTCTTTTCGGAAACAAACTCGATTTCTGGTGATACAGTGTCTCGCTTGTTGAAAAATGCAGCCACGTCCTCTTGGGTCACCTTTTCAAACGAATCGGGAGTCCACTGTGGGGCTCGGGATGGCTTGGTCAGAAGCAACGCAGACACACCTTCGACAAAGTCTGGATGGTACATAAAGTTTTCAGCCAAGTGGTATTCCTTAGTAAGGGCCAAGCTGATGTCGTGGTTCTTGGCTCGTCGAATGGCTTCGAGAGTCACCTTGACACTAGTTGGAGATCGGCCAAGAATGGTCTTCTTGGTAGCTTGAGCAAACTCAGATGGATGTTCGCTCAATGCGTTGATGATTTCTTCAACAGTATCATACTTGAAACAGCTGTCGATGATTTCCCGCTTTTCTCCACCCAATGCAAGTTTGGTCTCCTTTGGAATCGTCTCAGAAAAGTCCTCAATAGCCTCGTTGATCAGTCGGTACGTATCGGTGTTGGTACTTTGATCGTCGTTGTGCAATTCCGCCAGTCGGTTCTCCAGCTCTGGAAGTCGATGCGAAGGCACGAAATGAGTTGCAATTCCGGCATACATGACGTCAACTCCCTTGAGCCGTTCCGAAGTAAGGCCGAGATATGGCCCCAATTGGCCATCCAGTCTAGACAGGAAAAACGTCCCGCCAACGTCTGGGAAAAAGCCAATGGTAGTCTCTGGCATTGCGAATAGAGTCTTTTCTGTGGCAATTCTGAATGGAGCATGCACAGAAAGACCAACACCACCACCCATGGTGACCCCGTCCATCAGGGCCACAAAGGGCTTGGAATAGGTAGCAATCAATTGATCCAAAGTATATTCTTGGTTGAAGTAGTAGGTGGCTTTTTCAGACCCTTTGGCACCTTCTTTAGCAATATCACCAGCCAAAGCTGCAACATCACCACCAGCACACAGGCTCTTTTCGCCCTCACCCTTCAACACAATGATCTTGGCCGAGTCGCTTTTGGTCCATTCCTTCAATCGAGGCAGGATCTCGTTGACCATATTCAGGTTCAGAGAATTAAGCTTCTTTGGCCGGTTGAGTGTGATTGTTCGAGTAGCTTTGTTGGAGTGGAATTTCACTTCTGCTTCTGCCACGGTCGAGTTCATTCGCAGCCCAGCAAATGCGGGTGCTTGGTTCATGATCTTGGCTCGCAACGGCATACCGATTCGGGTGCTTCTTGTCAGATTGTTGAAATGTCGAATCGCTTGCACTGACATTGTGGAGTCAAGATAGATCGGGAAAAGCGGCAAAATTCGGTATCTCGGTTAATGCAACGCAACAGCACCTGACTGAGGTATAAAAACGGTAGTGGTGGGGGTGGTGAAAATTCGCCTCTCCACGGCAATTTTCGGGCGCGGCTCGGTGGTTTCCGGAATTCTGGGCCCACGGTCGATATATATTTTCGAGGGGAGAAGCTGGCGATATACAGTTGACGATAGTCACAATTGTTCCAGTTGATGGGCCAATTATTAGCATCCACTGATTTGTGGCGTGGTTTGCGGATAAAAGTCAATCCATTAGCTGGTTCCGGCTGTGGCTGAGCACACCTCCAATCGAACCACGTTCGTTCATGGCTCCCTGGAAAATCTTGAAAACACGACATACAGAACAATGATCTCGACGACAACCACAGAAACAGCGTCGACGACACTTGCTTCTGGGCTCAGAAAACGTCTGGAAAAGCCTAGAGAGGAGCCAGACGCTATTATAAAGGATGACCATGACTTTTTCTACACATACCAAGAAGAGCCTCATCGGACTCGTCGAAAGCAGATCATCGCCGCTCATCCTGAGGTGACCAAGTTGAATGGCCACGAGCCGCTGACCAAATGGGTCGTTCTTGGGGTGGTATCGCTGCAATTTGCCACTGCCATTTCGCTCAGAAACAGCAGCTTTTCAGACTGGAAGTTCTGGCTAGCAGCATATGTCATTGGAGCTACCTGCGACTCCAACCTATTTTTGGCCATCCATGAATTATCGCATAATCTAGGGTTCAAGAAGACCCTGAACAACAAGCTGTTCTCGATCTTTGCCAACCTTCCGATTGGCATTCCATATAGTGCAGGTTTTGGTCCATATCATTTGCTTCATCACAAGTATATGGGCGACTCGGACTATGATACCGACATTCCGACTAGTCTGGAAGCCATTGTATTGTCAAATGTGGCGGGAAAGGCATTTTTTGCTACTTTCCAGATCCTGTTCTATGCGCTGCGGCCCATGTTCATCGTCAATCTGAAGTTTACTTGGATCCATTTGCTCAATATCGTCGTACAGGTCGCTGTGGACTATGTACTAGTAAAGAACTTTGGCTGGATGCCTCTGTTCTTCTTTTTTGCCGGTGCATTCTTCGCCGGTTCTCTGCATCCAATTGCTGGTCATTTCATTGCAGAACACTATGTGTTTGATTCGCCAAACAAATATGATCCGAAAAGCACCCCATTTCCGGAAACATATTCTTATTATGGGCCGTTGAACTTTTTCGTCTACAATGCTGGCTATCACAGCGAACATCACGACTTTCCATTCATCCCATGGACTCGAATCAAGAAACTTCGACAAATCGCTTCAGAGTTTTATGAGCCACTGCCATATCACACCAGTTGGATCAAGGTGTTGTATACATTCGTGATGGACGACAAAGTCTCCCTCTGGTGTCGTGTGAAACGTGCTGAAGCTGCTACCAAGAGAGAGCGAAAAGAAGGCACACTAAATTAAATTATGTACAATAATACAATAGTCATCACTTCACTGGTCGTCCACTGACATCGAGAAACTCGCCCCTATCAGCTGCTGCTTCCAGCTTGGCTTGTTCTTCTTTCATCTGATCATATCGAACCCGTCGTTCATATTCGATCAGCCTTGTATCAACACGGTAGCATCCACCCGTGATGATGAACCCTATCTGGATGAACGTCTTGAATTGTCGAGTTAGAGTCTTGTAGGCCGGCCAGTAGCGGCTAGCTCCAAATGCAAACGCTAATCCCACAACACCGCCTTTGATACCACCAATAAACGCATTGGTAATGATCTATCGTTAATCTCAATCTTTTAGTGTGTCTCGACTTACCACATCAATCGCACCTTGCAGCTTCTCTGGGTCATGGTGGCCCGGTCGTCGTACCATGGTCGGGCTGATGAATAGAAAGTGGGTAGCTGCATCTGGCGCGGGAGTCGGTGGTGAATGAGCAACGGGCCACTATTATCATCCAATTAGACCTAATTGTCAAATCGGTCAGAATCACGCACTGACAGCTTTCATGCTCATTATTTTTGCTCGCTGCGCTCGATGTTCTAAATCAATCACCAAGGGTCCGATTGGTGAACGAGCCGCCTTGTCTAGCCTGATGATACGGAGCAGTTATCAACCATAGCGATAATAAAGAAAACTCAAAAAGGAAACAAGTGTGGAGAGAAAAACCACCGCCTGATGATACTGAGCATATCGAGGTTAACGAGAAAAGAAAAGGTCGGCAAGATGTGAGCCTCATTGTTCGAAATGAGGAGCTGCGGCTCGGCATTTCTGGCCCGACGATGTCAAGCGTACGTCCGTAACAAGCAAAACTAAATAAAAAGAACGTAGCGAGAATAAAAAAATCCTGATTTTACCGAGCATTACGAGCGTACGTAGCGAGCAAATAAAATAGAAAAACCGAGAGTAGCGAGCATGAGAAAAAGCTGCTCTGACTCTCTACAGTTATCCAATCAGCCAACAGTAATGCCAACTCAATCTCCGTGTGAACATGAATGCAAGTTGAAACAGTTAAATGGATGTGTGTGATTACAATATATTCTTTTCATCATTAGATCTATACATACTAAAGACTGAGCCGCATGGGCGTTCTGCACGTTACAGGGTCAATCTCAGCCATTGTCGGTGTCTGCTCTTGTTCCAAGACGACATGCTTTAGCTGTTTCCTATATTTACTGAAATGTACGCAAAAAAAGTTGGAATATCTGCCAAATTGCGCGAAAAATGATGCCAAGAAGAGGTCGCTGACCCGAAAGTTATGTAATCTCGAAATTTTTACGTGCGCGGTAGTGTGTGTGCAAAAGTCCCCGCAACTCTTCTTGTTTGGTCCACCACACCAAAACTTTTTGCTCGGCCTCATCGGAACAATGACGACGATAGCAGAGGATCCAGCCGTCAAGGCGCTGGACGAAAAGGTGAAGGATCTTTCGGGTATGCATTTGGTGAAATAATCAAGCACTAACAATTACAGTACTACCGCCAGAAGACGACAACGACGAAGGCGATGAAGTCGACGGTGAACCAGAGAATGGCGACGGTGAAGCCAAGAAGAAGAAAAAGAAGAAGAAGAGCAAAAAAAAGAAGAAGAACGGCAATCCAACTGAACAGTCGTATCCTCCACGAGTTGGGCTGTCTAAATTATTTCCAGACGGTGTATATCCACATGGTGAAGAGGTCGAATACAATGACAACTTGAAACGGACCACCGATGAAGAAAAGCGAGCTTTGGAACGAGATAGTGAAACTGCTTATAACGATCTGCGAAAAGCTGCTGAAGTTCATAAAACTGTGCGAAAATACGCCCAAAAGAATATCAAGCCAGGAATGACCATGATCGATATTGCCGAATCCATTGAGGATTCGGTCCGTGCATTGGCCGAAGGGGACCACGAATTGGTCGCTGGTATGGGTTTCCCAACTGGTACTTCATTGAACCATTGCGCTGCTCACTACACTCCTAACAAGGGTGACAAGACGGTGCTCAAGTATGAAGATGTTATGAAAGTGGATATCGGTGTACATGTCAATGGTCGAATCGTTGACTCGGCCTTCACGATGACTTTCGACGACAAGTATGACAATCTTCTTACTGCGGTCAAGGATGCAACTAACACCGGTGTCCGAGAAGCCGGCATTGATGTCCGACTCTGTGATATCGGTGCTGCCGTTCAAGAAGTTATGGAATCGTATGAAATTGATTTGGACGGTAAGACATACGGTATTAAGCCAATCCGAAACTTGAACGGTCATAATATCCTTCAATACCGAATCCACGGTGGTAAATCTGTGCCAATTGTCAAGGGAGGCGACCAAACCAAGATGGAAGAAGGGGAGACTTTCGCTATTGAGACCTTTGGTTCTACTGGCCGAGGGTTCGTTCACGATGAAGGAGAAGTTTCCCACTATGCTCGAAACCCTGATATTGACCACATTCCAGTGCGATTGAATAGCGCCAAGCAATTGCTACACACTATCAACAAGCACTTTGGCACCCTTCCATGGTGCAGACGATATTTGGATCGAACTGGTGAAGAAAAATACCTCTTGGCATTGAATAACTTGGTCAAGAGCGGTATTGTCCAGGATTATCCACCATTGTTGGATACTCCAGGTTCATACACTGCTCAATACGAACATACCATCTTGTTGCGACCAACCTGCAAAGAAGTTGTTTCCCGAGGTGATGATTTTTAATAGTTTTGTGTATCAATGAATACGATTGAGAAAAAAAAAAACCACACCATCTGCGGCGTATGGCTCGCAATACATGCATCACTGTTTTAACTTTTTATTTTAATAATTCCCCTCCATCTTACTTGACCTCTTAAATACTCTCGCAATAATTAACCAAACGATATCTTATTCAAGCCACAAACCACAAGAACGTCAAGCTAGGATCACTGCTTTTGGAATGGAACTGAATAAAAAAATATAATAAATACTTTCGTATTGATCACAAAAACAAAACTAAAACAATTTCCAGCCAATGAAAAAGGCAATCAATGCAAGCACCAATACTACTGGAACTGGCACACCACTCGGTCGTTGTCGGATTTGTTGCTTAACAGCAGCAGCTCCAGACGATACACTCGACGACAACTTTTCCGGTACAGAAGGATTAATTTCATCAACCAGATTGGAAATCTTCTCATTGGCTTGGTCAATTTCCCGCTGTGCAGATTCATTTCTCACTCTCTTGGTTGCGGAACCAGATGAAGCAGTGCCGGTAGTGTGGCCATTTGAATTAGTAATGGCAATTGCTGGAGCACCATGTGGCTTGGAAGGAGTACCATATTCACCAACTGTTTCGTCACCAGCTTCAAAATTGGGCTCACCTTCATCGGTATTTCCAGAAACACCATCGGATGGCTCAGAATTGAACACATATGCCACTCGAATCTTTTTGCTGTCAATGGCATCCTTATTAGTTTTTTCCAAACTGGTCCACAATTCTGTAAATTTGGATTCCTTGGTCACATCGTCACCAACTTCCGCACTCAAAACAAGAAACTTGTCCTTGGTCTTTGATTCTGGTGCAGGGACTTCCTTGCCTTGTCGAATGACTGCATTCTGTTAGTTTATCAAAAGCAAAATGCCATACTGGAAACTTTAATCTGCTGTCCTGGTTCGATAATTGACGCGTTGGGTCGAACACAGTACAGTTTGGGTGCGGTGGTTTTGATCTTGTACGCGAGAGTAGTCGCAGTCGTATTGTGTAGAAACAATGGCTTGGTACTCTGCTCATCGAATGGAGCTGTTTCTTTTGTTAGCTTTGGACGTTACAGGCATTTCAAGAATCAACAACAATAAGGGGCCGCTGTTTCACAATGTTGCTACAGATATAAGCGAAGCCCCCATGGCAATCAATGAATCAACTTACCGGAAAACTCTAGTGTCTCTGGCGAAATTTCCATTGTTATATATTTAGACTCTGATTTTCAGTTGGTGTACAATTGATGCGTTTTTCGCTTGTTGTGGCGTGCTGCTTTTAGGTATTTGGGGGGAGGAGTCCGAATTTCAAAATTCAAATAGAAAAGAAACAGGCGAATCGAAGAAGAAACAACGATATTCAATGCTCAATGTGTGTGTTGATGGAGACAGAGAATTGGCAAAACCTTGGTAAAACGGAACAGAAACCCGAACGCGGAGGTTGTGGGGGAAGGCGGAAACAAAAGTGGTGAGAAAAAGGGAAGGTTGAAAGAAGAAAGAAGAGAAGGGAACAAGTAATGGATGGTCTTTAATTTTGTGGTGATAAAGGCACAGACGCCCAGCAGTAGAGTTCAGCGCACTGCCCATGCCGAGCAATCGCGCGTTGGGAGAACGTGAAGAAAGCGGGGCGCGCGCACGGCGTCTACCGTGTGGTCGTGTCACAGAGGTGCCGTCATGGCGGTCTCTGTGATCGTAGCTGGTCTGTCGAAGGACAATGCAACTGTTCAGGCATGCCCCGCTGACCGTTAGTTCGTTTATCAAGCGATGCATCTGGTTGAATATATCAAATATGCGCTTAGTGATTACGTAACGCTTGGTCCACACCAGAAGTCACGTGATGTGGCGACGCATGCGGGTGTGCCTCACAATCGCGTTGTGTGGAGTTTGCCACTGTGGGCGCATTGGGCAGGGGCACTAGCACGACAACACATCAGAATCGTTGACATTGATCATGGACGTCAGGGCTCAAGTATGGACCGCTGTACTGCGAAACAGGCTAACATGGCGTAGCTGCGAGAAATGGGCTTTCCGGCCGGCATGATTGAGGCTGCAGTGCGAAATTCTGCGGGCAGTCTAGAGGCAGCGATCGAGTGGATCGAAGAGAAACAAAGTCAAGGTGACACCGATGGGCAGGATGACAATGCTGTGGCCGATGCCGGTGTTCAGCAGGAGCCTGTGGAGGAGCAAAAGCCTCTTACTCCAGAGGAGAAAGAAGCCAAGTTGCAAGTGCTGCGTGAAAAGGCAGCGGTAAGAAAGGCCGAACAAGCCAAAGAAGACGCCAAAAATGAGCGACGAAACGAGGAATTGCGGAAGAAACGAGACAGCGAGTTTGCGAGGTTGGCAGATGAGCAGAAGAAGCAAGAAGCATTTAAGGAAGCCGCAAAACGACGGAAGGAGGCCCAGAATGATGCGGCGGCCAAGAAGCGTATCAAGGATTTGATTGAGGCTGATAAGGCTGCTCGACGAGCAGAGAAGGAAAAATCCAGTGGTACGGTGAGTCCAGCGACGGAAGCTAGCACTAGCCAGCGGCAAACGCCGCTGGCAGCCCCGTCGCGTCCTGAGCCAACCGAGTCCAGAATTCGATTTCGGTTGCCAGGTAGTCCCCAACCATTGACCAAGAGCTACAGTTTGGACACCACTGTGGCGGATGTGTTGGCGGACGTCGCAAGAGCTTGTGCTACTAGTTCTGACCGGGTGCAACTGAAATTGACGTTTCCAACACGTATCATTACTACGGCCGACTCGAGCAAAACGGTCAAAGAAGCAGACTTGGTTAATACAAATGCAATGGTAGTTATTTCGTAGAAATTCTATTATTAATTACTAAGGGAAAGTTGACAGAATGCGGCTGCTATACATTCTGAGGGCCCGTCACGGGACCCGCCGCACTGGGTTAAGAATTCAGTTCACAAACGTCGCATTGAACTTCTTCTTTGGAACACGGTTCACCGGTCCCGACAGATGCTATTTGAAAAATAGTTTGACGTCGGCATTTTTTAGAGTGGGTATAGATATTTGCCAAGTCTTGGTCGGCAGTGCTGGTGCCGTCGGTCACCATGTTTAGTTCGGAATCCTTATGAACAACACAATGCATATGAACAGTGTGCTGAGACTCAGGCTGATGGGAAAAAACATCAACGAGGTACATGAACAATGCAAAAGACGGGAGCTGTGAATAAAAAATGATATGGGTGACATTGTCGTGATAAACTTCTCGGTATCTGGCAACAGGCACCAACAAAATGGGGCTGTCATTATCGATGTGACGCCAGTCTCTAACAATTCGCTGCCTTGTTTCGGTACTCCCGCGAAGTGCCTTGGCGAAAGCGGCTCTCATTCCAGTAGCTTCCTGTAGATAGCCAGAGACTATCTCCGCTGTATCTTCAATATTATTTTCACCAGCAACAAACATCAGCACTCTGGCTTGACCATTTTCTGGAACGCAACTCAAAAATGATCCCGGAGTCGGGGATACTAGAATATTTTTCACAATATCTCGACTGGTTGCGCGATCGGCTGATTGGCTGACCGCGTAATACATCAATTGATGGTGAACAGGCTGACTCACCATCTGCAAGGAATCCGGTCTGGGCAAAGAATCAAAAATAAGCGGAGGCATAGAGCATCCAATGTAGACTCTTTGGAGTCCCTTGATGGAGAGCGAAAGCTTTAAAACAGTTGTGATGCCATGTGGACGGTTGATGACCATCGCTATGGGCTCCAGAATAACTAGCTGTTTGATACTCGCTTTTCCTACCGCCAATGTATGCAATATATCTTCGACCTGGCCAGTAGAATAAGTGGCAATGATAAGCGTTTCAGTAAAACTCTTTCTCACTGGATTGATGTCGATATTGCGCCATTTCACACCCAGTTGGTCAGCTATCTTCGTCAGCTGGTCCGCCATTGAGGGGTTGGGAATCAATACCACAACCGCACTATGCGGCTCGAGCAGAATTGAAAGAAGTAACAACAGCTGACGACTGTCAGAATTATTTGCAACAATGACAGTGTCACGTCGCTCAAGTTGAATCAGATGGGCCGCTACCAGATCGAGCCTTTCGCTCTTGAATTGACGCACCAATTCACGGACCTTGGACCGCAGGTCTCTCAGCATATCCTCCACGCGGTGATTTCGGAAAGGCATATCTCTCGTATTAACAGGATGGCTGTAGAGTCTCTGCAAGATCTCGTTGATAGAACGTCGAGACCTTGGTGCTTTACCATAGTTGGTAGCATTGACCGACACACGATCACGGCCGAAGTCCTTCTCCGACCTAGTCGAAAGTTTGCGCACCATTTCTAGAGGAGGAGGCAACGGACTGCTATTTTGACGTACTGTACGGCTGGGTACCCGCAAACCAGACTCCGCACTTGGTACATGTGGCTTTTGCTCGTTGACACCTTTATCCAGCTTCTCCCATACAGACTGCGTTGGGGACCGCGGAGACGTAGGTTTCTGTCCTTGTGCACTTGGGGGCAACGCCGCCTTTCCTGGCCGCAATGATGTCTCACATGCTTCATTTCCACTTGTATCTTCGTCAATAACAATTGGTTGTGCACCTGAATCGCTCATATCCTCTCCATCTGAGATTTCCACGACTTCGTGCGGTGCTTTCTCATTTGACTCTACTTTCTGCTTCTTTGCAGTGGGAGAAGCCTCGCTCCTCTCGAGTGGGGAGGCAGCTTCTCTCTTTGACTGCTGTTCAACTGTCTGCTTAGAAACTGCTTCCTTGGCCGCACTCTTGGGCCTCACCTCGATTATACTTACACCATCTTCAAACTCATGCGAGTTAGCTCTTTCTTTAGGAGAAATATCAGAAACAAAAATATCTGAGTCAACAGAGCTGGAACGTTTGGGCTGCAGTGTCGATGTAAAATCCTGAATGCGAATCTCAGCACGAGAGATGTCCTTGAGCTGGCTTCCATTAAGGATCGACGGGACTTCCTCTCGCAGCCGAGATGATGACTCGTGGCTACGAGTCCCGCCATTACCATTAACCTTGGTGGGCGTTGCCTTCGCCACCGGTACCGGTACCGACGGACTGCCGGGAGCTGAACGAACGACAGGAGTTGTCTCATTTTCCTTGGCCACATTATCGACTTTTTCGTCTGAACCAAAAAGCGAATCCAGGTCGTCGCTGTCACCTTCAACCACTACCGGTCCCTCTAGTTCCTCGTATACCACTTTACCTGGAATAAATAGATACTCTGACTGTTGATTAGCAGTGACTAAATCTTGATCCTCGGTCGTATCTGACTCCGCCAGGGGCTCAATTGGGAACAAAATCTGGTCTTTCATCATGGAGATAAACTCTTTAGCCCGGTCGATCAGCCCACAAAACGACATATAATCAGTCACGCGTTCTCGTCGCATAAGATTCTCCATCATAAAATTCCAGGTCCGCGTTGATACTTCTTGCCCAAAGTGCTGCTTTGTGAAATAGGCCATGTCCAATGACAGATCTGCCAGAGTCATCTTTCCTCTAAACCCAGCAAACGTATAAACAGTCAAGTCATGGCAAATATGCTCGAAATTTTCAATATTCAGGGGCCTGGATTTTCTTATGTCAAGTAGAGCCGTAGCCAGTTTGATTTGGAATGGTCGCACAATTGTCAGCATCCGCACCAACAACTCGCTCACCACCCAAGGGAAACCACCCATTAATTCTCCACTGTCATCACGAAGCAGCAATACGCCACCCTCTGCCGTAATTGACCGTCTTGTCGAGGTATTAACATAACGTGAATTCACCAGCTGCGACGGAGTGACGCTACCGTCAAAGCTACACAATGATAAGCACATGATCGTCGCAACCAATCGATCGCACTCTGCAAGCTTGGCCAAAATATCTTCGGGATTTTTGCGCCTGATTATAGATTCAAGCGTTGATAGGTCGTTGTGTTCTAGCAACCCTGGGTCGGTACACTTTACAGCCAAAGAACACTCGGCCAGTATATCCCATCCAGAGTCAAAACGATTGCGTTTATCGTGTAAAAATGAATATCCGGGTGTCGTAATACGCGGATTGTCGAATAAATTATTGGTACCTGCGAAAAACGATTTTGTTAGCATAGCAGCACCACGTCAAAATGAAATAAAACAGGAAAATAGTCATACGCCATCGTTGGCCCAAGGGCCGATGTAATCCTAACGTTACGCTTTCAAACTGACGTATCGTCTCCGAAATGAGCTTGCGGAAGAATCTGGCGACGGTCTTCTGAGAAAATCTGGTGCCTCTGATCTCCAGCTCGTGCGATTGGGCGTGCCACCGACTTGACATATCGAATCCACACCAGTGGTTGATCTGGCCAAATACATTCATGTTTTCTAACATGGCATCGCCTATGTGACCAATGGAGGCACTGAGGGAGGATCTGACTTCGGTGTACTCGTCGATACCGGGAGTACATCCGAATGCGATCACTTTCCATACCGTCACAATGCCGTTCAGGAATTTGATACGATCAAAATGATCCGGCAAATATGCTATCATAGCCACAGCAGTCCCTGCCAGAGTTGGGTATAATGCATGAGCCGGCTCGTTCAGTAGCGTAAGCATAACATGCTCCATAGCCTCGGTTGCTAGTTCTAGTCGATGCTGAACGGTTCTATCCCCTTCCTTGTCATGCTCTCGATTATTGATATAATCCAAACACTCTTTCCTCCCCAGTCGAACCACCTTGACGCGTAATACATCAATGGCTCGTTGTTGTTCTGGGGTAAACTTTGCAAATACCGCGAGCTGAGGGTCGCGTTGCTGCCTCCAATGTATGGCACAGATAAAAACCAAATGCCGAACAAACAGCTTGGCAAATTGATCTTTAGAACGAATTAAGCGCTTTTTCGATCGTTTTATACCTCTTGGAAGCATGATGTTCGCCGAACGATCCAAAGACCCCAACCCCTTCGTGATGGATACAAAGCACCAGGCAGCCGCTTCCAGTCGAAGTAGCATCCTAGACTGCTCCGGAACCTTCTCATCAAAGTCCTCAGAAGGTAGCACCACCAGTTTGGATACTTCTGGTGGTACGAACTCTTGCCCGGTATCCAGTTCTCGCATGGCGTTATCTGTGTTGCGTGTAGAGTGGTGTGTGAGAGTCCGAATTTTTTGGTAGCTCCGCGCGTCCTATGCGGGTATGTGCGCGCGTGTATTTGAGAATCATGAGGTTGTAGATGGGCTGGGGATGCATTAGTCTGATTGGCCAACACGACCTCAAAAGTCCTCTGTGAAAGGTAAAGCTCATACTCCAGCTTATGGTAGTTGTATCATGTAGACCTCTGGATCATTCACCCTGTTGAAAAAAAAGCCCCCAACGCGTGGCGTTGCGCATTCGTTTTGGACAAGCGTCGCAATTTTTCGCCAATGCATAATAATCCATTTTCAAAAGAATAGTCAAAATGCATTCATTGTAGACAGCTTTAATATATGTATAGACGGTGATATTCCTGTTGATAAATGTCTACGGATACACTTCAACAATTCCAACCGATCTAGAAAGAAAAAACGAGCACCGTTAGAGAACTACTTCAACGTGCTCATATCCAGAATTGCTGAATTGTTTTCTGCTTTTCAACGTTCGCCTTACCAGAACTACCTTTGATCATTCTCAAGCAGGCTGCCCATTCGTGGCGGTGAGCCGCTTACTGCTCGGCTGTCGCGTCCCAATCGGGCAGTATCACAATAAAGCCTCCTCCCTCCCTACCGTCGCTGCGCAACGGTGGCCGCCAAGGCTTCGGTGGCGGCCTCCACAGATCCATCCCAACATTTTTTTCTTCCTCCCATTTCGGTCCACCACTTGACCTTTTTACTTTGAACTTCCTTTATCCTACCATCGATACGTCAAAACAGGCGCTCTTTCATTCATCTTAGAGTTTGGCAGCATAGCGTCTTGTGTATTTTTTTGGTCCCTCTTTGCATTGCGCCTCCACGAAATTTTTTTTTTTTGACACGACACGACTGCATTATTAATCGCTTGACGACAACATGGTTACTAGTGCGGTGCTTCCTCCCTCTACCGGATGGGGATTTGAGTTCAACAGCTCTGCGAACAAGTTTGCAACAAATGCAAGTGCTGGTTCGATGCTAGATCGGTCGTCACTCAAGCGAAAAGTGTCGTTTCCAGACCGCATTGAAATCGACTCTGAAGACGAAAATTTGGATAGCAATCGTCAAGAAACTCATTCAACTGAGGCCGATGCTGTGTCTCAATCTTTCCAAAAGCTTTCCACTGGTAATCGACGGATTATGGCTCCACGGAATGGCGGTATTTCGAAACGGGCTCGAACTACCCATATTCACGGCAAGAGTTTGCCTATTCTACGAGTGGTGGAGTCGCTGGACCGAAAAGGATTGCAAAATTTGATTGAAGTGATTTGCCAAACGAATCCACAAATTGCTGAGCAGATTACTGCTATTGCTCCTCGGGTTACTGTCGGAAGTGCCATTGAGATTCTAAAGAAACATATCGAAGCCTTGTATGCCAATTTGCCGTACAAAGGTGACCAGCGAGGTGATTACGCATTTTTACGAGTTCGGCCATCGATTGATGAGTTTTTTCAAGCCCTTTCCGACTATACTTCGCACTTTCTTCCGCCGAACGAGACCCAACCATCCAACACTCTTGCATATCTTGATGACGCCACTAATCTCTTGCATAAACTTCCTGTTTGGACGAACCCAATGAATAATCACCAGAAGAATGCGGCTTATGATGACGTTTCCACCGCGTGGGTTGTGGCTATCAAAGAAGCGTCAAAGCGGGCCGGCGGATTGGGATTGGCTCATGGAGGATGGGAACAAAAGCTTCAGCTGCATAACGAACAGAGTGGATACCGATTGTCAGAAGCTGTTGAATGCATTAACCAAGAATTGAGCTGGTTGAGTGTGGATAATGGAAATCAAGCTATCATGAACCAGCCGCGAACTATTGCTGCGGCCAATGGATGGAACTAGAACTTATACACTCTCTCGCCGCTCTTTTTTTTCTTATGCATTTCATTATTTTTATTATTATTTTTATTTTTATGTAGACTAATACATACTGGCCATTCAGATCAATCCGGTGATAATGCCCAAACACCAAGCTACGTCATTTGATGAGCTATCGTCGCGTTGCTTGATTCGCTGAGCCATGGTCTGCGGCTCAGGGTCGGTATTACGTCCAATAGCCCAGTCGATGAATCCAGTGAGTTTGTTTTTGACAATCATTTCACCAACATGAATGTCATCACCTTCTTCACCTTGTTTTCCCAAAAACGTTCGTTCAGTGTACCAAGGATCATCTTGGCGGATGTCCATTGTGGGCTTATCTACCTGACTGGCCATGCCGATATGGAGAATGCCATCGTCCGATTCGCTACTATCGGATTCCTGGAAAGCTTCATGGAACGATTGGTTAGGGGTGATATATTTGCTGCTGGTGAGTTCAGTGGTGCTTTGCTTTGATTCCTCATCATCTGGATCATCTGTGGTTTCAAATTGAGCTGATTTGACTCTCCACACAATAGAAGTTGTGCTTTTCTTCTTCTTACCAACCCGCTGCAGTGAGCTTGGTTTTATACCCTTTGCTACCAATGCCGATAATGCTGTAGATGACGATCGTTGGTCATAGCTATGTTGTCGGGGGGTGCCGGGTCGCTCTGGACGTTTGACCCTCGACTTCCCCACAAGTTCTTGTGTCAATGGACTATATTCCAAGGATTCCAGATCCTTGTACGATCCAATTCCGGCTGATTTGATAGACTCCAATATACTTCCTTGGCGACTCGTTTGCTTGAATTCTTTGCTTTGAACAGAGACTTCTTCGACCTGGGTGATCGAGCTTACAGTAACTTGCTCTGCCACGCTTTCGAATGAAGCTTGTGATAATGAAAGCTTGTCGCTTTTTTTACTACCAGAAGATGATTTTGATCGCAACGACAATGTTCTGGAAGATCTCTTCTTTGGCAGTTTAGAATTTTCGACTTGCGAGCTTCTAGATATCGCAGAAGACGATGACTCGGCTCCCTGATCTTCGCTAGGGGTATGAGACCCTGACGACGGTAGAAAGCTACCGCTTTTCCGTTTCAGCTTATTCAGTAGTCGGCTGCCTTTCCGCTTGACCGGTTTATCTGAACTGCTAGACGGCATTTTGGTCGTCAGTCAGAATAAGTAGAAAAGCAATCGCAAGTATATGTGGTGTGATGAACGTCAAATGAGCGGCGGCCTCGGCTACCTTTTTTAATGGGTGGGCCCTTGTGATGGCGGGGGATTCACGTTCTGTTTACTCTTCCGTAGACGTGGATGAGTCGCGCGCGCGGCGGTGGCGTTGGGAGAATTGAATTTTGTTCACCACTTTTATTTTTTGTTGTTCCAACCCATTGAGATCATCACCAACTATTTTTTTCTTCACCCTTGCAGATTTCAACATACGCGCAGGCCCATCAACAAAACACGGGTGATTCGTGCGATCTTACTTTCATCTTTTCATTAACAGAATTTGAAATACTTATTAAGTGACGTGCTTGGTGTATGCTATTCACAGAAAACAAACAATAACTAACAAAGTATCACAGATCAGAGGTTAGGTTAGACACTGGGCTCATTCGACACTTCTTTAAAGGATCTATTACTGGAAAGGTATATTCAATCGCTGAAATCAAACAAAGATTAACAATATCAAGGATGAGCAGAGTTCCACCACCTCCACCGCCGGGATTTTCAGGTCGCCCGGCGCCTCCACCACCGCCAGGACGACGGCAAGGACCACCACCACCACCACCACCTGGTAGACGAGCTGGAGGTCCTCCAGGTCCACCACCTGGAAGACCGCCACCACCGCCTGGAGCACCTGTGGTTGTGCCTCAGCGGTCGAAGCTTCAAGATAAGAAAAAGGAATGGTTACGGCTTCAAAAGCAAAAGTACGGCGACAAGTCCGGCAAGGCCACTTTGGTGCATTCGACGAAGGTGGACATGCCTCCGGAGCATTTACGAAAGATCATTCGTGATCACGGTGATATGAGTACGAGGAAGGCGTCAACAGATAAGCGGTCTTATTTGGGCGCTTTGAAGTACATGCCACATGCGGTGCTCAAGTTGTTGGAGAATATGCCTCAGCCGTGGGAACAGGTTCGAGAAGTACGTGTATTGTACCATATTACCGGTGCCATTACATTTGTTAATGAGATTCCTCGTGTGATTGAACCGGTGTATACTGCGCAATGGGCTACAATTTGGATTCAAATGCGTCGTGAAAAGAAGCAGCGACGACAGTTTAAGCGGTTGCGATTCCCGGTGTTTGATGACGAAGAACCACCGTTCGACTTTAGCGAGAATATCGAAATTGTGGAGCCACCGGTTGCGATTGAACTAGAACTGGATGAAGATGACGATGGTCCGGTTCATGAGTGGTTTTATGACCATCGGCCGTTGATTGACGATCCGAAATATGTAGCCGGCTCGAGCTATCGCAAGTGGCATTTGGATCTTCCTCAGATGGCCAATCTTCATCGACTGGCGCGGCCATTGTTGATGGATCAAGGTGATAATGCGCGGTTTCTGTTTGAGAAAAAGGCGTTTTTCACTGCCAAGGCGTTGAATGTGGCTATTCCGGGCGGCCCAAAGTATGAACCGCTTCATGACGATGTTGATCTGGAATATGAAGATTTTGGCGAATTCAATTCGTACGACAGAATCATCTTCCGGCAGCCTATTCGAACGGAATATCGAGTGTCTCTACCGCATTTGTACAATTCTCGACCACGAGCTGTGCACAATAGTTGGTATCAACATCCACAACAGGTGTTCACGCCAAGCGATGACCCAGATGCCCCAGCATTTCAGTTCCATCCGAACCTGAACCCAATCACTGCTCGAACTGTGAAGGATAAGGCGGCTAATGAATCTTTGGATGAGCTATTTGATGAAGAAGGCAATGACGAGTTTGAATTGCCGGCAGAGATGGACGCGTTCTTGAATGATGAGCCGCACCAAACTGACAATACCAACTCGGCTATTCAGCTGTACTGGGCGCCATATCCATTTGATCGACGTTCGGGACGAATGGTTCGTGCCCAGGATGTTGCATTGATGAAGAATTACTATCTCGACAAGCTGCCAGTAGGCGGTGACAGTAATCCACAGGTCAAGACGCGGGTTTCGTATCAAAAGCTGCTCAAGACCTATGTGATTAATGCGCTCAAGAAGCGCAAACCGCCTAGACAGAAGAGGATACGGCTGATGGCCGATCTTCGGAAGACGAGGTACTTTCAACAAACCACTATTGACTGGGTCGAAGCTGGTTTGCAGCTGTGTCGACAAGGCTATACGATGCTTAACCTGTTGATTCATCGAAAGGGGTTGACATATCTGCATTTGGATTACAATTTCAACTTGAAGCCTACCAAGACTCTGACTACGAAGGAGCGAAAAAAATCGAGATTTGGTAATGCGTTCCACTTGATGCGAGAAATCCTGAAAGTAATCAAACTGTTGGTAGATATTCAGATCAAGTTTCGACTTGGTCATTGCGATGCATTTCAACTTGCTGATGGTATTCACTACACGTTGAATCATTTGGGTCAACTGACCGGTATCTATCGATACAAGTACAAGGTGATGCACCAGATCCGTGCTTGTAAAGACTTGAAGCATGTTATCTACTACAAGTTCAACGAGAACATAGGCAAGGGCCCGGGTGTCGGGTTTTGGCAACCGTCGTGGCGAGTATGGCTGTTTTTCTTGAGGGGGATTATTCCTTTGCTAGAGCGATGGTTGTCCAATTTGTTGGCTCGACAGTTTGAAGGTAGACAGACCAAGAATGTCGCAAAGACAGTCACCAAACAACGAGTTGACTCTTATGATGACCTTGAGCGAAAGGCTGCCATTATGAAGGAATTCCTAGATCAAATACCAGAAGGGGTTCGACAGAATAAGGCGCGGTTGCTCGAGCAACACTTGAATGAAGCTTGGCGATGCTGGAAGGCCAACATCCCATGGAAGGTACCAGGTTTGCCAGCGCCGGTGGAGAATATGATTCTCAGATATGTCAAGTCAAAGGCTGATGGATGGATTTCAGTTGCTCATTACAATCGAGAAAGAATTCGACGTGGTGCTACGGTTGACAAGACTGTGGCGCGAAAGAATCTTGGCCGACTCACGCGAATGTGGCTCAAGGAAGAGCAAGAACGACAATACAATTATCAAAAGGATGGGCCATATATCAGCAGCGAAGAAGGTGTTGCGATGTATCGCACCATGCTTGATTGGTTGGAAGCACGACGGTTCAAGCCGATTGAGTTCCCATCTGATAAGCAGAATGGGTTGGATGTCAAGATTTTGAACTTGGCGTTGGATCATCTGAAGGATGCATACAGTGTCAAGGCACGATTGAACCAGTCTCAACGACAAGAGCTTGCATATGTTGAAGAAGCTTATGACAATCCACATGAATGTGTGGTGCGGATCAAAAAGTTCTTGCTCACGCAACGGGTGTTCAAAGAAGCTGGCTTCGATATGATGGATCATTACAGTCATACCACTCCAGTTTACGATATTGACCCATTGGAAAAGATCACTGATGCTTGGCTTGATCAGTACTTGTGGTATCAAGCTGACAAACGCAACTTATTTCCAAATTGGATCAAGCCAGCTGATTCAGAAGTACCGCCAATGCTTGCTTACAAGTGGTGTCAGGGTATCAACGGTTTGACCAATGTTTGGGATACTTCTGAAGGGCAATGTAACGTGTTGATTGAAACTACTCTGAGCAAGTTGGCTGAGAAGGTTGATTTCACTCTGCTGAATCGGTTGCTGCGGCTCATCATGGATTCGAACTTGGCCGACTATATCACCGCCAAGAACAACATTTCGCTGGCCTACAAAGACATGAGCCATATCAACCAGTACGGATTGATTCGGGGTTTGCAATTCGCATCGTTTGTGTATCAATACTATGGGATGATGATTGATTTATTGTTGTTGGGACTTCCTCGAGCCGCAGAGATTGCGGGCCCACCAAACCGGCCCAACGAGTTTTTGCAATTTGTGGACGAAAAGGCGGAAGCTGGGCATCCTATCCGATTGTACACACGGTATATTGACCGGGTTTATATCTTTTTCCGATTCACCAGTGATGAGACCAAGGATTTGATCTCGCGGTACTTGAGCGAGAACCCCGATCCAAACTTTGAAAGTGTGGTCGGGTACAACAACAAGAAATGTTGGCCACGGGATTGTCGAATGAAGTTGATGCGTCACGATGTGAATCTGGGGCGAGCAGTGTTTTGGGAGCTGCAGAATCGGTTGCCACGATCGGTGACGACAATTGAATGGGAGGATACGTTTGCATCGGTGTACAGTGAGAGCAATGCCAATATTCTGTTCTCGATGGTTGGGTTTGAGATTCGAATCCAGCCTAAGATTCGCATGTCTGGGGCGCCAGACAACTCTCGAGTCTGGGATTTGTTGGATTCTCGTACGCGAGAGAAAACGGCGTATGCATTCTTGCGGGTGTCTGAGGCGGATATTGCCAAGTTCAACAACCGGATCCGGCAGATCCTGATGTCTTCTGGCTCGACCACTTTCATGAAGATTGCCAATCGATGGAATAGTGCACTGATTGCGTTGTGTACATACTACCGAGAAGCGGCCATGGCGACGCCCGAGCTACTGGACATTTTGGTCAAGTGTGAGACCAAGATTCAGACCCGAGTCAAGATGGGTCTCAACTCAAAAATGCCATCACGATTCCCGCCAGCGGTTTTCTATACTCCGAATGAACTTGGCGGGCTGGGCATGTTGAGTGCAAGTCATGTTCTCATCCCGGCCTCGGATTTGCGGTGGTCCAAGCAAACTGATACCGGTATCACACATTTCAGAGCTGGTATGAGTTCTGGTAACGACGAAGACCCCAAGATTCCAAATATTTTTGAATACGTTTCTCCATGGGAGTCTGAATTCGTCGATTCACAGCGGGTGTGGAGTGAGTACGCGGTCAAGCGGAGCGAAGCCGCACAGCAAAACACCAAGATTACGCTTGAATATTTGGAGGATATCTGGGACCGAGGGCTGCCCCGTATCAGCACGTTATTCCAGCGAGATAAGCAGGTGTTGGCTTATGATAAGGGGTTCCGAGTGCGGTCTGAGTTCCGCAAGTACTCGTTGGCCAAGTATGATGCCATGTGGTGGACCAGCCATCGACATGATGGTAAGCTGTTCAACCTGAATCAGTACAGGACGGATATCATTCAAGCATTGGGTGGTATTGAGACTATATTAGAGCATACTTTGTTCAAGGGTACTGGATTTGATTCATGGGAAGGTCTGTTTTGGGACAAGGCTTCTGGGTTTGAAGATTCGATGAAGTTCCGAAAGTTGACTAATGCTCAACGATCTGGGTTGAGTCAAATTCCAAATCGTCGGTTTACACTGTGGTGGAGTCCAACTATCAATCGAAGCAATGTCTACGTTGGGTTTTTGGTGCAGCTTGATTTGACGGGTATCTTTTTGCATGGTAAGATTCCAACGTTGAAGATTTCGTTGATCCAGATCTTCCGAGCGCATTTGTGGCAAAAGATTCACGAATCGGTGGTGTTTGATATCGCCCAGGTTTTGGAAGAAAACATGGCGATCATGGAGATTGACACGGTGAAGAAGGAAGCGATCCATCCGCGAAAGTCGTACAAGATGAACTCGTCCACTGCTGATATTGTGTTTGATTCGAGTTCCAAATGGCCTGTGTGCAGTCCGTCATTTTTGCATGATTCCAAGGACAAGCATGATGCAGTCAACAGCACCAAGTTCTGGGTTGATGTGCAATTGCGATACAGTGACTACGATTCGCATGACATTACGCGATATTCTCGGCGAAAGTTTATGGACTATGCCGATGATCCAATGAGCCATTATCCAAGTCCAACGGGTATATTGGTTGCCATTGATTTGGCATACAACATTTACGATGCGTTTGGCAACTGGTTCCCTGGTCTCAAGAACATGACCCAATCTGCCATGACCAAGATCATGAAGTCCAATCCGGCCTTGTATGTGTTGCGAGAACGGATCCAAAAGGGGTTGCAACTATACCGGTCTCAGCCGCAGGAGGCTTTTTTGTCCTCGAGCAATTATTCCGAATTGTTCGGCAAGGATGTGCAATTGTTTATTGATGACAGTAATGTTTATCGGGTGTCGATGCACAAGACTTTTGAAGGCAATATGGTTACCAAGCCTATGAATGGGTGCATTTTTATTTTCAACCCTCGAAATGGTATGTTTTAATTTTTATTACTGAGAAACTAACGAAAATCACAGGTCAATTATTTTTGAAGATCATTCACACTTCAGTGTGGGCTGGTCAGAAGCGTTTGGGTCAATTGGCCAAGTGGAAGACAGCAGAAGAAGTGGCAGCATTGGTCCGATCGTTGCCACGAGAAGAACAACCCAAGCAGCTGATTGTTACGCGAAAGGGTATGCTGGATCCATTGGAAGTGCACATGTTGGATTTCCCTAACATCAGTATCCGGCCAACTGAGTTGAGTCTGCCGTTTAAGAGCGCCATGTCGATCGACAAGTTGAAGGAGACGGTGCTCAAGGCGACCGAACCAAAGATGTTGTTGTACAATTTGTACGATGATTGGTTGATTGAGAACAAGGCTGAGCCTGGTACCGCGTTCTCGCGGCTCATTTTGATCATGCGAGGGTTGGATGTGAATCCTGAAAAGGCCAAGCTGATTTTGCGACCTGATCGAAGTGTTGTCACTCAAGACCATCATTTGTGGCCATCGTTCACCAATGAGCAATGGGTGACTGTTGAGAATCAGATGAGTGAGCTTATCTTGAAGGATTATGGTGAAAAGCACAATGTACAGGTGAACTCGTTGACTCAGCATGAAATTCGAGACATTATTCTTGGTCAGGATATCAAAGACCCATCGCTGCAACGACAGCAAATGGCCGAAATTGATAAGCAAGATGACGATCCAGGTCAGCAGGCTACTGCAGCTACAACGCGAACAACCAACGTTCATGGTGACGAGATTGTTACTGTCACCACGAGTCGGTATGGCCAAGCTGCGTTTTCGTCCAAAACTGACTGGCGAAATCGGGCTATTGCTGCTACGAATTTGCCGTTACGAGCCAAGCATATCTATCTGGAACCGATTGATATTCAAGAAGATCGGCCAGTGGTTATTTTCCCTCAGAACGTAATCAAGAAGATGCTTCAAATTGGTGATCTGCGTGCTCAAGTTGCTGGTATTATTTATGGTGAGCCTGATGCCGAACGGCCTAATGTCAAACAGGCCAAGGCCGTTGTCATTGTGCCGCAGCTGGGTGGTGTTGGATCGGTGCAATTGCCGCACCAGCTCCCCGAGAACGAGGAATTGCTGGGCAAGTATCAAGTGTTGGGCATTGTGCATACTCAAGAGGGCGAACCCAAGTATTTGAACTCCATGGATGTCTCCATGATGGCCAAATACCGTGCTGATTACCCCGACAAGTGGTCTGATGACTGCTTCTGTGTTAGTATGGGTATCACTCCTGGATCAGTGTCAATTGCGGCGTTCACCTTGTCTGAAGAAGGGTATCAGTGGGGTGCGGCTAACCAAGATGCCCAGCTCGATACGCAGGGCTTCAGTAGTGCGTTCGGTATCAAGACTGCCATGCTTCTGGTTGACAAGATCAAGGCTTTCTTCATGGTTCCAGAGGATGGCGTGTGGAACTACGCGTTCCAAGGCGCAGCGTGGAAACCGGATTTGGTGTATGATGTCAAGATGGACACGCCGTTGCCGTTCTATCATGAGCTGCATCGGCCAGTGCATTTCACCTTGTTTACAAACCTGGAGGAGGATCAGTTGGGTATTGACACGAGTGATGTGTTTGCATAGTATATTGTATGATTTTTTATTAATTTTTTATTATTACATTTGATGTATCAGGGCTCTATTCCTCCTCAGTTGAAGTGATAAACTCTTTGGTATAAGCCAAAAAGTCTTGAGGCTTTTCACTAATGACCCAGTGGCCCGACTCGACGTCTTTGATGGTGAATCGAGGGAAGAACTGACCGATTGCTGGAAACGCATCATCAGCAACGTATGGCGATTCAGTGCCTCGAATGAACATGGTGGGTTTGGAGAACCGCACCTTGTCTGGGTGGTATGGAAACTCGGCCAATTTGTCTAAACTCTTGCCCAGGATATCCAACGGCACCCTAAACTTGTAGTAGCCGTCGTCAGAGCTCTTCTTCAAGTTTGATAGCAAGAATTGCTGTATAGGGAGACTTTGTTCGTATCCCTGCATGAGGGCATATGCCTCTTTGGATTGGGCCACTTTTGCCTGGTCAATGACCTTCATTCCTTTGACGTATTTCCAGAAGGATGATCCCAGTTGAGCATCAATTGGTGCATTGTCCACCGGCACAAGCGAGTGCACAAGCTCCGGCCGCCGCAGTGCCACGGCCATCGCGGTCTTGGCACCCATGGAGTGACCGATCAAAACGCTTGAGGGGATGTCATTCTTCTCGAGAAATGCCTCGACATCAGCGGCGAGCGATGGGTAGTCGTGTCGTTCAATATGCGGACTATCACCGTGGTTTCGTAGATCCAAACAGTATACACTTCTTGACAAATCCCGTGCCAGCACCCTGTATTATTAGCTCATCCTTCTCAAATGGCATACTTTGCTACAGTACGATTGTTGATCTTGGATCCAAACAGACCGTGTAGAAACACAATCGGCTCTCCGGAAGGTTTGGACTTTGGCGGGTCAAACTTGTCGTAGACGAGGTCTACCGTCGGGATATCTCTTGATAGAGCATCTTCCGTGAACCTTCTAACTCCTGCCAAACGCAGTGGTCGAAGAACTGTTCCAGTGCGGAGCATCTTTGGTTGCGATCAGTGATTGATTTCAAAGAGTGTCCGTCGCTTATATCCCGGCCGACTCATTCAATGGACGTGCGCGTGTGGAAAAATTACCGAGAGAGTCGGCAACAGCCGTTGAAATTTTCCCCTGGCCAGGCCCCACCAGCCGGCCAACGCCGCTGGCAAACAAATCATGAATATATCCGCCGCACGACTATCGTAGCTATCCTTTGATAGCATTCGCCCCTGCGTATACATATTTAATTTGCCGCATGGCGAGTGATGGAAAGGCGGTTCTCACTTCAGCCTGCCGAGTTCACTTCTGATGCTTCTGATAGATTCACGCCTAAAATCGTCCCTGACACGCATTGAACTGCGTCGGACGACGGCATTTCGGTCGCCCTAAGGTTTCAGAAATGAGCTGGGACTGTGATATACGCTGTCGTTTTCCGGGATATCGTGAGCCGGTGGACCGAGGGCGTCTTCGTACATGTAGGCGGCGTCCGCTCCGCCCATGAAGGTCCGCCCCGCGAGGCGGAACCGCAGCTGCAACTCGACGACTCCGCCGACCATGATGTGGGGACATGGATATGGCGTGCTATCCATAGCACAAAGAACCGATGATCAAAATAAAATAGAGCAGAGCGGTTTCGTTTGCATGAAATTGCAAATCCTGCTACAAGAAAATGTGTTAGACACTTTTATGCATATTGATGCATTGGGCAGCACTGGCCGAGAAGAGAAACAGGCGTTTGTGTGTGGGTTACGTGGGAGGCGGACAGTGGGGAGCGCCCGCCGCACCCACTCGACCGACGGGCCTGGTGTAGGTGATATCATTGGCGATTGACGGTCAGCTTCCCTATTCGATGTTGTTTGATAGCTGTAAAATGCAAAGTTCTTTGTTAATTCTGACTATCCAACGATTGTCCAACGTGACGCCTTCCTAGAGAGTTAGCGCTGGCTGGGAAAACCACCCCGCTAATCTGTTCTAAATTAGTTTTAGGGACCAGCTGTTTATTCAGCATAGATCTTCATATCTCCACAGTATCATGCTGTCTCGACTCTTTTTCCATGGATGACTAATCGTGAAGGCTTGTACATGTAGGAATTGTAGTTCTTGGGAGACCGCCGCACCTTGCAAAGACCGTCCTAATCGGTGGATGCCCTGGTTCTACAGGTACCGATCAGAGATCTATCGACCGGCAAGTCCGGAAAATCAATCGCTCACCATCGTTGATCGGACTTTTTCTGGAGGAATTAAAGTTGGAACAAAGGGTGGGCAGCAATGAAATGTACGCTTGTTAATATGGCGCGCCGTGTCTTCCGCAAATTAGGGGTCGGACGCAATGGCGTGCCTTGCATGCGGCGGTAGAGACAAAAGGGTACGATGTCGACATCTGCCCTTTTAGTGACTGCAAATGGCAACCATATTGATCGATTGGCGCAATGTGGCGCTATTAGCTGGCTGTGTAGAGCTAGTCTGTTGCGTCGATATATGTTATGCTGAAAGGATAGAGCTATAGGCATACATCCGAATTCAGCACCGATCTACGCATACAATACAGAAAGCTGAAGATCAGCTTGGTGGTGCAAAAATTGAGATGGAAGAGGTCTGTCATATTGGATGAAAGCAAAGTCTGAGAATTGCCTACGGTTGATCGATCAATCAAAAGTGGTTCGCAGACAGGCCGGGGGCACGCTAACTGGCCTGAGTGATGAGCAGTCGTCAACTATGCTTAGACAGTGATCATCAATTGATCGCTCCGGATTTGGAATTTGCGGCCGATCGACAACTCAAGTCCAAGTACGGCCGATGAACTCATCATATTGAATGATCGAGAAGGAAGCCGGGGGGCCAGGCGTCAGGTACCAGGTACCAATAACTGGCGTGCCTGGTAGACCTGACTGGTGGTTCTGGATGCTTAACACGGTTTCACGGCCAAGGTCAACTCCACCATGCTACACGCCTGGCATATAGCAGATTATCGTGCATAAGGTGATCGTCAAGTCTTTTCCTGTTAGACTAGATCGACTTTACGTACTGCGAGACTTTTACAGTTCGAGAGTTTGAGACTAGTTCCGATTTGCACTTGTCTCCATCTGGATGACGGAGATAGGTTCGTTTAAAGGCGTGAGTCTCAAGCTTTCGCATCATCTGTCCGACACCTTCTATCACAATGGCGTCTTTGTTTACAATTTTGATCAATACTATACTTGCTTTGTCAACTATGTTGCTACCGTTCAAACTTATCGATCAATTGGCAGTGGATTTTTCATTTCCTCGGCGCATCCGGTTATAGAAGTATTTATCCGGCAGTAGTTCTGCGTTCTGAGGAACCAAATTAAGAAGTGATCGTCTTGTAAAAAGGGGGCTCGGAGCTCAGCTCGGTGCACAATTTTCGTCATCGAGACGAACCTGCTGCCTGCACGATCAAGCCGGGAATATCCCGTTATATTGGGACTTTCATAATTTAATGCTAAATGCTGGCCCTGTTGAGTGGTTGAGGAAAAACATACATGCATAGATAGCAGGTACGGAATGCACCCCGGGTCTCTGCCACTCTGTAAACATAAGTTATAGCGGGGGGTCTGTCAGTACCCCAATACTCAAGATTGCCGAGAACATTTACTTAAAACGTCTTCTTTTGTTTTTATTTCAAATTGATAAATCGCCGTCTCAAGTGCGTCCAGAATGAGCAATCGTCAGGTCCCGCTTGTATGGATGTCCTGATTTGGACTTGGCACCGACGCCGCACTCATCTGCGATCTAGTTCGAAACTTTCAGGTTACAAGGGAAGCGGGGTTTTAGTGCAAGCTTCCTAAACGCTCGAAAGTCTGAAACATTCACCTTCTAATTTGAAATTTGCGCAATCCAAAACCTCAGTTTCGATAAGGCGTACAGTAAATGATGATCGGTCTTGTCTGCTACGTGAGTGTGGATATACCCGGCTCACCACCATGCAACAAGAAGCGATCTAAGAATTGACGTTTTGGGCACAATTCTGAGGATCGTTGCAGTTATGTTCCTGAGCTACTCGCCGAATTCTTGTTTTCTCTGGCGGGAATATGGATAAAGCAAATAAGTCTTTGGCATTCGTCATTAGTTTGAAATAATATAAAAGGCCATCAATATTCGTACTTTTTACTTGCTCAATTCATCAATTCACTGAGATTCTACAACTTAATACCCCTCTAAAATGAAGTTCTCTACTATCCTCGTCGCTGCTGCCACTGCCGCTGGTGTTGCCCAAGCCTCCTACATCAAGCGAGATGACTCTGTTGATGCTTTCCAAGAACGAGCTGCCGAATTGAACTTGGAAAACTTGAAGCGAAGTCAACAAGAACAATCTGTGAACAAGACTGAAATTGCTCGAGCCAACATTGCTCACATTACCCAGTTGGCCAACTATGCCATCGAACTTGCTCAAAAGGGTTCCGGCTCTTCTAAGCTCTCTTCCAGTCAGAAGTCTGAACTCCTATCCCAATTGCAACAATTGAGCACATTGCAAGACAAGTTGGGTGAATTGGACCAACAAGTTGGCAGCAACCAAAAGCGGCAATTGCCAAGTTTGCCAACTGGTGGTAGCGATCCCCTCAGCTCCTTATTGCAAGAGATCGCTTCTCTCATCCAGACCATCTTGCAGTCAATCTTGAGTGCTCTCTCCTCCGGTGGGTTGCCAGGTCTTCCATCTGGTCTTCCAGGCCTTCCATCTGGTCTTCCAGGTCTGCCATCTGGTCTTCCAACTGGTCTTCCAACCGGTCTTCCATCCGGTGTCGCTCAGCCAACTGGTGGTATTCCATCTGCTCCAGGCGTCCCATCTGGTCTGCCATCCGCTCCAGGTGTCCCATCTGCTGTGCCATCTGCTCCGGGTGTCCCATCTGCTGTACCATCGGCTCCAGGTGTCCCATCTGCTGTTCCATCGGCTCCGGGTGTCCCATCTGCTGTTGCCCCACCATCCTAAACAGCCTCAATAATAGAATATTCTATTTAATGATTTAATATTTACATTTGCTTTCTTTTGGTTCTTTGAAGTGATATATGCATTCTCGTACGCCCCTACTTTGGCCCTTGTGTCTTGGACTCGTGTCAATCTGCGGGTGAATTCTTTTAGTAACTGTCGATCGCGGTTCAGGGGTTGGGTGCAGGTTCGATGATGATCGGAATGCACCAACGCTTTTCTTTGGCGATCAATTGATAATTCTACCAGTGCAGTGTAATGCGCCCAGGTCTCCGGGTCTGTTGTATCTGGCCACTTCTAGATGCCGCAATCATCCAGGCGACATCAGTTATTCGTTCTAGTCTATGCATCATCATTGGAGTGCAATGCTTGCAGATGTTTTCATTTAGTTCTCTCGCTGAGTTAAACTCTGGACATTTTTCAGCTGTTTTAATAGATGCAATAATAAATAGTAGCGTCGCTACGAACTACCTTACCGGGCCAACCAGCACACATTAGGGCTTTGCACCGATAGAGCACGTCCACCGACACTGCAGGGGCCGCGCCGCTAAAATGTCTCAAAATGACGCCACGCCACACAACCCCATCACACTATAACAACAATGAGTTTGCTGCAAGATATTCAAAGCTCGCGTCCACTAGCCGTCGTAGTAGCCTCTGCCGCCATATTCATGGCCATGGTCATGTACGGCCTGGACTTTGCCCGGGACCCTGCGATACCCAGTCCCGACGCCATGCTGCAACGGCATCCTAGCGGCCCCAAGGAATTTGAATTCTCCGATGCTTTGTTTATGATTGGCATTGGCATCGGCGGATTGAATCAGCTGACGGCTGGGGCTGTCCAGGGACTGACCTACACTCGACAGAGCATCACTGTGGCCATGGCAGCGCTGGCGGCTGCGTCATACGCTGCAACCAGAGTTGATCCAGGAAGTATTTTTGAAGTATTACGGCTAGTGCAAGGAATTTCCGGGGGTGTTGCAGTAAGCGCTTCCCTGGGAATCATCGTCCAGTTAGCCAAACACGATAATATCGCATTCACTTTGCTGCTGCCAATGGTTGGGCTGCAATGCGGCTTGTCGACGGGGAGGGCATATTGTCAAGAGATTGACACCGATTTGATGAGATGGTACCTGGTTCTGTCATGTGGTCTGTGCTCATTAGCCAGCACTTTGGTAAAGCAGAATCTTGAATATGAGCCGCAATATGATGATTTGTTTTCATATGGCGACGAGCCAACGAACCGCCGACAGTCAGTGGTGAGCGTCGTGCCATCCGCTTTGAAGCAGCTGTTGAAGCTACCAAAACTCTATCAAAATATGATCCGTCTGGTTATTATTTCATATGTGATTGCTGAAAGTTTCGCCAACTTGGGAGAAACCGCGATTGTGTCTGAGCTTGTTGGTCGTGATGCTGAAGACTACTTCAAACTGGGGGTGAGCGTGGCTCTGCCGGCGTTTTATGAACTGGCTGGAGCGACTGTGGAGCGGCGATGGGGAATCAAATACAACTCGTTGGCAGCCATGGCATGTGCATTTCCATATCAATTTTTTATCTCATTCCGATCGCAGTTTGCCAAGCTGCCAGGAAACTATCAAGGCATCGTCCATCTTGTATCCATGCCGCTGAACATTTTTGCCGGATATATCACGTCGGCCTTGCTACCAGTAGTGTCGCAGCTGGTTAATGTCTCGTTCGACAGGCCGTGGGCCGCCAAGTCGCGGGTGTGCGGTCTCGTCACTGTGGCGTTTGCGGCTGGCCACTTGCTGCGGTTTGTGCCCGGAATGAGCGCGCTGAACGTAGCGTTCGTGGGGGAAACGGGGATATTGTTGATGATAATCGCCGCTATTGACTTTTTGCCAGACCTGGTGAGGAAGATCAAAAAGGAGTAGTTTGTCCTATAGCCGTATAGAGCCGCATATTCGACACTGTCTCATCTAGGTATCGGCTCATGCCGCACACTGCAGATGCGGTATTTTTTTCATTTTTATTTTTAGGTTGGCATTGCAAGCGATACCACACACGGCAAAGAGGCATAATGACGTTTCGGAGGACGTTCCGGTCACGTGCCTGCTTCGGTACCCCGGGCCCCACCACGGCATCAACTTCCGACCTCTCGAAAGTCCCTACTTTTTTCTTGAAGATTGCAACAATGGCATTGGCAGGACTGCAAACCTCAAAGAAAACAGCCGTACTAGTGTCCACCGGGGTGCTATTTACGGCGGCACTGCAGTACGGCCAGGGGAGTCTCGAATCTCACTCTCATTCTTATTCTCAATCAAAATCCGAATCCGAATCTCAAACTGAATCGAGAGTCAACTATGGTGGCATGGTATTCATGGCTGGGATGCTTCTTGGGGCTGTACAACAAGCCATGATGCTGCCACGCAGTCTGGCTCAATCTCGAGCTACGACCATGGCAGCAATGGCAGTTGCCGCATTGACAGTGTGTATTTACGCAATAGCGGGCAATGGGTTGGTGTACAGTGGTATACGGCTTATACAGGGAGCGATGGTGGCAGTGGCTATGACCGGGGCGTTGGTGCTGGCGAGCCAGTCTGCTACACACGACAATGTCGCGTACCGGCTGGCTTTTCCAGCGGCAGCAATCCACTGTGGGCTGGCACTGGGAAATTTTTACGGTCCGGAGATCTCGTCGTGGTTTGTGGTATTGTCGAGCCTGTTGTCTATTGGCGGTGTTTCGTTCGTGCGAGCGGATGAAGAGGTCACCAAGGAGAGGACAGACTTGGGCATGCCTTCACTAGAGCCAGAACTTGATTCACTAGCAGCCTTGCGGCGGGTTCTGCGAATACCAAAGGTGTACCAGAACCTGCTCCGACTGGTAGTTATTGCGGATGCGATTATCGGCGGGGTGGCTATGGGGATCCACATGCTTGGTGTTAATGACTTGACCTTTGATCGCGAAACCCAGTCCGAAGATATACCAAAAGAATTAATCGGGTTGGTGGATACGCTTCTGTTGTGTCTGGGGATAGCCATCAAACTTGGATTTCTTGTTCTTGCTCCTGTTGGATTTGAGTTCATCGGTGCATTTGTGGTGCGGCGGTGGGGTAACAGATATCACTCGTTAGCAGCGATGGTGATGCTATTGCCAATGTTTGGATTCCTGTCAGCACACTTCGAAGACTCTGATTTAATGCGAGAGCATAGCCAGGAGCACTTGGAGCATCCTAGTGGACTCTTCGTGTTATTTGGGATTATGATATATGCAATAACGACCACTGCTCTAGCTATGGTTGCATCATATTTGACGGCCGCTCTCATGCCAGCTTTGGCACCGCTTGTTAACGGCGCGTTCAAGGCACCACTAGCAGTAAAGAGCCAGTTGTTTGCATCCATCGTGGCAGCCTTGGCAGTGGGGAATTTGATCGGTATTTACTTCAACCCCGAGAATCCGCCTTCCAGCGTGAAACTATGGACGATACTCAAAGACTTGTTTCCGCTGGCGATGCTGGCTGTGGTTGACTTTTTGCCTGACCTAGTGTTCAAGCAGAAAGAGGTCTAACCGCTGCGGTGGTTACCCTTGCCATGTATAAAATTAACTGGTGTCGGCGGCAGGGCAAGTTTGGTTGGGTTTGGATCTCGAGCCGCATCTTAGTACTCTCATTGTCTTATGAAGAAAGCGGCGGTGTCTTGGCGTTTCTAGCTGGAAGAAACCTATAGTTCCTTTGGACAAATACCATGAAATAATCAAAATATCATAAAATCGCGCACTTCAAAACCAGCCAGATTGCGGCTCGCAAAATAGTCACAGACCGGGCCGCCGAGGGCCCGAAGATCGGCATTCGCCTAAGAGGCGGGCGGCCCTGGATAGAATAAAGAGAGAGGAGAAACGGCACGGCAACAGTTGCCTTGCCACTCGGACAATGACATCAGCTGGCGTACAAACATCAAGAAAAACAGCTGTACTGGTCTCGACCAGTGTATTGTTTACGGCATCGCTGCAATATGGACTGGTTCCGGATGGAGTCGGACAAGTAGAGTTCATGGTTGGCATGCTGTTTGGGGCTCTGTCGCAAGCAGTGTGGCTGCCAAAGAACTTTGCCAGAGCTAGAACCAGCGTCATGGCCACAATGGCAGCCAGCGTATTGCTGATTTGCATTCAATTAATTCTCGGCGACGGCCTGATCCACAACGGCTTGCGACTAATACAAGGAGCGACGGTGGCAGTTGCCATGACGGGAGCGTTGGTGCTGGCGAGCCAGTCAGCAACACACAACAATGCTGCTTACCGGCTGGTTCTACCAGCAGCGGCGATCCACTCCGGGCTAGATACGGGAAGGTATTTCGGTAGGGCAATTTCGCCTTGGGTGATGATACCGGTGGGTTTGTTGTGTATTGGAGGTGTAGCAATGACCCGTGATGAAAAAGAGCTCCAGGTCGACACCAGCTTGGATGTACATGCACCAGAACCAGAGCTAGACACTCAGACTACGCTGCGACGAGTGTTAAGACTGCCGAAGTTGTATCAGAATTTGCTCCGGGTCGTGATTATGGCTCTGGCCATGGTCAACGTGACTTCGGCTCTGTTGCATCAACTAGGCGTCGACGAGTGGGAATTTACCCCAGAAAACTTTGCAGAGGATGCTCCAGAAGGCATACTCGAAACTTTTACCACTGGGTTGGACTGGCTCAAGCTAGCCACCAAGGTCGTCGTGCTTGTCCTGAACCCTGTTTGGTTTGAGCTGGTCAGTGCGTTTGTGGTGCGGCGTTGGGGCAACCGATACCATTCGGTGGCGGCAATTGTGCTGCTCGTGCCGTCGGTTTTGTTTTATTCGGATTTTGTTAAATTCGACGTTCCTGATATTGACTTTGATTTTGAAAGCGAGGGTGGGCCTCAGGTGAACACGACTGATATTAGTATTGTATCGGCCCTTCTGTTCGCCTTGACTTTCGTTGCGTCGACGCTACTGATGATTATGGCTGAGTTTATCGTAGCCTCTGTTCTGCCAGCGCTGGCACAATTTGTGAATGCGACGTTCAAGTCGCCGCTAGCGGTGAAATGGCAGGTGTTCGCACTTGTGGTGGCTGCGTTGGCTGCGGGCCATTTGATCGAGCTTGTGCAGGAGCAAGTCGAGTCCAAATCGATGTCGTGGTTTCTGATGCATCAGATGCTCCCCCTAGTGTTATTGGCTGGTGTGGACTTTTTGCCTGACTTTGTGTTCAAACATAAGGAGAGTTGATTTTGTTCTTGTATCTTTGTATATACATCCCTCTACTTTATTTTCCCTGTGTCCTCACCTTCTTCGCAGTCCGACCATGCGGCTCAGGTCTCAGCCGCGTCCCTTGGCTGCTTGATTCATTCCACTCACCTGACCCATTGGCGGCTTAGGTCGCTTCGCTCGATATACTGGGTACCATCAGGCTAAACCGGGCGGTTGCCGCACCCTCGCTCAGCATACCAATCTACGTTCGAGCGAACCGAGCAAAAGAAAAAGCTGCACGCAGTGCGTCTTACGGAGCGCTGAGGGATCCCTTCTTCTGTAAGACGCACTGCATGCAGCTCTTTTTTTTTGCTCGCTTCGCTCGATATACTGGGTACCATCAGGCTAACTCCGGGGCGGCTCAGTAGCGTCGTCGCACCAATGCTCAACATACCAAGCTACACTCGAGCGAAGCGAGCAAAAAAAAGAAGCTGCACGCAGTGCGTCTTACAGTCGAAGGAATCCCACTGCCTCGGCTTGTTTTCTGGCTCGCCTCGATCGAACGCTCGATATCATCAATGTTGAATGAAAGCGAGTCGGTTACTGCTACCGGTGAATATATACATATTCACACGTATGCGAATCTATTTTATAGTTTGACCGGTATAATGTCGTATGATAGACGTCATATACATAGACATGGACCAAGCGCCTCACCGGAACAATGGGCGAGTGGAAGGTGTCTCGTGCTCTTCCGCCGCGCGATGGGAGACATCCCCCAACCACGCGTACATTACGGTCCCAGCTCATTTGATATTCTCGGATTAAATTTTTCAAACTTCTAGGAGGTTTCGCCGGCTCTGCATGTTTCACAAACGGCTGTGCAGCTTCAAACATTCAGCCACTTGGTGGCAACGAAAGTCCACTCAATCGATCTAGATATCGAAGCGATTGGTTCCATGCGTTTCGCTGAACAGAACCACCTATGTGGGGCGGCCAACCGTAGGGTCATTTCGGCCTCTGCCTATCTAAATTGAGATACAAAATGTTGCCTGGATCCATCTCAATCATGGCATAAGATAACTTAGGTTCAAGAGTACAAAAAACCTTTCGAGACGACTTACCTTTTTGTACCTTGAGGTCATCGATTGGTGTTCCTTTGGAAAACTGACACATATATACCAAATACGCAGTGAAAGGTACTGTACTGTCCGGTTAATCCTTCCTACCACTAGCTAAATGGTTCAAATTGCCAACAGAAATGGGCATCCCATAACCGATCAGCAACATAAAAAGAATGCTGGAGCTCCTAGAGTCGTCCCAGTTATAAAAAGCGATTGATTCCTGCTCGTCGCCGGACCTAGCTCCGCAGCAGCCTCAGCCCACATATGACAAATTCCACCTTCCCACAACGATGAAGGTTGTATTCTTTAGAATCACGACACCAATTTCACCAATGCCAAAGAAAGCTCGAATGCAGCCGTTCCACAGCTGTTGTTCTGCTTGGGGATTGACATCCGGTACCTGCTTGACTTGGCAAGTTCGCTCCTGGCACCGTGGATTCAATTGCCTGTATTCTCGGTAGACACTAAATATCAACCAGCTCCTAGATTATGCAAAAAGTCCCACTCTCGTTGGTCGCCGTTCTGCTTCATTGAACGATATGGCCCTATGTAAGGGGGAAGAACGATCCACATTGGGGACCCCGCGCATCGTGATTTAGCTCCACACATCAACATTGACACTGATAACAGGGGGTGGTTATCATACAAACAACCACACGACCCGCAGCCAAATGCAATAGTAATGCAGCGCACGGACATTGTCAACACCGCCGTGGCCGCCGCTGTTCTGTTTGTGGTTGCATTTTCCCAACATGTTCACCTGTCGCCGGTGCTGCCAGACTCGTCGTGGTTCAGCGCCACGTACGGCATTGGGATGGCCATCGGAGCTGTGTGCTCAACCCTGACTCTGGCACCGCCACCAAACTCCACAACAGTATACGCCTTGATGATAACGGTGTGTACTCTTGCAGAGGTCGGGGCGTCCTCAGACAGACCGTTTCTGCTACTGAGGCTGATCCACGGTATGGCAGGCGGCGCCGCCGCCACTACCGTACTCGTCACGGTGTCTCATTTCGCCATCCAGATCCCAGCCATGGCGCTGCATTGCGGATACCTCCTTGGCGAATCGCTCATTTGCGAAGATGAGGAGATGGTCGTGTTTGCATTTGTAATGGCGTTGGTGCTCGGTGGAGTTGTCATTGTTGTTGCCGCAGAGCGCAACGGCGCGGACGACGGAGACATTGTAGAGACTGTGTATCTGCATGAAAAGCCCATCACGTTGAAGCAAATCCCAAATCTTCGACGTAATCTGGCCCAGCAGTTCCTCATGGCGTGGGCAGTTGCATGCTGGCCGCGTGTCCCACAGCTGCCGCCGTGGCTCGTGGGGCTCCCGCTTCCAGTACTCACCGAGTATGCCCTGCTTAGCTCCACACAGCTCTACCCATGGCTGAGAACCGTCGGAGCTACAATAGCAGCCCTGTCTTGCATATGCAAACCGGTCTTAGGCACAGATCAACAAATAGTCGCCATGACATGCACCACCGCGGCCAAGATCGCCGCATCATACGCCTCGCCACTCCAGCAGATCCTCGACGACACCCCGCGAACCGTGCACCGTAAGGTACTCGGAATGGCCATAGCTGCTGTGGCATGTGGCGACTTGCTAGCGTCGTTCACAGCAGTGTGATGGTGATCCTCTTCTTTTTCCTGGAACAGCCGCAATCATGCGCCGCACTGCAATTACTCTCCACATCACAATCATGAATAGAATACATTTCTTGAAGATCAATAGATCAATCTAATTAGATAATAAATTAAAGGTATTAAGAGTATTACGAGTATTACGCCTTCAGAGCTTGGCGCACCGACTCCATGAACATGTCCTCATCGCCCACATCCAACACTCCCGAATGCATCAACTCGTTTAGAACTTCATCTGAAGTCCCATAGAGCCGCCATTCCAGTACATTGAGCATGCCCAGAGCCACCCGGAGCAAAAACCCATCGCCTTCAAACACGGTGACATCCCAGATGCGCGTCACAATGTCGATCGACAGTTGGTTGGTGAACCAGCACGAAATCATCGGCTTGAGATATGCACTTGGCGGCAGATGGATGGACTGGAAATGCTCGTAGAGCTTGGGCAGTTTGGCATTCAACACTTTGAGGAACGATTGATAATACCCCGACACGGTACGCTCGTCCTTTTTATACAATGCCAGGCTCATCGAGCTGTGCAGCGAGTTGCACAACGCGATGAATGCGTCTAGAGGTGACATGTTTAGCAGAAACACTGCGGCTATTTGCAAAATGCCGTAATGATAGCCGACATCCGGTCGGAAAATGGCATATGCTTTCACCGTGTTGCACAAGTCGTCATGCAATGGGCCATTGTGGCCGAAAATGTGCAAGTTTGGAAACGTATCATTAGCATCATGCTGGATTCGTGAAATCAGATCATTGGACATGGTTTTGTTAGCTCGAGCCACACAATCAGAGAGCGTAGCCTTGGTGATTTGCAAGTCGTTACCAATCTTTTTCTTCCATACTTGCTCTCGAAGTCGCGACGGAACACCTCGCCACCACATTTCTCGAGTGTGAGGTTCTTTGATCTGCAGGTCAAAGTTTGGTAACACTTTTTCAGTCCATTCCTGCTCGTCCTTCTGATGTTGCTTCTCCCGTACCTGCTGCTCACATTTCCGCTTCTCTTCTTTCTTTTTGTCGGCCAGAGCAGCTTTCTCGAGGATTTTTTGAAACTCCTTACGATGCTTTTTTTCTTCTTCCGCACTTTTTGGCGGCAGCCACGACGGCCGTGTCTGTGAATTGGGCACCGCCGGTGACGAGCAGCTGGCTGACGACGAAATACTAGATCTAGTACTGGTCCGACGACTTATTGGGTCGATATCACCGTTTGAGTGATGACGGGATGAGTTGGACATGACCTCATCATCAAACTTTTTGGCACCCGGAAGATCTTCAAACTTGCGGGTCAGGTCTTGAACATCCTCATCCAGGCCTTCCAAACCTTGTGATGGAGGCAATGCAACCTCGTTTGTAATTTCCGTTTCACTGATAATTGGCATTTCATGCAATGCCGGCTGAGATTTGCTCTGTGGACGACTTGAAGATGGCAAGCTCATTGGCTGTTTCATACCAGCTGCTTGCTTGCGTGATTGAGCATATAATGCCGGAGACAATGGCACGTTCCAGATACAAGAATCGTCCAATGCATCGTTTTCATACTCCGCGTCGAATTGCGCCTCAATTTGTTTCCGAGTTAATCGAACACTACCAGTTCTGCTCTTTAATCGAGGATGTGGCAACTCCATGCCGCCTTCGGAGGGGACACTGCGGGACTGCAACCGAGTGGTGGAAATAGCCTTTCGCAGCAATGGTGCTCGTTGTACTTGGCGTCGGGAGGGAACATTGTTCATTGACTGGGGATCTTGCGTGTTGGTTGTAGTGGCACGTCTCATCATCATTGGTGGTCCAAAATTCGTCTGTAGCTGCCCCAATGATCGTTGACGAGACAAACGTTGAGATTGGGATTGAGGAGGTTGAGACGTTGGCCGGTTGATTGCAGCCTTGAACTGAGACGATGTGTCTTGTAACGAGTCTCGCCGTGCCGGAGGTGGTTGTGAATAATGTAACGTGTGAGCGGACTTGCTCTTTAATGAATTGATCGCGTATCCATTGAGTTTATGAGGGTCAATTAGTACCGAGTTTGTTGTTGAGGTAGCATCCGTGTCGTAATCGTCGTCCACCATTGAGGACGCAGAGCATTGAGAATCACGCGACGAGATGCTCTTGGTGCTTGCCGAGTCGCTACTGAATGAATGATTTAACCCCGGGTTTGGAGATATCGCTTCCAGCGATATCTCCTCAAAGTCGGCCGCACTCACCGGATTGGCGTGTCGAGTCGTCATCATGTCGAGCTTCCCATGTCCTCGAGCGCCATAATGGGGCATATGTTGCTGGTTCTTTGGAGGCACCACCGCCATTAATGTGTTTGTCAAGAGGTGAGGAATGCGTACTGCTACTGGTGATGATGTTGTCCAAAAATAAAAAAGCGGTGGATTTGGTGGTGCTGGAATGCAACAATGCCAGGGTTGTTAAACGAGCGTCAAAGTTTGTTGAGACCGGCGTGAACGCGGAATGTATCAACACAAACGAGCGACTGTGAACTGATACCGTTGAATCCGCGGATCTTTGGAGCCTTGACGGTTTATACAGCAAATATGAAATATAAAATGGCAAGGTTGATGCGTTGACACCGGAACGTAAAAATTAAAAAGTCTGGAAGAAAAAAGGGGTGATGGAAAAGGGGGGCAAGGATCCACCAGCCAAGGGCAGGGCGCCTTGTTTAAAAAAGGTCGATGGGCACAACGAAACATCGCTGCACTCCGAAGAGTAGCGGAACGGACAGAAGCACTCGACAGGTAGATCGATAATCGCTCCGACAAAGAACCAGTGTGCATCGCGCTGAGACAGCAGCCTTGGGCTTGTGGAACAGTGGTCCGTTGTCTGCCGTTCTTGAGGGCGGGCTGTTTTAAGGGGGTTACGGCGTGCATACCCGCGGAGCTGCAGGCCCGGACACATTTTATGGCCAAAAACAGAGCCAATTGAGCTGGATTCGTCCAGCGTGCTGTAGATCCTTGTTGCTACTGCATGGAATTTGGGATATTTTTGTGTCTGCACATGTAGGCTCGAGCAATGCAGCTTTTTCTGTTCCATAAACAGTAGGTACTGCGTGGGCTCAAAAAGTCAATGGACCACCGTTGCTGGTTCCGTAATCGATGGGTTAGGTTGCTTATCTTGTGGCTTTATTTTTATTTTTAAAATTTTTTTGGTTTTTGTTTGGACCCCATTGGTGCATTAGTAGAGTCCAGTATCATGCCCCCGACGGTGGGCGTGGTCCTGCACCAGCCGAGACAAGTTGGAAAACTTTGTTCGGGGAAGGTTGGACATGACAGGTGAACTCTGTTTCGGTTTTGTCGCAGGATGGTGGGTTTGCAATGGCATGATGATAATATTTACATATAGACTAGAGGTGGGGGAGTGTTCCAAAAATAACATATACAAAAACTCTATTTCTTGGGGTCGTGTTTTTTGAACAGATTTTTCAAAAACCCGCCTTTTTCAGTTGGTTCGGACGGATCTCCATCCTCGGGTGGTGTTTCATTGGATTCGCTTGGTGGAGGTTGAGACTTTTGAGCCGCATCCTGGGAGGGCTTATGATTTCGCACCTTTGCCGAGGTATCTCCCAACTCAATAGCCAATTGTTCCAACAAGGAAGTCTGTTTCTCGGTGGTGGCAGTCGGGGTTTTCACGGCAAACGTCACCTTGAGATCGCCAAACATGCCCTTGCGATTCAGCACCGGCAATCCCTGATCAGGGATCGTGATGACCCTGCCAGTCTGAGTACCGCCAGGCACGTTGATCTGGATGGACGAGGATTTTCCAAGAACTGGGATCTGGACCTTGCCGCCAAGTGCAGCGGTAGTCATCGGGATGCTCGAATTGAACAATAGATCAGACTTGGATCGTGTGAACTTGGCATGAGGTTTGACTCGAACCCGGACGTAAAGATCGCCCTTGGTTCGTTGGACATTCGCGCCGGCCAAAACGGCCGGCGAATCACCCCCACCGGTTACCTTGAGGCGCATCCCATCGGCAATACCGGCCGGGATGTCCACCGTGGTGGTCTTGCTCTGCTGGACCACCCCTTGGGCATGGCAATCACCACATTCTGAGCTTCGAGGGATGGTTACCCCTGATCCTTTACATGTGGCACATGTAGATGCCATTTGGAATCCACCTTGCATCAAATGGACTTGTGAACCTGTACCTCCACAGGATGGACAGGTCTTCTTTTTGTGGCCACTCTTCATCCCGTTGCCATGGCATGTGCCACACTCATCAAGCGTTGTATATTTGACTTGCAACGATTTACCGGATCCTGCATCTTCCAGAGTGATATGGGCCATGACCTCGATATCATCGCCCTTGTAATGCATCATGCCTCCTCCTCGTTGTCGCTGGCCACCGCCGCCCATGTCGCCAAATGAGCCAAAGATGTCCTCAAAGTTGAAAGACTGACCTCCTCGAGCACCTGCTGCACCACCGAAGTTGAATCCTTCAAAACCGCTAAAGTTGCCAAACGGATTGTAGGGCCCATCCTGGCCACCACCGTACTGGGCCCCGCCTCCGCCACTGGCGTCGAATGCAGAGGCACCAAACTGGTCGTATTGGGCCCGTTTCTTGTCGTCAGACAAAACTTCATATGCAGATTGAATATCCTGGAACTTCTCGTCGGCAGTCGCCTCCTTGTTGACATCCGGATGATATTTCTTCGCCAGCTGGTAATATGCCTTCTTGATCTGGCGGGCATTAGCACCCTTGTCGACCCCCAACGTCGAATAGGGATCCTTCATGGCCTGTCGCAAGCCCGAGGCATGAAAGCCTCGGCTGTGAATGAACGGCCGCGTCAGAACAGGTATTCGCCGTAAAAACATGGTCCCTTGCGTCGTGAGTCGTGCGTTCGTTACGAGGTTGGTGATGGTGGTGGTGAAAAATTTGGGAGTGGCTTATATAATCCCCACCCATCTCCATCGCAATCCATTGCCTGCCAGAATGATCTAGACCAATTGACCACACAAAAAAAAAACATTTACTACAGACTTACACTAATAAGCTACGAATGAGTTGGCATATTGACGGAGGCCTTGGAGGCGACCGAATCCTCGGCTCGCCAATGAGAAGTGACGGTCTTGCATTGGGTCAAAAAGTTGACACCGGCTGAGCCGTAGAAATTGAGATCACCCAAGAACGAACCCTTGTTACCAGTGAAGGAGAACATTGGCAATGGCACTGGGATTGGCACATTGATACCGACTTGGCCAGCTTCGATTTCCTTTTGGAATCGATATCCGGTTGCGCCAGAGTTAGTGAAGATTGACGATCCGTTGCCGTACTTGTTCTTGTTGATCAAGGCAATGGCGTCGTCCAATGTATCGACTTCCAACACCACCAACACTGGGCCGAAGATTTCTTCGTCATAACATCGCATTCCGGGCTTGACTCCGGTGATCACGGTAGGGCCGACCCAGTTCCCGTCTGGGAAGCCGTCAACAGAGACGTTTCGGCCGTCGAGAGCGATAGTAGCACCATCCTTTTCAGCAGAGTCGATGATTTCCAGAATTCGGGCCTTGGATTGTGGGGAGATAACTGGACCAACGTCGGTGGCTTCTTCGAAGCCACCGCCGAGCTTGAGCTTGGAAGCGTGATCGACAATGTCGTTGACCCATTGCTTGGTTTCACCGACGGCAACCAACGCGCTCAATGCCATGCATCGTTGGCCCGCCGCACCGAATGCAGCGCCGACCACGGCGTTGATGGCGAAGTTCTTGTTGGCATCTGGCGACAAAATGGCGTGGTTCTTGGCCCCCAAGTTGGCTTGCACTCGCTTGCCGTTGGCAGTACCTCGTTGATGGATATATTTACCTGCCTTATCGGAACCAACGAATGAAATAGCCTTGATTCGTGGTTCATCCAGAATGAAATCAACAGTTGGAGCCTGACCATGGACAATGTTGACCACACCTGGTGGGCAGCCGGCCTGTCGAGCCAGGTCAGCAAGCAACACAGCAGCACCTGGATCACGTTCCGAGGGCTTCAACACTAGGGTGTTACCAGTAACAATAGTGAGTGGAATCGACCACAATGGGATCATGGCTGGGAAATTAAATGGGCAGATAGCAGCAACAACCCCCAATGGTTCTCGATACATTTTGGTCTCCATGTCCTTGGCGACTTCCAAGAACTTTCCAGATAGCTCGTTGGTGATATTGCAGGCCGATTCAGCCACCTGCAGACCTCGAAGGACATCTCCTCTAGCATCAGCAACAGTTTTCCCCTGTTCCAGTGTAATAGACGCAGCCAACTGGTCCCAGTGTTCCCGGATCAACCGCACCAGGTTGAATGCAATCTGCTGTCGTGATAGGATGGAGGTGTTTTTGAACGTCTTGAACGCAGTCTCAGCAGCATCCACAGCAGCAGTCAGCTCCTGGGGAGTCGACTGAGGAACTCGGGTCACCAGATTGTTGGTGGCAGGGTCGTGGACGTCGATCCATTTGTCAGTCTTGCTTTCGATATATTCGTTATTCACATAGCCCTTGGTAGTGGATGGCTTTTCAATCTTGGCATGGGTTGTGGGGTACGCCACGGTCGAAGCTAGACGATGCTTTGGAATGGACGTCATGGTCAATGATCGTGCCGCCTGTTTTGACAGTGTTTGTGTCAACAAGTGTCGTGTCATCGTGATATGGAGAAGCTTTGAGGGGTTGATGGGTGATCCCCACGGATTCAACGCGGGTTTTGTAGCCGATAGCGCAAATGCGGGGCGGCTATTTGTACCACCCCATCCCAACCCAAACCCGGGGCTTGGCCGGCGGGCTGCAGCCCGCCGCCAATTGCCGTTTCGGCTTGAACATTTAGGGTTCAGGGTTCTTGCTGCTGTGTTGGAATGGCAAAAGTACGATATTCTGATTTCTCGTGTTTGAAGAGATATCACTATATTTCTTCAAGTATGGCCAATCGCTCGTACGCTGCTGCCATGATGGAAGTGACTCTCAAATCAACTCAGGACAAGATAGCCGCGGGACACGGGTCAAAGAGATTTATCAGCCAATGCAGTCTCATCATAGATCCAGAATCGAAGCAGCACAGTTGACTAATGCGGCAGTCCAGCCAGAAAAATATGTCCGTAGATGTGTAATGGTTGCAGCTGGATCAAACCAAGATCAGGTTAGACATCAGCAAAGATATTTTTGGCACATCATTTTCACCTACCTCCCATATATAATAAGCCCGGCTCCAGTCCATGGATTCATGAACATTATTTGGTGGGCTATGGACCATGGGGTGGAGGGTGCATTCAATTTGGCACGCCGCACGAGGCGCGATTTAAGGGGGAGATTGCTACACTACCCACCCACCACCGGACTAGCCTATAATTTTCCATAACCACACATAACTTTCAGAGTTCTAATTAAACAAATGCACCAAGAATTAGCAGCTCCAGGAAAACATATTCAAAATCCTCTAAACGCCATGTCCACCGTACACAGATTTACGCGCGCGCCAACCAACCAATCACGTTGCCAGCTACGCTCCCACCCACCCAAAATTTGTCCGCACCACCACTAGACACTTTTTTCACCACCAACCCATCAAAACCTCTACAATCCACAATGTTCAGACTGGCTGCTGTATGTCGAGACATGTTGACTGACGAAAGGAGCTAACCGTAATCCAGCGACGAGTCCCAAGCATTGCTCGATCCTTCTCCACAACCGCTGCTAAGCGAGGTATGTTACGGCGTGAACCGACTGACTAACACGACGACAGATTTGGTGCAAGATTTGTACTTGAAGGAAATCAAAGGCTTCAAGCCAACTGCTCGAGCCGCCAACGACGCCGAAAGCAGCGTTCGAGCTTGGTCTGCTCCAAAGTCTCCACAAGCTCCAGCCGTGGAATCCGCCGACGCCTCTACTTTGAGCGAATACGAATCGGCACCAGTGGAAGTTCAAGCCAACGCTGCTCCAGCTGAAGGTGAACAAGCCCCAGCTGCTTCTATGGATGAGTGGTTTGTTGTCGAGGACACCTTTGCTCCAGAAAAGGCTCACCACTAAGTTATTTAGATAAGAAAAAAAAACATCCTTTGGCATTAAGATTTTACACTACTACTACTGCTGCTGCTTTTTCATCTTTTCCATACGCATGTTTCGAAGAGCTCGTCGTTCAGCTTCGACCTTTTCATCGTAGACCAAACATTCATCAAGACCCTTGCCGGCTGGAACCATCGGCATGACTGGAACCTTTTGATCCACCTTAACTTCGCACAACACTGGCCCTTCAACAGCAAGCATTTGTTTCAAGCCTTCTTCCAAATCAGCAAGCTTTTCAATTCGGATCCCGGTAACACCACAAGCTTCGGCATATTTCATGTAATCTGGATTCTGCTGATGGGTGTGGGAATATCGATCTTCATAGAACAAGCTCTGCCATTGAGTCACCATACCTTGTTCTTCATTATTAAACACAACAACCTTGACACCAATGTTGTACTGAGCAGCACAGCCCAATTCAGTCATGGTCATGTTGAAGGAAGCATCGCCATCAATATCAATGACGGTCTTTTCTGGACATCCGACCTTGGCACCGATTGCGGCGGGCAGGCCGTAACCCATGGTACCCAAGCCGCCCGAGGTGGCCCACGATCGAGGATACTGGAACCGGAAAAACTGGGCAGCCCACATTTGATGCTGGCCCACACCGGTAGTGATGATGGTGTTTTTCTTATCAACAATCTTCGACAGAGTCTTGACCACAGTTTGAGGTCGAATTGGTTCGTCAAGCTTGTCCTGTTCATATGCAAATGGATACTTCCGTTTCCATTCATTGATCATTTCGAACCATTCCGACCGGGTTTGTGGATCGACCTTATTCACTTGCGGTACCAACTTGGCCAAGTTGGCTCCCACATCACCCTCAACAGCTTCAGTAGCCTGCACCACTTTGTTGATGTTCTTTGGCAACACTTCAAAGTGGATAATGCCACCCCGGCCCTCCAGGGCAGCCAGCCGTGCTTCTGGAGCAAACTTGGTAATGTACCCAGTGACTCGTTCGTCGAATCGAGCCCCCAATGCAATAATCAAATCGGCCTTTTGAATGGCTCGATTGGCATATGCCGAGCCGTGCATCCCGAGCATATGCAGCGCTTTGGGGTCCTCTTCATCAAACGCACCCAGACCATGCAGAGTGGTGGTCACTGGAATATGGGCCTTGTCAGCCAATTCCCGGAGCAATTCTGAAGCTCCGTCCGAAGAAACCACACCATTGCCAGCATAAATAATCGGCCGCTTAGCAATGTTAATCAATGCAGCGGCTCGTTCAATAGCGGCTTTTTGGAACTCGGCACCAGCCACTTGTGCCAAGTGGGCCAAGGATTTGGATGGAATAGTAGACTCTGTAGGAATAGATTCCCGCAAAATGCCACCAGTCACATCCTTAGGCAAATCAACAAGCACCGGGCCTGGTCGGCCGGTGGTGGCGATTTCAAACGCTTCGTTGATTCGTCGAGGAAGTTCCGCAATGGACTTGACCATCACGTTCCATTTCGTGCACGACCGCGTAATGCCAACAACGTCGGCTTCTTGGAATGCATCGGTGCCAATCGCTGAGGTCGCCACTTGACCGGTAAACACAACCATTGGTGTACCATCACTCAATGCATCTTGCATCGGGGTCACCACATTGGTAGCACCAGGTCCAGATGTCACAATAACAACACCCGGCTTGCCAGTGGCCCGGGCATACCCTTCGGCCATATGGCCAGCACCCTGCTCATGCCGAGGAAGAACAAATTTGAAATGTGGTGAGTTGTAGATACCGTCAAACACTGGCAGAATGGCACCACCTGAGTACCCAAAAATGTGTTCGACATTATGGCGCAGCATCATCTCGTGAAAGATTTGCCCGCCTGACAACCCAATAAAGCTGTCGTCCATAGCAGGACTAGACTCTGGCACCGTTGTCAGCTCTGGATTGAAAGATGGAGCTGGCTTAGGTCGGGGACTGTTTTCAACATGTTAGCTTCTTCTTCCTGAAAGTGGAAACGTACATTGGATTTGAAGCAGCTGGTTTTGTTCGCGAGACGCTGGTAGCGCCGGCGGCTGTTTTAGAGCTGGCGCTGTTATTGAACCATCTTGACGTTCTTGTTGTGATAGCTTTTGATCTGGCACTTTGCCTTCTGACTGCCGTTCGAAGCATCGCTATTTGTCTTTTGAAGAAAAAAAAAAAAAAGAGGTCTGGTAAAAGGTAAAACTGAGGAGGGGGAGGGTTTTAAAATGTGGTACACAAATCCTCGCCGATATCGGTCTGTATGATTTTTGATCGGGGCTTTTCGAACTTGCAGAGTGATTCCGTTGAGTACTCAGTATCCAATAAACCGAAAAAAAATTTACTGAGCTCTAGCTAGATGATCAGGAAAATTAATGAATCAAATGTGGAGATTTAACAAGAAACAGGATGAAAAAAAAGTGCGGAGCAAGCTCTTTATATATAAGGGAAAAAATATGTCTACAAACCCATTGACTCATTTTTCACAGAACATCGCCCAACCAGCCCCATACTCTCAGTAGTGATAGCACGATCTCTATACTGTATCGCTATGGCTACTGGACCTGCAAAGTTTCAAATATCGCAAAGAGTCACCAATTTCAAAAAGAAACTTGTCCACACCACAATCATCCGAGGTTCAATACCATCCCAGATGCTGCTAATGTGCCAAGCCGCTTGCTGATTCCGCTCCGCACATGCAGCTTTGCAGCTTAGCTCCGAGCAGACAGCCGCCTGAAGCACCCTGGCCCAATCATTCTCCGTTGATATTCTTATAGTGTGGGCCCTGGGCCATCGGTATCGGTATCCAAGGCGTAGTGCGGGCAAACGCGCGCGCGAGCTGGCCCCCGCCAGCCGGGCCGCTATCGGCGCGGTTATCGGCATGCATGGCATCGGTGTCAGCCTCACCACTAATGTTTTTGACGGTGCGATCATGATATTAGCCTACGACCCTATTTGACCTTTTCTGTTTCGAGAACACTGCACAACCGCTCGGCATCATCTGAGCCTTTGACCCGCACCAGATATGTGATCGGTTTCATCGTGTCAGGGTCGAAATCAACCAGCTTGACCTGGTTCTTGCCCTCGACTTTGTAATCGATTTCCTTACGAATGGCAATGTTGAGGATCACTCGTCCGCTGCCTTCGGCTCGGATCAATGCCCGGGTCTTTTTAGTGTCCTTGTGGGTGAGAACTCGTAATTGTCCTAGACCTTGCACACTGAATTGGCCATCTACTAGTTTGAAAAGTTTGGCCTTTTGCTCGTATTCCACAGTCTCGTTTTCCTCACCTGGACCCTTGTCGGAAAGATCCTGCTGCGGCTCAGCAGGGGTGGCAGTGCCTTCTTCCGCACCAGCATTTTCGCTGTCTGGTGCTGGTGTAGCAGGATTGAATTGAAGACCACCAGATGGAGCTCCAAATGCCGTCGTCGACTTGCCAAAACTTGGTGCCTCGGCTGGCTTTCCCAACGAAAAGCCAGAGCCAGAGCCGGAACCGGAGGCAGCAGATCCAAACTTGATGCCCTTTTCGGGGCTCCATGTGTTGTTGCTGGAAGCAGCCGCATTGGACGACCCCCCAAATGTAAATGGCTTGGCAGCAGTATCGGAAGACGATGGCGCGCCGAATGAAAATGGCTTGGCCGCTGCATCGGAAGACGAGGACGCGCCGAATGAAAATGGCTTAGTATCTGTTGATGAGGACTGACCAAATGCGAATGGCTTGGTCGCAGACCCTGTTCCTGCGGCTGTCGCTGGTGCGCCGAACGCGCCAGTTGAGGACCCAAACAGCGATTTCGGCTGTTCCTTCTTTTCCGGCTCTGGTGCTTTAGGCTTGTCAAACTTGAAAACACTGTCATCCGCTTTCAACGTCCCGCTAAACTGGAACCCACTTTTGCTTTCGTCGGCTTTGCTCTTCGTCTCGGAGAACGTGAAAGGGCTATCCATCATCGTAGGAGGTTTGTCCATTTTGAACACCGGTCCAGCAGCGGCGGGCTTTTCCTGGGCTGCCGGCTTGGATCCGAACACTGATCCAGCGGCAGCAGGCTTTTCCTGCACCGCCGGTTTGGATCCGAACACTGATCCAGCGGCAGCAGGCTTTTCCTGCTTCGCCGGCTTGGATCCGAATATGCTTGGTTGGTCTGTCGGTTTTGAGAATATGCTGGGGCCGTTCGAGGATGCGGCTGGTACTGGAGGTGGTTGCTTCGCGATGCTTGGCTCTGCCGGCCTCTGTGGCGGCAGCGCTGGCACTGGTGCTGCTGAGGCCGAGGGTGGAGCTGGAGCAACGGATCCATTCTGGATTTGGTCTGAATACTTAGAATACTGTTGAATGACTGTGCTCCAATCGGCGGCAATGTTGGTTTTAGCGAGGTCGGCGATCTTTGCGGAAAACGACTCGTTCAATGCTTGCCGTTGGACGTCTTGGTTTGGCTTCTGCAAGGACGACGGACCGAATATTGACTTTGTAGGCACGTTATTGGTAGTGGAGCTGGAGCTGCTTCCAAACAACGAGCCGCTGGATTGGCCGAAGGTCGGCGCCGCAGCCGCCGCTGGAGCCGCAGTCCCAGCAGCTGCAAATGGGTTCTGATTCCCATTCGAGCCCCACAATGAGTTGGAAGCGCCACCCAGACTACCAAACACCGACCCAGATCCAGGCGTCGCGTCGGTAGACGATGCAGTCGATCCAGACTGCGGCGCCCGTTTCCGCGGCTTGGCGATTTTGCGGTGCGCCATCACATCCTTGCTGGCGATTACGACCGGATCGGCTTCTTCTTCCTCGCGATCCGGCATTTCTCGCGACATTTGATTGAGGGCGGACCGTTTGGACGACATTTTTGCTGTTGTGAATAAATGTCAACATCCACCCTCCCAAAAAAATGTAATGTATACATTCATCCATTCATCCCAACGCGTGGTCTGCCTTCGTACAGGAATAAGCAGCCCCTCCCCACCATTCCATTTGGGAACAGCTAGCGGCTCACGCACAAACTCACACACGCGCGCGCTCACCTCCCAACGCAGTAATCCACAGTCACAAAACTCCTACGCGTAAACTTCAGGCTGTTCTCACACTCACGCGCACTCGCCCAGGCCCCGACCCGCTGGGACAATGCACTCTGGTTTTCGGTCCCACTCATCCTATCGACAGTTGCACAACTTCGGGTTTTAAAACTTTCAACTTTTCAACTCGATAACATACAAAAATGCCTCCAAAGGTCCAGGCCACAAAGGCTGCTAAGGCTGCTGCCGCTGCTGCCGGTTCAAAGAAGAGCAAGAAGAAGTGGTCCAAGGGTAAGGTTAAGGATAAGGCCCAACACCACATCATCCTTGATCAACCATTGTACGACCGAATCTTCAAGGAAGCCGCCACCTACAAGCTTGTTTCCGTGTCGGTGCTTGTGGATCGATTGAAGATCAACGGTTCTTTGGCCCGAGTCGCTTTGCGAGATTTGGAAGCCAAGGGCATTATCAAGCCAGTCATTTCTCACTCCAAGCAATTGACTTACAGTAAGTTTTGGAATCTTCCTCTGGAAGGAATACAAAAGAACAGATACTAACTAAGAACAGCTCGAGCCTCTTCCGACTAATTTTATGTCTTTATTGTATAAACAAAAATAAACATGCGAAATGACTCTGTCTTGTTGCCCTCAGCTAGCATGCGTGCTGGAATAGCCATTAATTCTTTTAAATGCAATTCAATTATCATTACCAGATGAAACGAATTCCAGTTGTAATATGTTCCTACAACTAGTAAGGAAAAAAGTACGGTAACCGCGACAACGCGTTCACTGCAGGAATATAAAAAAATTTGAAAGATGCATCAAACTCTTCCTCCTCAACACCACTTTTTCTAAAAGGTATGCCCCAACCCCTTATAAACGGAACGAATCTATCGGAGTGATTACAACCATTTATGGCGATTGTGCCACTGAGGATGTATATGCAGGACCAACAAATTAGGAATTCTTCGTTGATGACCTTTGAATTCGAGCCGTGATTTTGATGAGAAAAAAAACTAACTCCTTTTGATACAGGTATGTTCATACACTAGAACACGGATATGAAGAAAGTTTTTCACAAAACTTATAGGTCGGCTAAGACTCACAAACGGTCCATGTGCCAGTACCAAACATGCATCACCATCTGATCCGTTCTTGTTCTTTGAACAGTGCTAACTTTTCAGGCGGCGATTTTTGGTTTCTTGCAACTACAAAGGTATGTCCAACCCGATGAAAATCACGATTTCCACTCAAATGATGATACAATTTTTCAGTTCTGCTTCTGAATGTAAAGTGAAGATAATAAATTTACCAAAGCTCAATATCTGACATTTATGGTGGAAATTTTTTTCAAATTTTCAAGAATAGAGCTAACGAAATAAAAACAGTTATTGATTGTAATAATAGTAGGGAGATCTCAATCTGTTTTAGTAGTGAAATATCAATTCGTTTATTAATCCCATTCGTTTCGTTTCGATCCAGCTTTCCACGTGGGCTTGGGTCGAGCCGCACGACGACATTTCAATGCGCCATCCAGCCCAATATCATGTATTAAGCAGATGGCTTCCGTGCCACGTAGTCAGCGATGCGGCTCACAACCTGATGAGCCTGATGATATCGAGTGAATGTCGAGCGCAGCAGTATCCCTTCTGTTGCAAGACGCACTGCGTGCAGCTTTTTCTTTTGCTCGCTTCGCTCGAGCTTAGCTCGCCGCATCGATACTCAAGATACCAAAGCTATGCTCGAGCGAAGCGAGCAAAAGAAAAAGCTGCACGCAGTGCGTCTTGCAACAGAAGGGTTGTTCAATCGCTCGATGTGCTGTCCGTACCGGTGCGGCGACGTCTGAATCGACCGCCGCGGGCCGGTTGGCGAGCGAGCGAGCCTCAGATAAACTGAGGTCCGCTTTTATAACGATACTAATAACTGAATGAATACATCTATACATGATATGGGATCATTGATGAGCTTGAGCTTGGTTTTGCTACCATTTTCCGCCCAGTGTCATGTATTAAGCAGATGGCTCCCGTGAGCTAGGTTTTGTATTATTGGGGATGCATTTGTCCATCTGAACCCTGTCCAGTAGCCACCGCATTAGACCTTCTGGATTGAGTAACAGGGCCACATCAAGCCACGGTTGAGGTCAAAGCCAAAACCCCCAGTATTTATAGACTCAACACAGCGACTTGTTTTTTTAACATCAGCAATTATGGCCTACGACGAGGAGACCGATTCGGCCTCTCACTCAGACGAGTATGAATATAACCTGAGCACAACAAATACCACCTCCAGTGTGCCGACATTGCCTTCGCTGGCCGACAGTACGTCATCCGCCGGCAGCGGCGGCGAAAACAACCGCACACTTCTGATGGAGCCTCCTCAATTCACCAGGCTGAGAGACCTGGGGCTCAACGACCACCGGATCATAGTCAAAACGAGAATCACCTGGTGTATCGACAATTGGGGTCAGCTCAAACCCAACGAAGAGGGATGTGTGTCTAGTCCAAGAACCAAGCTTGAAGGCTACTCTTGGCGATTTGCTCTGTTCCCTGGTGAGCCGCAGCATATTGGTTTATATGTACGAGCACGGCCATTGGAATGCATTACTCAAGCCAGTAGCTTTGAATTCGAATTGGCTATGGTGAACCCCGAGAATTCTTCCAGAACTATAGGGGATTCTATGCAGGATCAGACGTTATCATTCACTCCGTATTTTCATGGCTTTGGCAGTTTCGTGTCACAGGAACAGCTCATTCAGGACCACATCATTACTACAGATGCCAGAGTGAACATTATTGCCAATCTCAAGTTAATTGTATCGCGAGCATTTTAAGGGGGGAAACATGTTTCATTGTATTACACCGGTAAAATATGATTACTTGTTAATGTACTTGTTGACATTTTCAGAGATAAAGTCCTGGGTCCGTTAGTTAAAAATCAGTAAAAAACACATACAGTAGCCTTCTTGTCTCGAGCCTGGATGTTTTCTTGGCTGGTGTCACCGTGAAGGAAGTTGGTTTCGGCGTAGCCAACACCCTTGGAGATGTATTGGTCGTACTTGGCATCTTGACCAGAAGAGGCATTGTCACCGGAGGAAGCATTGTTACCAGAGTTGTTACTGCTGTTGTTGTCGTTGCCACTAGAGCCAGAGCCGGAGCCGGCGTTTTCAACTGCGTTCTTAAGAAAATCCATTTTGTCTGAATAAAAGATTTGTCAATTGAGGGGAATGTCACCGCCCTTTTATAGTTTTACTGTTTTACTGTTGACGTGCCGAATCACTGTCAATGAACAAGGATTCATGTGGGAGGTCTTACATGCATTGCATAAATGTTCGATCCTGTAACCGACGCATACGCATACAATACAATAATGACACGACTGATAAATAATGACCGACCGCCTTGCTGCTTCTTCTGTCCTGTCTTTCCATGTGTCACCCACCAGTGATACGTCAGCCCTGGAAACCTTATGCTGTATGGTGAATGAAATCTGAGTGCGCATTGGGCCCCGCAGGCCCCGCAAATCACCCCCAGTTCCTGGTTGCCTAGGCAACCGCGTTGCTAGGGCAACGGTTGAGGAGTATTCCCGGTGGCTGGTTGGCGACCTGTTTCAATGCTCATCATCATCATCAGTATCAGTATGGGGAATAATTGCGAAATACTGAATCCAGACATTAGTGTCCCTAAAAAGGAGATGTGCCGCCCAAGGAGTTGGTACATGGCATTGCGTGAGATCCCGCCACGGTATCTGTAATGTCGGTACATGTCATACATTCCCCTTTCTAGAGCGCCTGCGCTTCCTGCACTGCGCTACGCTATGCTACGTCAGATATTGGATTGATTGGTTCCTGGCTCCGTCAGCGGGGTCCGGAAGTTGAGAGAAAATAATGGTACTCTCTCTCATTCAATTAATAATACTTGATCGTCCTCCTGTCTCCCATCATCATTCAATCAATTGAATTGATCACAATTCCACAACAGATTATGATCATGAACATGAGCATGAGCACATACGTTCCTGAACATCTGGAAAACCGATCGTATCGTGGACCGATGCGTGGAAATGCCCATGGACGTGCCAGCTTGCCTGCCTGCAGCAGCGATCAGGAATTCACACCTCCAGGAGTCGACCACGGCCCACGGCCCCCAGCCAAACGCGACCCAAAAGGCAGAGTACCGGATGGCAGGAGCTTCTTTGCTTTTGGTAGAGGGCGCGATCGAATTTTACTCAATTCAGCAACGGGCGAGTGCCATATCTCCACAGTAACCCCCCAAGTACACAAAGACATTCCCTCGTGGGAGATCGGCTTGTACACTCCCACGGGCCAATCACCCGTGGCTGGTTGCTAGGGGCCATTGGGGAGTAACCAACCGCTGCTGGGCACACTGCACCCTGCTGACAGTCTACAACCCAACCTGCAGGTTGCACAAGGCCGCAAGGCCCGCACGCTTTTGTTCAGCTGGAACACATCGCCAGCATGCATCATTAAAAAGCGGCCACACAACAGTGGACCGTCCAATTCCAATTCCTGGTGATGGAGAAAGACTTCAAAAAAGGAATGAAAGGAGTCGTTGCAGTTGAGGTTGATCTGGTAGCTTAATCAAGGGCCGATCTACGAAGGAGAGCCAAGAGGCATGGCATGGCCGGCCACCGCTCTTGAGATTATTTTCGCTCCCCCCAAATTGAATTGACGTATCTTTCATCTCACCCAGAAACAAAAAGTAACTTGTTATCTGTGGAGAGAACGAGACAGCTCCATTTCGGGCCAAATTCTTGGTCCCTTTACTTCAGGACTCTATATATAAAGACAGTGCTAAGTCCCAGACCCTTTTTGGTTTTTCTTTCCTTCTCACTGGAATCCGTTCTTTTGGACCCTTTTTATTACTTACTACTAACGCATGCACTATCATCACTAGAATAAAATAGTGATTCCTTTCGTTTGATCATGCTCACCATGTCTCAACCTCAGATGCGGACTTTTCCCGCCGCTTCCAATGCTCTACCTCCAGCTCCAGCTCCCGCTCCAGAATACCAAGGAGAGGCTCCACCATTGTACTACAGTCTTGAAGTCATGCAACAGCCAATTCAAGCGAGAGCCATGGGTTGGGGTCCAAAGGCCGACTCTCGTCGGCCTGTCGACCCGCCTCCAGTGATCAACTTCCAGGCTCGAAATTCATATAATGAGCCGGTCACTCAAGACATTACCAACAACTTTATTCTTCATGCTTCATTGTGTGAGGTTGATGGAGAACCCAAAGACCACCATCATCATCAATTGTCCGGTACTGGCCGTGACAGTGCAGTTCCAAATCGTCTCACTGGCACCACTATGGTCTCACTAACCCATATTCGAAGTCCAGCACCAGGCAAGTTTTTCTTTTTGCTCAATGACTTGAGCATTCGTCAAGAAGGTCGATACCAGCTTGTTTTTAATGTATATGAGGTGATGGCAGACCAAGGTTGCATTAAGCACCGCGCACAGACCATGTCCAATCCAATCACTGTTTATTCACCCAAGACATTTCCAGGATTGGAGACATCATCCGACTTGATCAAGGAAATTGCCTCACAAGGATGTCGGGTGAGGGTGCGAAAAGAATCCACATTCAAGCGAAAAAAGCCAAAGCGCAACGGCCATACTGTTAATATTCCGCCGCAGGTGGCTTCCCATCTGGTGAACAACTTGATGGCTAATAATTATACTCAATACCCATCAGTATATCCACCTAATCCCATGGAACAGGTCCATTACGACCATGATTACCATTATGGATACGACTATTCTTCAACACCAATGAGCAATTCGTCATCTTCGTCGTCCGCAGCCAGTGTCGGGTCACAGTACTTTCGAGGATACGAAGCATTGCTAACTGCCGCGGCTCAGCAACATCATCCACCACCACAACAACAACAAGATTACCAGACTCTACCACCTACTCCTTCTGGAATATATGACCGGGTGCCTCAGATTCGAACCAACCGGTCGCAATCTCATCCAATGAACTACACGGGTCCAAACTTGTCGCCACCAAGCCCCAAGTCGCCGCACTACGAGAACGGTTATAGCTACCAGGATCCAAATGTCTACAGCCAGACGTCCAATCCTCCTCCCGTTCCTACTGCCGCTGCTGCTGTTGCAGCAGCAGCCGGTGGTGCTGGTGCCGAAGAAATGCAGTTTCTAACTAGACCGGCCAGTGCTAACCCTGCGCACCGTGTACCCACGCCGGTCTCTGTGACTCCAGAGGAGCCCAGCCAAGCCACTGGGCAACAGCCGCCTCAATACTGAGTGAGACGGACCGATTTCTAACCTGTATTATTTATTTTGATGATGACATATGTTTTTTTACCTAATGAAAGCTTTAATTCCACATGCAACCGATCGACACCCCGAGGAATGTAGGCGTGCATGTGTGTTTCAGTTCAGCCGCGCAGGCCGGAATGGCACCATGCATGATGGCTACGCGTTTGGACCCCCCTGCCGGGAGAATGCATGGACGCGATGTAGACGACCCCGTCGTGCCATTATGATCAGACAAAACGTTTGTACCTCATGGTGCCAGGATGGTGGGTAGGGATCCCGGATTGGCGACCCCTGATTCCTTGATACCGGCAGACAACCCGCCAGGGTGGCTCAAACACGAAAAATATGGTTGCTGAATGGCTGCTTCGAGATTCTTGGGTCAAGTCGGTATTTACCTATGATACGAACGGACTGGAATGCAGTATCTCGTATATGTAAAAAGGACTGCAAATAATACGAGTTCCCCGGAGGTCGGAGCAGCGGCCACTACCATCCTACATTCTTGAATTATTGATCACTATAATCAATAATCAATAATCGTCAAGCGCACTTCATAAGGCTGAGCACATCGATAGACATATCGATCCATCGACACATGGGCCCATTGTATTACAAGCCGATCGCGCCTAACCCTGCTCGGCAGCCGTGAGCAGAAATTTCCAGAACAATTCATACCCCGGATCGATCAATGATCGCATGGATCGTGATCGCGATCATCTAGTGTGCCTGAGAGAAGTTGGAAACCCCAAGATCGACGGCGAGGCGGTTTCGATTAAGCGATCGCCAAAAAGTCTTTCGATGCGAGTCAATCGGTGATAACGATCGTAGACACGATGTAAAAGCGGAAACGTGGACCATTGTTCGATCGGTTCTAGATCTAAGGCTCTATACACGGTAACCAGTCTATTACAAGAATCGCTGCCACAGCCAATGCAGCTCCATCTATCCCCCACCACTCGGGCGCATTGCAGCAGTACGCCAGCACATTGCCAGCCGCAAACGCCGCAACATACAGCCCAAACGCCGCCGCACGGGCCTCCCAGTCGCCGCCAACAGCAAGCGATGCAGCCAGTTCGATCGGGATGAAGAACATAGTGGCACCGCTCTGCCATACGCTCCACGCGGTAGTCTCAAGAATAGTGAACTTGTCACCAACAAGCGACTCAAGATGCAGCCGCGAAAGCAGGTAGTACGGCGCACACGCCGCCGCCATGATTATCGACCGGTAGTGCTGTGAAATGCTGCTGATGAATATCAGCATGGTGAATTCAGTAGTAAGGGGCCGAACCACGGTACCAATAAACTGGTTAGCGAGCACTGCGTGGTACAACTCGGTAAACTCTGCTAGGTAGCTCCGACGCAAAAAGTCGAACGAGCTGCTAAGGCCGTTAAGCATGGCCTCCCAATCTTCATCAGTGAATAATGGATACATGTTCTCGGTAGCTTGGTCAGTTGCAAAAAAGTATCCACATACTAAGGCTGCCAACCCCATCTGGATGTATTCTAGCTGTCGTCGTTTTGGGTTTTTGTTGATATTATCAAATACCTCTCTATCGGATGTCGACTCTTGGATGATGTAGACAGCTGCGATGCAAATCACATAACCACCAACCAGGTACCATTGGATCGAATCGATGGCCAGCTGCATGACATAAGACCGGCCAACGGCCAAACCCATTTTCATCGCCATGGCCGTAGTCAGGACACCGAACGCAGTCATTATAGAATGACTGACCCATGTAGCAGCCACAAGTGTCAACGCAGCCATGCATGTCAACCCCGCGGCGCTGCCCTGTACAAGCCGCACCACATAATACGGTGCGGCGTTAGGCATACCAGCAGCAAGCGCCATGGCACCAAGACCACCGATCATGGTCTTCTTAGCACCAGCAAAAGACTTGACAATCCTGTGTCCAATACCAGCTGCTGAAGTCACTCCGACCATGTACAAAAGATCACCCATATCTAGAAGCTTCGGCAACGGCTGGCCCTCGTCATACAGAATACGGTTATTAGCGTAGAAGTCTGGTAAGTACCCGGCACCAACGCGACCAAAATCCAATCCATATGGGACAATTGAAAGGAAAATGCATGTACATGCAGCCACCAATAACCAAGATCGTGATCCTGAAAGGAGAGTCCCAGAAGATGATCTTGATAGATTGACAGAGATCTGAGGAATAAAATTGAGATCACGGGCAATAATCGATGCCAAAAGCAATAAATATGTCATAGCACTATCGCCGTAGTAAAATGCAAACAAAAGGCCGCTCAGATACGCAGCCAGACACACGGCGTACACTTGCAGCCGCACATGCCATCGGGAGTCGATCCCCTTGACTTCGGTTAACAGCCCACACAGGGTAGCCCCGTTGGTTTCGAACATGGCGCACACAAAATCGGACAACGCCAATACAGCGGCTCGTTCACTGGGTACCAACACGATCAGCCCAATCAGAAGCTTGACAGCGGGGGAGAAGATCTTGCCGCGCTTGTTATGGTACTGCATCAGCTCGAAAAACACGGGCCACACCACGAAAAACAGACGAACATAGAACGCCGCCCAGTCTGGCAAGAAACCATGCTCCATGAACAGTTCGGTCTTGGGGCTGAAATATGCCGACGCCGCGATAAACCCTGTCATCGCCAACCGCATCACCGGCACCTGGCCCAGCACATTGAGCTCTTTTGGGGCCTTTTCAGGCATCTTTTCAACGTCTGTTTCTGCATGGCCATGGATCATGAACACCATGGCTGCCAATGCTGCAACTATCATTGTCACTATCGTCGGATTTAGCAGCAACCGGAATTGGCACCCCAGCCCCAACGATATATCAATCACCACTGCGGACAGCAGTGGATCCCCCAATGCCAGACTGATCACTGCTGCAACTCCAGCACACAAACCTTGAATTGTCCTAAACAGTACCAGCAGCCGCAAAAAGCACAAAGCCCCACAACATGCCAGGCTCAATCCCCCAAGAGCATACCCCACTAGCTTCGCGGCAGGTCTGCGCCTGGCCGCAAAAAACGCGATCCCTGAACTAGCCATGCCCATGAGGAACACTAGATCCGACCACGGCACTGGACCTACCAGTACCTCCTGTTGGTGGTCATCATCTCTGGATGCATTATATTCAAAGTCTAGTCCATACGCCAGGAACGAGAAGAACAACACCCCTGCCCAGAGAATGGTTCTGTCGACTTTAATTGTGTCCATGACCTTTAATCGAGTGTAAGGATTCAGGGTGCTAGGTGCTGGGACTGTACTGTTGTTTATGCCTCGGCTCCCACAGATCCTGCCGCACACTCCACCATGCAAAACGTCAGATGTACATCATTCACATCGAGCTAATGTATATCAATGATTTTGCGTCATCTGCATCCTGCATCTGCTGACTGGTGAAGGTGACTAGCCAGCTGCATGCCAGATTTTGCAGTCAAAAATTGGCTGAGATATGCCGGAATCAAGCACAGACCCTCATACTAGGTATATGGTTGCAATTGCTCGTTGGCTTCTATTGTTGCCATTCGGATATATTCTTTTGGGTATTCAGAACTCCATACGTACGCAATGGCCCGATGTTCCGCCGCACCACTCGGGCACGAACTTATCCGGTATATTTTAGCCGGCCGTACGTACGTTCGTGGGCTTTTTTTTATTTTTTTATCTGATAACCAGTGCAGACCCCAACCTGGATAAATGCATAAAAACGCATGATTCTATCAACATCGATAGATCGGGGTTAATAGATCGGGGATTGATTCTTCTTTTTTTTTCTTTTGACCAAAAAGGCAGTTCTCTTCCCATCAACACTCTCCCTCCGGCACTGAACATTGACAAACATGGACCAATTGCCAACCGAGTTGCTTTGGTTGGTATTTGAAAACCTTTCCCGCCACGAAAGGATCCGGCTGAGACTCGTCAACCGCCAGTTTTGCCGTGTTCTTGGCGGTGAAGTATGGACCAGATTGTGGTTTGGTCCGCGACGGGATTCTCGCAAAAACGGCTGGTCTGTTATTGTTGGTACTGAAGAGTTTGATAGAAGAAGCTCAATGAACCACGAAATGCTCGTAAAAGAGATCCGTATTTCAAGAGTAATGTCCGGAATTGACTTTTCGAAATTCACCAATCTGGTGGAGTTGACTATGGACATTTATGACCCGGTGGACCCGAGATCAATCCAGCACATTCTCGCCGATACTGCCAATGCCCAAAGATACATCCGCTACCATCAAAGCATGGCCAGCAGTCCAATTGATAACATATTTTTGGGATTTGGTTTCAGTTCGTTAGAACTGACACTAAATGGCCAGGTACCAGAACTTGTTCACCGACTTTGGGGGACACCATTCTTACCAACACAACTCAACCGATTCTCAGTAGAATCTACCGCAGTCCATTATGCTGATATTCTGGCTAAACTCTGGAGCAAATGTGGCAATTTGAAAAAGCTCACCGTCGATGTTCCGGTTTCCAATCCATACAATGTCCAATGGATTCCTGATACAGTCACCGAGCTCAAGCTAGGACGAGGTTCCACGATTGAATATCCAAAGGTGAATTTAACAAACGTCGAGAAACTGACTCTGATGGATCTAAACACTACATTAAACACAATCCAACTGGACAATGGGACGCGAAAGCCTCTCGAGTTTTTGTGTCTGGACAATTCTCGATCTGTTTCTGAACTTGACGAAGACGATGTTGAAGGACGATTTTTCAGCAACCAAGAACGGGAAATCGCAGACCGGGTCGAACCTTTCTTACCTGTCAAAACACTACATTGCATCAACCTGACACTGAGTCTCATTGCGTCGCTATGTCAATCTGTCAAGCGGCTTGTCATCCAGTCGCCAAAAACAGGGGCCCATACCACATTCAACAACTTCAATGGCATGCTGACTCGGCTAGCCCATCACCAACTTGCATTACTCCCTGGCCATTGCACGAGTCTTGAATATCTGTATATTGATCGGTTTTTTGACTTTGTGATTGAAGATTTGGGTCTAGGGTTTCTACAATTGCTATTCAAGAAGTGCCATCTTCTGCAGACGGTGATCATCGTTGATGATGGCGACAACCGCGCCGCCAGCACGCAGTACTTCCATTGTCTGCGTGCAATGCCGCATCGAAAATACCAAGTGGACATTGCATTGTTCAGAAAAACGTACATGCTGTAGTCTGTTATATAAAATTGTTGGGGTATCTGCGGATATTGGGGGGCATTGAACGGCATCCTATGTAGAAAGGGGCACCCCCTTAAATTTGACGTGGTTACTACCCCCCTTTTTTTTATTTTTTCTGTTCCCTCATCACTTTCACGCTCCACTTCTCACTACACCAACCAACATGTTCAACCGGATAGTCAGTTCAGTCAAGACGGCGTATTCCAAGGCTGTGGAGGAATACGAAGATGAGCGAAAGATTCAGGATTTGGAACGCAAGCGAAAGCGAAGCAGGGAGTCGCTCAAGGACGACGAGTCGGAACCGCGGGCAACGTCGTCAATTCTGGCCCGTGCTATTGCCAAAAAGCGAAAAACGGCCACTGGCACTGTGAGTGCGGATCATGAAGCAGTGGTCCAGAAGCTAGAAGCCCGAATTGAAGAGCTGGAAGAACAGCTCAAGGAACGAGACTCGGAAATTGAGCAGTTGAAGGAAAAGCTTGGGGAATCTCAGGGGGAGACTAGCGCCAGCGCTAGCGCCAGCGACGACGACGCTGTAACAGAAGAACAAGAAGAAGAAGCCGACGAGGAATCACTCGATGAGAAGGAAAACGTACCAGAAAAAGACGCCCTGGACGACCTGGAACAACTCAGCCCAGTCAAGCTCGACCAAATGCAGTCGCTACTAGCTTAATGGTACGAATTATTTATTATGTGACGATCGGGCCGGGGGGTTGTGCTTTAAAATATGTAATTTTATTATAATATGGTAATTGATACGAGATAAACTCTCGACCAAGGAAAATGATTCTGGTTGGGGCAGCGGAATCCTTACCCCACCATGTGATGGAAGGTCCACCAAATAATATCGTCATTCATTAGACTCCTCACTAGCTGCGCCGCATTTCGGGCACTGTGTAGGGAGCGGGCCGTAATGTTTGAGTCACACGACACTCGCCGCCGCCCGCCGCCCAGCCTAGACGTCATCTGTTATCTGCTAGACACCCGGGCTAACGCGTGCGCCCGAGCCACACGGCGACGGACGGGCAAAATCTTATCTTCATTCCTTCTTCCTCTTGTTATTTTTATTCCTTTCTCTTGTACATTCATCGTATCATGGAATTTATTCATAAATGCCCTTTGAGCAACGACCAGGGCGAACAGGTGGTGCAGTGGCTAGCTGCGTCCACCGGTCATTGCATGTACTACTCCGCCGACATCATCACCACCATCTCAACAATTAGCGGGTATATTTCGTTTGTGTGCTGGCTGGGGGCCCAACTACCGCAGGTCGTGGTCAACTACACAAACGACTCGGTAGAGGGTCTCTCTTGGGGCTTTTTGCTTAACTGGTTTGCCGGCGACGCGACTAACTTTTTGGGGTGCATCTTGACGGGTCAGATGGCATTCCAGACTGTCTTAGCCGGGTACTATTGCTGCATTGATGTCATTCTGGGCTCGCAGTATTTGTACTATTCTAGAAAAGACCGCGAACGACATGAACGGCACCGACGCATTTATTATGACCGTCAAGTAGATTTGGTCGATGATTCCGATTTCAAGCCGGCCGCCCAGCCTCTGGCCGTGCCGGCCAGAGCCGGGTCTGGATCGGCCGCCTCCAAACTACTAACTTCATCGTTTGTCGCGTCGTTTGCGAGATTGGCCAGTGGTGCCCCACTGGCTGCGGCGAACAGCAACAATCAAGGCACTCTGGTCAGCGATATCGGCCGTGTGTTTGCATGGATGTGTACTTTCATGTACCTGACATCCCGACTTCCTCAAATCATCAAGAACTTTAAGCGAAAATCGACTTGGGGTACCTCAATGCTGCTCTTCATGTCGGCATTGACCGGTAATGTTACCTATACAATCTCCATCCTGTGCAGTCCTGAAGCTCGAGGAGCCGGCAGGGCCTTGTTTTTGAAAAATGAGCTGCCCTTCCTGATTGGGTCGGCCGGCACTGTGGTGTTTGATTTGACCATTTTTGGCCAGTTTTTGTACTTCGGCAACAAACAAACACATCCAGACTCGCCAGTATTGGAACCAGTGCATCCGCATCATCAATACCCTGATATTAGCCTGCTGCCAAACTCGATGCCGGTGCCAGCGCAGCATATCAACAACCATCGCCACCATAATGATAGACCGGTGAATGTTGTTGACGACGGCGTGACCGCATCGACGCCATTGGCAATGTCACTGCAGGCTGACTACAAGTCGCTGTGACCGAAGCATGGTGTAATGATTATTTATATCTCTTGCATTAGAACCTCGAGTATATGTAGATTTAAATGTGCATTGTTTAGTAATCCGATATGATGCCAGCTTGTTGTGAGTGCAGCAGAGGTATCGGGCCGTGCGGCGAATTTGTCTTGCTCATGGTTGCGATGTGAATTCGGGTGGATGCACTATGAAATAGCTCAATTGTCTCTATTGATTTTTGTATTTTCCCACCACTTCCATCTATACCACGGGCATGCCTCCTGAAGAATCCAATCATTGTCTGGACCTCGTTCAACAATGCCGGTGCATATAGTACACTGTTGTTTTCGGGTTAGCGTGTCTCAATAGACAGCATGCACCCTGGTTCCAAGCATGGTGACACTGATACCAGATTGATATGTGCTTCTTCCAACATCATACAATCTTTGATAACGTGCTCGACTGTTTCTTCTTCACTACGCGGGCACAAACTAACGCCTTCTCGCATGATAGCCAGTCTCTCCAAGCGGCTGCCAACCAGGTTATTCCCCGCTGTGCATTGCACTAACGTGCTGAGCGTCCATCTTGGCGCCCCAGAGATTCCCTTGCCATGCGGTATCGTCGCCATATCCAGTGCGGCTTGAGCCGCTTCTCTACAATTCGACAAGTTCTGCTATTGCGGTTAGGCTCAGCCACATTCCGGTCACATATCTCGGTATCGCCATGCATGAGCCGTTGCTGCATTGTGTGCTTCGTTGCGTTGAGCTTGGGTGGCAGTACAGGACCCAGTTCTTCATCGTCCTCAATTGGATGAATACCGTTCCATGACATCTGGCACAGCCTTGTCGTACCCGATCAGCCGTAGTAAAGTGACCATCTGATTGTTCACGCCAACGGTACAATCCCTACCGGTCTCAGTTGACCATGTTTTCCTTTTTTAAATCAATGGTATTAAGTGTGATAGCAAGCCCATAGATCAGTGGTACTTTGGATCATAAAACATACAACAATAGGGCAAATTAACCACCTATAACCAGTCAGCATCTAAGTTATTACACGCGTATTTAAGCTCAGGAGCGGGAGGCTGGAATTTCATGGGTAAATCCAGCTATACTACGGAATTGTGACTAGTTCTATATTTCTAGAGAAATATCTGATGGCGAAAACCTTGGAGTTACCCCCAGAGGCCTTTAATCGGCTTTAATCTGTCACACTTCGTCCAAAAAAGGCGTTTACTATTTGCGTCTTTTTTTAACATAACAAAGTCAAATTCTTCAAAAAAAAAAAAAAGGCGGAGTGGCCGAGTGGTCTAAGGCGTGCGCTTCAGGTGACCAAGGTTATGCGTATATCTTCGGATGCGAGGGTTCGAATCCCTCCTCCGTCAATATCTTTTTGCCCCATAAGCGTTGAGCTGTGCGGCGTGGATCAGCAAAGCGGATTTTTTCTGGTATATATAAACGCGAAAAACGATAGAATGCGCGGTCAATTCAGAAATTCGGATGCTGCGACCGACTCGATACGATTGCTGATGAAGCTGATCTTGCAACCGCTGTAAATCATTAAGACCAAGTTTCTTGTATTTTTGACCAAAATAGCAATCAGCCATGCCTCTCTGGTGTTGTCAATGGGCTCACATTTTATCCAGGAGAGATATTCCAAAATGGTGGCTATAGTCATAAAGCATGCAATATATTTGCACATTCCCCAAGTCTGACTCCAGGCGATCTCGCAGTTGGCATGTGAGCCGCTTGAGTCTGGGCCAATTACGTCGGGTTCTTGGTGCATATCTAGCGAGAATGCGGGCGCAGGCTCATGCAGAAAAATACAAGTTCCCAACAAAATGTCACAACATCGTGATACCATGCTGTGCGTCTGATGCACATAAAAGACGCACCGTCACCACACCAAAAAGTATCACCACGACAACCATCAAAAAGATAATGTCGTGTTTGACCGACCCCGGTGAGGATTGAACTCACGATCTCACGATTAACAGTCGTGCGCCTTAACCAGCTTGGCCACGGAGTCCTGAACGGATCTGGCCAACTCAACCTCGCGGTCTGCCTAGGTCGGGATTTTCGGGTATGATTTGTTTTCGGGTTTGCCCGATATCTGGTGTATTATGGCGATTTGTGACCCAATAACATTCCCTATATATAGTTATAGACTGATAAAGGTCCTGACAAAATATGGTGAGCGCATTTATAGAATTGGGTGTGTAGGCAGTGAATTGAGGTCGTGCGGCGCAACAATCGTACAACATCTTGTGTAATGCAAAACGGATCGCCCGCATACTATTAAGCACCTCCTTAACCTATGGGATTTCAGAACCTTTCAAGCCTGTAAGAATGCTGAAAATGATGATGAGCCTACTCGATCGACTTTGGCCGTTTAGACTACACTACACTATGGACAATGGGAATACGGTGATTTATTTGCAAATATCTCGAGGTCAAGTATATCCAAGTACAGATGAAGTAGAGGTTTGTCTCTACTGGGTACGCAGAATGGATGGTTTGTTTGCAACGGTGTTATAAAGATTGAGCAGGCGCGCGGGGGGTAATTAACACGCGACGCGTCCAGACAATTTTCCTTCCATCACACAACCAAGATGACCGAAGACACACCGCTGGTGCTACCAATTCACCTGACTTCGTCGCAAGTGCGACCAGTGGCATATCGCATATTATCCAAAAAGCATGGCCTCAATCTCAAATCAACAGGACTCGACGTGTTGGCCAAGTTTCTCGGCCACAACTACGGCGCAGACTGGCGCAGCAGTAAAGCCGAAAAATTCTTAGACCAAATCGCCAAACTGTGGAAGGAACAAGATCGGGGATTGTTTATTGATGGAGAAACCCTGACGATAGTGATCCGGGAAGCCACGTCTCACAGCGAGAATGTGCAGGAAAAAACCGTGGATTGGAAGGATTATTTCAAAGTGATCAATGCGCAGGATCAGCCAGCATTTCGATACAACCTGACGCGCAAAAACTACGAACCAGCCGACAAGCCCACAGTTCTGGGTGATGCAAAGTCGCGAGCATCAATGTTCATGACTCGGTACCATGTTCTGCATGATCGACTGCTGCGTGATGAAACGTTCCAGCCAGCGACCTTTGGTAATCCGAGCATCAACTCGATCGCCATGATCAAGAACATGCTTGGGCGAAACGACGAGGAGTTTGTGTTGATGGGGCTAATAAGCCGTGGAGCAGACGGTGAGTGGTACTTACAGGATAAGTCTGGCAAGACCCAGCTTGATATCTCTACCAGAGCTGTCCCCAGTGAATTGTCATACTATACCCCTGGAAATTTTGTCATTGCAGTGGGGGTGTACCACAATTCAGTGTTCGTGGTTGACCATATCGGTCCACCGCCAGCCGAAAAACGAGAATCATCGCGACAGGCATTTGGGTATATTGATTTCCTGGGGGTACACAGTGCTATGAACGTGACTGCTGCCGGGTCGAAAACCGGCCGAATCGACCGGATCGACCGCAATTTCGAGCAACAATTGCGCACGACCGAGAAACAGCTCAACCATCGCATTGTGATTCTCGGGGTGAATATTTATCTGAACCAGCTGAAAACAATTGATGCATTGCGATTGGTGTTCAACCAACTCGAAGACAACCCACCAGTGGCGATTGTGCTTCCGGGCAGCTTTTCAAGCGTGCCGTTCCAACCCAACGGGTCGTCCACATTGTACAAGGAGTCATTTGATTTCTTGGCGCAACTTCTAGAAGAATTTCCTCGCATTTCACAAGAATCAACAATGATCTTTGTACCTGGAGATAACGACCCGTGGGCTGCTACTTTTACGTCGGGAGCCGCTCCAGCATGGCCCCTGGCACCCATTCCAGCCATCTTCACCAACCGAGTCAAGCGACAGGCCAAAGCAGTATGGGCCAGCAACCCGTCTAAGCTGTCATACCTCAGCCAAGAAATAGCCATTGTGCGAGACGACTACGGAGCTCGACTCCGGCGAAATAGTATCGTGTTTCCCAGAGAGTTTGCCAATCAATCCACGCCGCCGCCGCCGCCGCCCCCACCGCCTCCGCCGCCCGCCGCACCGGAAGACGACGATGACGAAGACTCGGACGAAGAAGTCGCCGCGAATCGACGGGCTATCGCACAAATGGTGGTGGATTCGTCAACACAGTCGCAGGCGCACCACGCCACGACCAAACTCAGCATTTCTCCAGACGTAGCCGAGGCACGAAAGGTAGTGAGAACGCTACTAGACCAGGGCCACCTGTCGCCATTCCCATTGGCCACCCGACCAGTGTACTGGCAACACGACCATTCACTGTATCTTACGCCACTGCCATCAATGCTGATCCTGGCCGATCCTACTACACCAATGTTCAAAGTGACATACGAAGGATGCTACATTGTCAACCCTGGGAGCTTTCTCACCCACAACCAGGCACACTGGCTGGAGTATGACACTTCTCAAGGAACCGGCACCGAAAAATTTGTATATTGCTAAGGCTAAGGCAGTCGATGTAAATGTTTAACAGGAATACAATACATTGGGTCGATTTTGTCCAGGTTTTCGTACCCCAATAGACTCAGCCCACAAATGCCAAACACGGTGTGATAGACATCCACCATATCGCCCTTCCGGTCTGCAATACCACCATGTTCGTCATCTTGGGCATCAAGAATAAACTCACGCAACTTTTCACCGTCAATCCAATCCAGCCGGCCTAACATAGAGAGCGTCGACAACACCCACCAACTGTAGCACACGTCGGGCAGCTTCTCAGGTCGTCCGTTGAGCCCTCCACTCGGCACCTGCCGTTCACATAACCACCATTCCGTCGTTTCGCGATTCTTGATCACATCTAGACGATTTAAAATGCTCAATGTCCCTACACATGTAAATGCCTGAGCAGCATGGCTCTCAGCGCCTGGAATCAGCCCAAACCCTCCGTCAAAGTTCTGACACTTTGCCACAAACTCCACCGCCTTGTCGCATTCCAACTGATCAAGAGTACCCATCAACCGCAATGCTTGTACTGCTGTGTATACGAATCGACTATCCACCTCGCCATATTTATCTCCCATTATCTCGCCTGTGTTGCGGTTCTGCAGCGCTAAAATAAACGCCGTGGTGGCGGCCACGTCGACCTGGTCCATGGCATCTAGAATGAACAGGATCTGCACCGCCGACAGCGTATACAATAAATGCGGATCATGATGAGGATGAGCGCCATAACCGCCATTGTCGTGACGACACGAATTGACAAACTTGATCACTTCATTCCGTGGTAGCTCGTCGGCCGCCCCCATCATGTCCAACGCAGTCAGCCCCCAGTACAACCCGCTCATTCGCAAATGCTCACTAAACCAGTACTCCAGCTCATCGGTTTTCTATATCTGATTAGCGGGACTACAATTAAAACATACGTGGTCGAGACTCTTAATATATTGTATATGCTTCTCCCTTAGAAACTCCATCATCAATGTTGTGAGGAATAATTTACTACTACAGCTTGTACAAATTGTCCAAAAAGCCCTCGGCGATTCGATCAGCAACTCCGACCGTCTTGACCGATCCGGCCACCCCATACAGCGCGGCCGTGCCATCAGCAGAGGCTTCAACAGAACCAGCAGCAACCAAATCGGCAACTGTGGCTTGCAAATCAGAAATCAATAGGTCGATAGACGACACAGTCAACCGGGTGCATGCAATATGGACCGCTGCTGGGTTTTGGAGCGCATTCAAATGCCATCCCTTCTTGGACATGGCGTCAGCAACGTCGTAGATATTGATATCGTGGGATGAGAAGGAAACCACTGATCCGATTGGATCACCGAGCACGAACAATTCGGGAATTGCTTCAACAGCATGCTTGAACCGTTGGGCAGCACCAACAATTTCAATACACGACTTCAAGTATCCATCTTGACCCATCTTCATCATACTGGCCCAACATCCCACCATCAAAGCACCAGGACGCGAACCGGCCAGCGTAGGAGAAGCATACAGCCCGCCGGTCCAATCTGCCGAAACAAAGTATTGATATCGTCGCAAAGCTTCATCTCGGTACATGATCACAGACGAGCCCTTTGGAGCAAAGCCGTACTTGTGAGTATCACAAGAGATGGAGGTCACTCCTGGCACCCGGAAATCAAACAGCGGAGCGTTGAAGCCAGCTTTTTCCAAAAATGGTACGATAAACGACCCAAGGCACGCATCCACATGCAGCGGAATGCCATATTTCAATGCTATTTTGCTCAACCCTTCGATATCGTCCATGATACCGTGGGGGAAATTTGGTGCAGATCCGGCGATAATAACAGTGTTTCGATTCACCAACCGCTTGACCGCTTTCAAATCAACCTTGTATGTGACTGGGTCCAGCGGAGCATGCACCAGCTTCATTTTGAAGTAATACGCAGCCTTGTCGAATCCGGCGTGGATCGTGGTTGGAGCGATAATCTCCGGCTCGGTCACACCGCGTTCGTGGTAAGCCTTTTGCCGTGCGGCGAGACACGCCAGCAGCAGCGATTCGGTACCGCCGCTAGCAGAGGTACCGCAACCAGATTCAGGAGCATTGAACATCTTCAAAACCATAGATACAACTTCAGATTCCATCTTTCGCACGCCAGGGAAGATGTCCGGATGCAATTGATTGGCAATGCTGTACCGGCTGTAGGCTTCTGCTTGGATGTCCAGCATTTCTTTTCCACCGTGGTAGACAGCACCAGAGACTTTGCCGCCTTCCCAATCGCTGTGCTTCATTTCGGTGTTTTCATCTAGAATTTGCAGAACCTGTTCATTTGACCAGCCAGTCACGGGCATTTCTGGATAAAATTCCTTGGATCGGTCAATCATTTGATCCTCAACCTTGGCCAGGGTCTTGTTCACTTCTGCATCCAGCTTTGGCTTCACAAATGGCAAGCTCAAGAAGAACCGGAAAAACCGCTTTCCCGCATACCGATACAGGTTCTTGACTGTTTGGATCGGACCATGACCGCACAAGTACCGTTGGGCCTTGTCCACATAGCCGAAAATAAACACCGCAAACACGACGTCACGGCCGACTTCAAAAACTGATGCATGTCGATAGTGGTTGGACAGGGAGTGAGCCACAGTTGAGGAATACTGGGCCAGTCCTTGGATCAAGTGTGGCACCTGTAATGATGACATTGTGTGCTTCGGCCGTTGAAAATGGGGAGCGAGAGACGCATATTTTATAATTTCGGGAGCTCCTCCGACACGGCCATTGGTCCGTTCTGCGCCACAAACGCCGTGCCTGATTATAGTGGCCAAGCGGGCCAAACTCCGCTCGTGTTCCACCATCAGCAAGCACACTCCGCCTCCGTCCAGAGTCTCCGGCACGATTTGGCAGCAAAAGAAAGCACTCACCAATAAGGCGAAATATCAGCTTATCCAATCTTAAAAAAGCAGTCTGTGCAGTCATGGGTGTTGAGTTCGCCATCAGTCCCAAATCTTGATTGACCCAACCTCCCTGCACTTGACGACACACAAATGAATGGGGTCAGGCGCGACGAGCTTGAGGCGCAATTCCAGGGTTCGAGCAGCCTGCAAGCGCAGGCGTTTCTCGGCCAGGTGGACGAGCGCTATCAAGGCAGTCTGATCGCTGTGCCGACTGGCGATGATGAGGTGCGGAAGCTGCTGCGACGGCTTAACGAACCGGTGACATATTTTGGCGAAGACAAGCCCGACAGACGCGACCGGCTTCGCAGCGTTCTGGTAGCCAAAAAGAACCAAGGCATGGACATAGATGCGTTCTTACAAGATGTAGACACAGTAATGGAGGATGATGCCGATGAAGAGTATTTCGAAATGGGTGATGACGACCTGTTGCAAGCTAGGCGGTACATTCTTGATTCATCATTATACAAAGCAAAGCAGCGATTGCAGCAACAACGGCAGGAATCACAGGCTACGCTGCAACAGCATGTCAAAAACAGACGTCAGGTATTCGAACATGTTTGCCAGTTTGATGCGGCCGGGACGCAGTCTGGGTTCAACCGGCCGGTATCAGCGACAAAGTTTTCACCCGACGGCCAGAAGGTTCTTACAGGTGATTGGAGTGGTGCTGTCAAGGTGTTCACAGCAGCAACGCTGGATCTGATCACGGCTTTACCAGGACATACCGGTAAAGTAGCAGTGGCATGGAATCCGTCAGAACAAGGATTCGATTTTGCAACTGGAGGCATTGAAGGTGATTTGAAGATATGGAAAAACAACCAAGCAGTTGTGTTACGTGAAAAACAAAATAATGCAATTAACAAACTCGATGTACATCCTACAGGACGGTTTGTCGGTACAGCAACGCATGAAAAGGTTTGGATCTTGTGGGACGTGGCGAGCCAGCAGATGCTGTATGCGCAAGAAGGCGGTCATAGCGAGGCGGTCAATGCTATCAAGTTTCAATGCGATGGCTCGTTGGTCGCCACGGGGGGCAAGGACGGGCTTGGGCTAGTGTGGGATCTGCGGCTCGGTCGCACAGTAATGAATCTAAGCGGCCATATCCAAAGTGTCAATGGTCTAGATTTCTCGCCAAACGGCTTTCAAATCGCCACCGCGAGCGCCGACAACTCGGTGATGATCTGGGACATGCGGCAGACGAAATGTCTGCAGACCATTCCGGCGCACACATCTCTAGTGTCCGATATTGCATTCTACAAAGGCTCCAAGAAGTCTCACGACGGGTTGGCCCAGAGCGGCACTTTCTTTGCCACAAGCTCGCTCGACAAGACGATCAAGATATGGAGTGCCGACAACTGGGTGCTGAAACATACTATGCACGACTCCAACCGGGTCATGTCGGTGGACGTGTCGGCAGATCAAAATTACATTGTTAGTGGTAGATACGACAAGGCTATTAAGCTTTGGAGTAGTAATTAGCGGGTTGGAGTGGATGTACGTGATGGCGACAAGGTGGCCCGTGGCACACTTGATGCCCGCGAGGCCAGCCGCGAGCGGCCCTTGTCTTTTTCGGCGTCCATGACCCGTTTGAGGTGCTCCTGAAGCATCTCTAGTTTAGACCGCAGCTGAGTAATCTCGTCATCTTTTTGCTTTCTCTCCTCGTCAAATGTGAGTGCTCGCAGCTGCAACATAGTGCTCTCTACCCGGGTGGTCAGTGCGGCTTTTTCCACCTGCAGCGCCTCGACCGCCGCATGTGCGTCGGCGGCGGCAGACGACGCCTTTTGGTATTCAGCACGAGTGTAGTCATTCTCCACTCCACGAGCTTCGATCTTTTCGTTGGCCTTGGCTAAATCGATTTCCAGCTGCTTGATCTTCTCATGCTGTTCCAGCAACAGGTTCTTGTCTGGATCCTGTTCGAAAAGTGCTTTTGTTTCGTTGAGCTTGGCTTGTACTTCCTCCGTAGCCTGCTGCGATCGCACCAGGTCGTTGGCCTTTCGCTCAGCACGCTTCTCAGCTGCCTGGACCCGCACCCTCAGCTCTCTGTTTTCATGCACCTTCTGCGACATTTCCTCGACCAGCTCCTCAACCGTCTGCTGCCGCGACGACTCGCTCAGCCGAAACGACTCCACCTCGGTATTTTTGATATCCAGCTCCACTAGCAAACCGTTGAGCTTAGTCATCACGCTGTGGCTCAGCGCATCGCCAACATGTTCGTGATCAACTACGGCCTCGCGCTTGAGCCGCTTGGCGTTGTAATAGTCGCGCGGCGGCGGCAGCGCCGACTCGCCATGTGACACTTCGGTCAGCAGCGATTTTTCTACGTCCATAGAGTTGTATATGTTGCATGGCGGCAACTCGGGCATGGGCCAACCGGTCCGGCCATGGAACCACTCGTTCAGCACCGCTAGCTCATGATCATACAAGTTGACAACTCGCTGTGGAATCTCTCCCACGTTGCCCCGCAGAACCACTACCGCCGCAAGCACATGCTTGAGATACGACTCATCTTGCACAAACTTCAATGCCACATGCTCGACAGAGTTTTGCGCAATTAGCCGCACAATAGCCGCTGGCATGTCTCGGTTTCTGGTCCGCGCCAGCTCGACATGCGGCTCCAGCTCAGCAAATGTCTGGTCAAACGCAATCACCAGGTCGAACTTTTCGTCGCCATGGTACTTGCTTTCGATGACTGATGTTGGGATCATGTGCACGGTCGACACGTCCTCGTCGTCATCACCACCTTCGCGTAGATAGTTGCCGTAGTATCGCCGGTAGTTGATGAACCGGCCTATCAAAAACGCCTCGATCAAGTCAAACGTCTTGCCAGCCCTGGCGAATAATGCAATGTGGATCTTCTCATCTTTCAAAGAATCCAACAGGTCGCCTAGTACTTTGAACTTGCCGCTTTGGCGCGCCAGCACGGCCGGCACTTCCTTCAGAAGCAGATTGTGCGGCGCTTCATTCTCGACTAATAAATATGGATGTGTCGCAACTAATTGGGAGTTGGTGTACAACGTGTCCAGTGATTCGGGCATCACTGGCTCGGAAGTTTCAAACAACTTTAGGATATCGCTATAATGAAGAGACACCACCTGGTCGGTCAGCGTCTGCTGAAGCTCGCTCATGGGAACTGGCAGCCATAGATCGCCTCCCATTGCCGAGGGCTCCATGATGCCGTCCATCGGCGCGTCCAAAATGCGTCCCAAATCCATGATGATGATGGTGGTGATGTCGTCAAGGTTGGGACCGGCCCCGCTGCCTCCACATTAACATCAACTAAAATGGACACTGAAATATCAGCTGGTACGTGCAAAGAGCCAGAGCTGTTTCGATACAATCTAACAATTGATCAGATGAGGTCGCACTCTATGACCGGCAGATTCGCCTCTGGGGCATGGATGCCCAGAATCGGTACGTTGTTCCAGTATAAAAATAACCTAACGTTCGACAGCATGCGAAACTCAAAGATCCTCTTGATTAATCTAAGCGCAGTGGCAAGTGAAGTTGCCAAAAACGTTGTGCTAGCAGGAATTGGCTCGCTGACAATTCTGGATAGCAATATGGTGACCGAAAACGACCTGGGGGCCAATTTCTTTCTCCAAAGCGTCGATGTCGGCAAAAATGTATGTCCTCTTAGAATCAAACTAACAAATGAAGCGAGGAGAAGCAGGAATGCCACGGGTGCAGCAATTGAATAAACGGGTTCAAGTAGAAGCAATAACCAAAAGACTACAAGACGTCGACGCTCAATGGATATCTGGATTCGACATTGTGGTGGCTTCACAATTACCATATGCCGACTTGGTGTACATCAATGAACAAACCCGAGCGGGTGGTAAGTATTTCTACGCCACGGGACTCATGGGCATGTACGGATACGTCTTTGCCGATTTGGTTAATCATGGATTCAAGATTGAACGCGAAAAGCCTAATATCACCACCAAAATCGGACCCGAAACTGCCACCTCAACCATCGTGTCGACAGAAGTAAAAAAAGACGGCGACAAGTATATCGAAACGATAAAAAAGATGGAAAAGTATAGGCCATTGGGCGAAGTAACGACTCAAGCAGGAGCCAGCTTTGGAGCACAGTTTCGAGCACGAAAATTGGCCAAAATATCACCAGTATTACCAGCACTAATATCATACTGGAACGGCTCGACTACTGAAGACTCAATTAAAGCCTCGGCCGAACGTCTGGGTCTCCCCACAGGAATAGTCACCCCCAAATTTATTTCCTCATTCACCTCCACAATCAACGCGGAAATCTCGCCAGTCGCCGCAGTCATCGGTGGAGTGCTCGGCCAAGACATGCTCAACGTGCTCAGCCAAAAGGAACAACCAATTCAAAATCTGTTTTTATTCAATGGCGATGATAATGAAGGGCCTATATATACTCTTTAGAAATATTATTATGAAGTACCAGCCACAGCCAGCTTTTGCAAATGGGTCATAAAAGTCTGTAACGACACATCGTCGGTGAGCACCACCGCGGACCCGTCTGTCGGTCCATATGCACTGCTTTGATGCGTGTTCGACGGATTCAGCTTGGAAAACAAGAACCGGGCTTGCGATCCACCAGCTTCGGTGTCAATAAACCGAGGCAATGGGAATCTGTCGATCAGCAAGTCTCGAGCCTCTCGTCGTGGGGCGTCCAGCAATTCCTTGAAATTGGCATATTCCTCTTTCTCTTGGTATCCGGCTTTTCTCCACTGGTCCACAGTTTCGCCGTGATAGATCAAAATATGGAAGAAAGTGTCCAAAAGCAGGATATGGTCCGGCTTGATGGACACGGAATCCAGCAACACTGGCACCGGTTCCTGGTCAAATGTGAACGAAATCAACGTCGGCTGGATCATGATCAACGAGTTAGTCAAGTCTTCACGGTTCAAGCAGTGTCTATAAAATGCAGTTTCATCGGGAGAATTGTTAAACACCTGCAAGAATTGCGACCGCCGCAAGTGGAACATGAACTGTGGATACAGCGAAAAGTTCTGGGCCAGTCGGAACGACATTGGATCGTCTTTTCGGTAGTCTGCAAACTTTTGACACAATCTAATCAACATTCGATCGGTCCATCGCAGAATGTCCGGCCCATCTTCGACCTCGGCCTTGTATACAGCGATCCGAGCCATCAATGCAGCAGCCGCTTCTTGGTCAAAGTTCTGTGCAATCTGTGGATCTCCGCCACCAACCAATGGCCGCATCACAGTGGTCACTCGCAACCGATACGTACCACTAGAATGCTGATAATGGGTCAGATATTGAATCACCGCACTGGATTGACCGGGGGTGACTGGTGGGTTACCCTGGGTGGCCACTTCGAAGAATGTGGCATATGTGTGAGCAGGAGTAATTGAACACATTTTCCAGGAACAAGTCTGACCAATACCAATCTCAGTATCGGCCACCGAAGTGCTCTTCTTGTGAAGCGACACGGCATGACCAATCAACCCACTTACCTTCAACTCCTTGGTGGTCAACACGTCCATGGACGCATTGAACGCCATTTGCAGGTTTCCGTCTTCATCCTTGGCAAAGATCTTCTGCAACGATTGCTTGAAAATGGATGTTGTGAACGAATCGGACAGATTAATCACCCCACCAGTGCAGTTGGAAAGCGACTTCATTTCTTGCATACCAATTTGATCATAGCAGCCAGCAATGATATCAATGGCATGGCCATTGCTGGACGCTCGCTTGGCCAACGCATCATAAAACTTCATGGACTTCTTGTAATGCTTTGCCGAATCTCGATCAATCTCGTGATGGGATCGAATGGCTTCTTTCAATGCCGGGCCAACAACAATGCCTGGACCTTCGGTTGGAGGGCCACCGGCAAAGAGCATGATTCGACCACCGGCATTGGGGAACGACTGTTCCAACAATGACACACCAATGGACAACGCCACACCGCTGCATCGAATTGGACGTCGATCAGATGGAACTGGCCACGGGTCATGTTCCAGCTGTTCCACAATATTGGTCAATTGGAATTCGCATTGACCCAATGGCATCAAGAATCGTGAAAAGTTCGATGGCGGAGGTCGGTTTGGAGCGCCGCCTTGAGGCCGCGGTGCCAATCCAAGCATTTCTTGAACTTGCTTGGAATTGTAATCCTTGTTTCCCCGGAATACATAGCTCTTGTTACATGAACCGTAACCAAGTTCATGCACCTGAGTCATGGCACCAAAAGTGATCAACCCCACCAAAGCGTTCTGTGGAAGAAGACCCAAGGCCACAATAATGGAGTCTTTCAATGCCTTCAAGTTCTCATCATCTTGGCAAGTATCAACCACAAACAGGAAAATTGGTGCCGTCTGAACAGGTCGCGATAGCACATACTCGGCGGTCGAAGAGTTTGGCAACAATTCATGTGGAAGTTCGTTTTGAGAGATATCCTTGTAGTGTGGAGGAAGGGGATTTCGGCTCAAACAGAACGGACAGATCCAAGTCTTGGCTCTCAGATCCAATTGACAAAACGGATTCAGAACAGCTCGACAGGGAGCCCGACAAGTGACCGGTTCGTATTGAAGCACTGCAAGGTCGGTCTTGCTCTTGAGGGGCGTGTACATGGCAGAGATTGGCACCACAGTACGCGACGCCTCCAGCTTTGTGGACGGAAAAGCATTCCAGCTGAACCGGATCCCATCCACTTCTTCACGTTCGTCAAAATCAAAGTGTTGCTGTCGTTGTTGTTAGTCTGGACCGCGAAATTGGACTTACCATCACTAGGGGGGATGGAGGGTTGTGGTGACGTGGTGGTTAAGATCAAAATTCCAATTTCACCTTGGGACATCAAGCCATCATGGCGGGGGAGGGCAGGAGGCCCCTACCAGGCAGGCTGTCATTTTTGGTGAATCATACAATGCATTGAAAATAGGTAGATTGCATCTCATATATATATTCCAGACATAAAAAAAATTCCGTCAAAAGTCCAATTGCATTGCCAATTGGCAAATTTCATAAGTGCTCTAAGATATTTTCACCGTGGAATCGCGGACTGCGTGCTGCCCACTCTCACCACACCACACCACACAAAACACCAACCACATGAACAAAACGACAGCAGCGGTATTAGCAGGCGGACTGATACTACGACTGGCTGTGTTCCACCTGTTTCCATTCGTACCAGCAATACTGGACGGGACAGTGGAATGCTCGACTCCAGTTAGCTCGTTCAAACGACTCCAAGAAGGCATTTACCAGCATTTGCACGACGCTCCAGCATACCATGGCGGGATCTTCCACCAATCGCCTCTGCTACTCGCACTATTCACATCATTGAATCTGGTGACATCTGACATTTGGCTCGTCAATCTGGTATACTCACTAGCAGACACATTTGCAGGATATGCTCTGGCCAAAATCGCTGCGTCTCCACTAGTGGATTCACATTCCAGCGCAACAGTGGCGGCCATTTATTTATTCAATCCGTTCACATTGCTCTGTACGTTCTCCAGATCGACTAATATCTTCTCGAATCTGACAATTGCTCTGGCAATGCTGGCAGCAGTGTCCAAACGGCCCGGACAGGCAATGAACGTCCTCGCACTGTCATCATCGTTGACCATTTATCCTGCGTACTTGGCACCGGCAATGATCATGCTCGCTAACAAATACGATCCAAAGCCATTGGTATCTCAAGCCATTAAGCTTTCAGCCATCTTCATTGTTTCGGTTGCGGTGTTTCTGGGTATGAGCTATGGAACCACCGGATCATGGGAGTTCATCCCATCGACATATGGCACTATATTTCTGCTGCGAGATTTGACTCCTAATATCGGGGCATGGTGGTACTTTTTCACTGAAATGTTTGACTTTTTCAGACCCTTTTTCGTGGGCGTTTTCCAAATGTATGTTGGTATTTACAGCATTCCCGTGGCTCTGCGATTCAGAAACGTCCCGCTGTTTGCGTTGTCCACTGTGTGGGGAATCACCACGTTATTCCGATCATACCCAGAGGTTGGTGATTTGGGGTTCTACTTGACTCTAATCACTCTATACAAACCAGTCTTCAGCATTCTCAAATACCCATTGCCATCGTCACTGATGATTCTGTTCACTTCGGTCATAGGCCCAACCTTCTACCACTTATGGATCTATGTTGGGTCCGGAAATTCCAACTTTTTCTACGCAATCACATTGGCTTATGCTCTGGGAATGACATTGATCATTTCAGATACAATCTGGTCCGCAATTCGAATCGAATATGACGGAGGTAAGAACCCAAATGTCAGCCAGATATAGCTTTACCAAACTTCCTGGCATCGGCTGTTCTCCAATGTCAGACTTAAAAAACTCATATTGTAACATACACTTGATCGATTGATTGTTTTCTTTCATCGTTTGTAGATCCGTCTTTATATTCTCAGTGGCCTGTCGTAATGCTTCCAGTCCAGCACGCAGCTTCTGTAGCGCGTCAACCTCCCGATCCATGTCGTGTTGGAAAGAATAACCTCCCAAATTTTCCCATTCTTTCTTCGTTCAACCACACTCACACGATGGTATGCTTTCACTCTAGAGCCGGCTAACATAATTTATCCAGAATCCACCAGTAAATCCCAAGCCATTCCTTCAGGATTTGATTGGTAACAACGTGTTTGTGCGGTTGAAATGGGCGGAGACCGAATACAAGGGCAAGCTGCTGTCGGTCGACTCGTATATGAATCTCCAACTAGACGCGGCGCGAGAGTTTATAGATGGCGAGTTCAAAGGGGAACTTGGAGAGATTCTTATTCGGTATGATATGAATTTCAGCATACTAACTAACGCACTAGGTGTAACAACGTTCTATGGGTAGGCAAGGACGAAGAAGATGATAATGAAGACACTGCAATGCAGGAATCATAACTTAATTTATAAATCGACTTTTGGATGAACCCTAGCGGTCTGGAAAAAAATCCGTGCTGCGCCTCCACTTGCAATCAACGAGTGTGTCATTTTGCGGCTTTCAACAGGGCCGTGTGTATGTTCACGCTCTCGTTCATGAGGTTCGTATTTTTTGTGTTCACCACCCGTGAGTTCCTTAAACCGCTCATAGGTGTGTTTGTTGATCTGGAACAATTGAAACGATTGCCAGTAGAGCCCGTTTTCCGGATCTCGCATCTCCTGGAACACATACTTGAGCGTGTGGAGAAGCTCATCACGCACCTGGCCAGCGACGTTAGAGTCGCCAAAGTACATTAAAAAGTCGGCCAGCCCTTCGGCAAGTAGATGGTAAAAGTAGACATGGTCCCGATATTGCCGGGCATCCATGTTCAGAGTGTCACGATAAAAGATGGCAGTGTTGTGATCTGTAGCAGCCGCTGCCAGCGATTCGGCCCATTTACGATATTTAGCATCCTTGGTCACTGCAAACAATCGGCATGCAAGGGTGATTGGCGTGCCTTGGTTATACGTCCACACGGCATCGTTTCGCTTGAAACCGCCCTTGTTGTCGTCTTCTAGCCCATCAGCAATCAACCCATCTTCCCGCTGTAACCGGGTGAAAACCCACTCACAACAGTACTTGGCAAACTCGATATACGTTTGATTATCCGGCACAAACTGGGCGAGCCGCATTGCGGCGACCCCACATTCGGCGGTGGTGCAGGTGTTGGACCCGATTTTGGCAATGTGCCACTTGACACCGCCAAATCGACCTTTTTCGACACCAGTCATCAAAAAGTGGACCAATTCTTGGCCCTTTTGGAAATATTCCTGGTCCCGAGTCACTTCGTACGCACTTAAATAGCACGACGCTACCTGGGCATTGTCATCATAATAGATGTCATCATTACCATTGAAGAAGTGAGACGCTGGGTATGCATGCCGCTGCGGGTTGTAATAAGCGTCAAACGACTGGATTGCCGGCTTGACCATAGGGCCGATCTCGTTTGGAAAGATCCGGGCTCCATCGATAATACCCTGGACCATAACCGCCAGCGGCCAAAGCGTGTAGATGCCTTCATCGTTGTACGACCCGTCGGACTTGTTTGTGTTCTCAAACCGCCCGCGCTTGGGCACCCAGAAGATCTGCCATGATTTACGCACTGTTGTTAGCTTGATCAAGGTAATTTCTATCTATCATACAAATATCGTAGCCTTCTCGGTTGGGATCTGTTAGCTTGGACATGATTGGGATGATAGCAGATGAAGAGTGTGGCGGAGAGGGGAGTGAGGGGAGCCCCTTGTGTTTATATAGTGAAACGAAGTTGCAAGTTGCACGTTGCGAGTTGCGATGCTCTGACGTCAGGCGCGTCAACAACGAGGATCGGCCAGCGCAATGAGTAGCAACATTTGGCACTTTGTTCTGTGCGTCATTCCACTGTTACGGAGGTGCGTTTTAATGCGTAGATTAGGCATATTGCATATTGGATCTTACACATAATTATTGCCCGGCGGGTTGAATGCGCACCCGAGGTTTCTATGCATGATGCAATGGCTTAGAATATACTACAATAAATACTCACACAAAAACTACCGCCTCTTGGTGCCGACCTTGGTCTTCTTTTTGGCCTTTTCTGCAGCATTGGCAGCCATCTTGCGCTTTGCTGCTGCCTGCATTGTTGCCGGGTCCTGGGCCTTGGGCTTGAAAAAGTCGTTGATGCGGCCCTGCGGCTTGGCGTTAGCACCCTTGAGCAGCTTGGCAGCGCCAGATCGGACACGCTCCTCTGAGAACCCCTTTTCCTTGACCAGGAACTGGATGAGTCCGTCCAGATCAGGCGGGCTCCATTTGATGTCGACTTCTTCGGCGGGGGCCACCTCGGGGCTGCGGAACAGGATCTGTACAGCTTCGTATGGCCAGTCCTCAGGCACCTTGACCTTACCGCCTTTTTCCCTCAGATGCGCTACGATCTTTTCCAGAGTTTTGAACTCTTTGATCAATTTGTACGCACTCACTGGGCCGATGCCGGTGACCGGCTCGCAGTAATCGCACCCAAGCAAGATGCATAGATCGATAAACTCTTCGTGGGTCAACTCCAACAAGGCGAGCACCTTTTTCAGATCAATCTCTGCTACTGGCTGCTTTTTCGCTTCGGATGCAGTCAAATGTCGCAGCATAACAGGGGTGGCGAATGTCAATGTATCCATATCTTCAGATCCAGCTGCATACACTTTGCCCTTTCTGGCCAACTCGGCGCATTGAGCTTCTGCTTCACATGGGGCTTCTACATATGGAATCCCCATCAGCTTCAGCAATAGCTTAGCTTCTTCATTTTGCTCTTTTGAAACTCTGACCGTTCGACGTTCTAATTTGGCCAGCTCCTCAGCAGTCCCGGTTTCTCGGGTCTCAGCAATAGTAGCTTCGACTTTTTTGCGTGCCTCCAATCGTTTGGCCAGTTCGCCACCTTTCATCTCCGGTGGTTTGCCATCAAACACATACACTGGTTTGACTCCGTTCTCAACAATACGGATCGTCCTGTAGAACATTCCCAGCAAGTGGCTTGTAGTCTCGCCCTCGTCGTTTTGGAGCTGCTGTCCGTCCTGAAATCGGACGGCGATCAGGAACTGATACAGCGACATGGACGCATCGATAGCGACCTTACGGCCCTGGAGCGATTTGAAATCGATTTCCTTGACTGCAGTCGGCGCTTGATCTGTGATCAGCTTAAACAATCCTTTAATCCCCATTGTCGCGTAGTTGGTGAATGAGGAATGAAAAAAAATGGCCAGAACGCGTAAATTAATTTACGCGTGTACCTCCCGGACGGGAACGCATTACCCGGCCAATTGGGTCCCAAGCCAGCAAAAAACGCGAACGCTTTTTCAAACCTTCAGCATCAAGTCATCACTCTCGAAAGCATAATGTTTGGCCAGAATCGAGGTTCCGGTTTCAGCTTTGGGGGTTCGAACACCAACAATACCAATTCCTCTGGTGGGTTGTTCGGCAGCAACAGCAGCAATACCGCCAACAACAACACTGCCAGTAATGCGTTTGGATCCACCACTCCGGCCAACGCTTCGTCTGGATTTGGCCAGAGTAGCGGTGGAGGTGGGTTGTTTGGTTCGAATGCAAACGCTCCTGGGGGAATGTTTGGCTCGGCTAATAACAATGCCAGCTCTGGATTTGGTGGGTTTGGAAGCAATAGCACAGCTACAAGTTCGCCATTTGGACAAACAAACAGCAGCGCCAACACCAACGCCCCGTCAGGCGGACTGTTTGGTAGTAAACCATCGACAGGGTTTGGCGGTACTTCTGGCGGTGCTTTTGGTAGTGCTACAAACACCTCGCCATTTGGTAGTTCGTCGTTTGGTTCTGGTGGTCAACAGCCCAGTCAAACCAACAATGGTACTCCAGACCCGTTCCAGCCGTTCACCGAAAAGGACACTGCCACCGCTAGCAAGACTATGAATGTGTTTGAGAACATTTCAATGATGAATCAATACGCAAACTTTTCTTTCGAAGTATGTTTACCAAGGAAAAAACATCTAAGCTAACAAAAATCAGGAACTGCGACTTGCCGATTACAACCAAGGGCGACGATTTGGCAGCGGAGGGACCACGAATGCATCGCCATTTGGACAGCAAACTAACTCAAGTCCATTTGGCCAAACCAATACTAATACGAACACGTTTGGTGGATCGCCTTCATTTGGATCCAACACCAATACACCAGGTAGCGGCGGGCTATTTGGGTCCTCCAACGCGAGTAATAGCAGTCCATTTGGCAGCAACACCGCCAACACCACCGGAGGAGGATTATTTGGAGCCAAGCCTGCGACCAGTGGGTTTGGTTCTACCGGATCTGGCTTTGGCTCCAACACTGGCAATGCATTTGGTTCGGCGCCCGGAGGTAACAGTGCATTTGGCCAGAACAGCGCCAGCTCGTTTGGACAACAAAACAACGCTACCAGTACGGGGTTCGGCCAGAACACCAACACCAGTCCATTTGGTCAAACCGCTAACACCAATTCCAGTCCTTTCGGCCAAGCCAGTAACACCAATACTGGTGGCGGGCTGTTTGGTGCCGCCAAGCCAAGTCCGTTTGGATCGTCGACCGCTTCTACAAACACGTTCGGGCAGCCCAGTAATACCGGTGGCGCGTTTGGCGCCGCTAATACTAATACCGGAGGCGGGCTGTTTGGCAATACCAACAACAGCAATACCAGCTCATTTGGACAACAAGCCAACAACTCGAGTCCATTTGGACAGGCTAACACCAACGCCAACACTTCGAGCGGATTTGGGGGCGGGTTTGGCAGTAGCAATGCCGCCCAAAACAAGCCAGCATTTGGGTTCGGCTCTTCGACCAATGCTCCAACTCCTAGTACAGGTGGTGGCTTGTTTGGAGGTGGAAACACTGCTAACAACGCTACCGCCAGCGGCGGGCTGTTCGGTAACAACCAAACACAAAACAAGCCGTTGTTTGGAGGCGGTTCTTCGACATTTGGGCAAAATAACAATCCCTCCAGTGGATTTGGCGCACCCTCCACAAACACAGCCGCATCAGGAGGTGGGTTGTTCGGTGCAAAGCCTGCCGCCGCCACAAACACTGGCGGGGGCCTCTTTGGGAGCGGCGCCGGTGCGGCGTCGAACGCCACCCCGAACACCGGCGGCGGTCTATTTGGAGGTAATACCAGCAATACTTCCAACAGTACCGGTGGTGTGTTGTTTGGTAACGCTAATGCGAATTCTTCTTCGACTGGAGGCGGTGGATTGTTTGGCAACACTGCCAGCAAGCCTGCCGGTGGTTTATTTGGCAACACCAATGCTCCTAATGCTACTGGTGGCGGTGGATTATTTGGCAATACTGCTAGCAACACCAACACTGGTGGTGGTGCTGGTGGCTTGTTTGGCAACGCCAACAACGCTTCTAATACTGGTGGCGGTGGGTTGTTTGGCAGTGTCAATAATCAACCTCAACAACAACAACAGCAGCAACAGCAGCAGCTACAACAACAGCAGCAAGGTTCGTTACTTGCTTCTGTGAATCAGAACCCATATGGAAGTAATCCGCTCTTTAACAGTGTCAATGGCACTGCTACACAAACATCGGCAGCGTCTCCAGGACCGATCGCGACTCCGTTGACCTCCAACACGATCAAGAAGAAGCAAAGCGTGGTTAGTGCATACAAGCTTGCCCCCAAGCCGTTATTTTCTCCCCGGCGTCCTTACAGTCCTTCGTCGGCCAATTCGCAGACGATCACCGTTAAGGATAAGGAAGAAAAAGAACAGATGCAGCCCCAAACACAAGCGGCACCATCGCCAGGATCAAGTCCCGTAACGTTGTTCAACCCGCGAACGGACGATGCCATTTTCAATTCTGAAGCATTCACCCCGAATCGAGGCATCCGCCACTTGATCATTGACCGCAAGCGACCGGACGAGTCGGTGCTGCTGCTTTCGTCACCACGGGCCAATGGGTCCAGCAGCAATATTGCTGACGGGTTCCCAGCCATCAAGCAGTCGACAAATGACAACAATGCACCAGGCACCCCGTCGCCAGCAGTGCAGCAGCAGGAACAGCAACCGGCAGCAACAGTACCAAAGGACGAAGATATTGTGGATGAAAATGGATATTGGATCTCGCCATCGCAAGATAAGCTCAAACACAAGTCATTGAAAGAGTTGGAAGCAGTCAAGAACTTCAAGGTTGGTCGAAAGGGCTTTGGTATGGTGGAGTTTAACCAGCCGGTTGATCTAAGCATATATCATGATCCTCATAAGGAGATTGCCGGGCCGCTGGTGGCATTTCTGAAAAAATCGTGCACCATGTATCCTGATACCGAAGATAAGCCTGAACAAGGCAAGGGATTGAATGTACCATGTACAATCAGCATTGAAGGAGTGTGGATTGAGTCTCGAGATAAACATGAGCCAGTCAAGGATCCAAGGCATCCACTCTATGCCAAGCATTTGAAGCGGCTGCAGACCAAGAAGGACATGGAGTTTGTGTCGTGGGACCCACAGACCGGAACGTGGGTGTTCAAAGTGTCGAGTGTGTAGTATCTAGTGTATGTAGTTGTTAATGCGGCTCAAGCCGCGTGAAATTAAAGAAAAGCACGACTTTTATTAGTATAAATAAAAAGAATCAATCACCGACCGACGTTGATCTTGCATCCGGAATACTTTTGCAACGCCTTGTAAAACACAGTGTATGACACTTCGTCGTTGTCAGGCTGGTGGAAAATCTCTGACAGTCGGATGGTCCAAGGTGGGAACCCTTGCAAATATATGTACGGTGTAAACAAAATCAACAGATCTGGCTCGTCAATCAGCAGCTGCTTCATCTCCGTATCCACAGCGTCCACAGTCAGGTCGTTGGGGGCGATTTTGTTCTCGACAGCCATCTCGGCGAGCGTCCGGGTCAAATCTACAATGGTATCTCGGCCATCTTCTTCAGACAACAAATTGATTGTCAATGCATATGTTTGCGAGCCATTGCTGTTGCCGTTGCCATTGGCATAAGTCCCACCGGACGACGGCAAGTTGATCTTGAAACTTGGACGAGCATCACCAAAGTACGATGTGAGCTTGCGGGACATTGCCCGGTGTAGCTGGTCGTACGGCACTTTTTTCAGTTCGGACGTTTTCTCGTAGATGGACAAGGTGGCTACCCCGGCACCAATGCACCATGCAGCGATATCCCCAGCCTGATCCATCAATCCCTCGGTGCCACCTCCTTCTTCGTTTTCCTTGAGTTGCAAAATAACTGCCACATGGCCCGGGATCTTGGACAGCTTGACCACGTCCTGTCGGATCAGCTGGGGAGTTCGGTTATGGTAGTACGCCACCATCAGCATCTTGAGTTTGAGCCGTCGGTAGTGAGCAGTGAAGTATTCGTAGATCGATACAACTAGATAAAATAGTTGCAGCGTGGTATGCAAAATGTTGAACGCAACAGATCTGGCCACCGAGTCGTTGCTGTTAGCGGTGTTGGACGTGGCCACGATTCGAGAAATAAGCGTCAGCGGGTTACCTGAACCTCCTGCCCCGCCAGGCGGTGTAGTCTTCTTCAAGACGCTAGCCACCGGCTGTCGTTTGCTGACGGCTGTGGGCATCGTAAGTGTGAGCGTGGAAATTAAAAACGGTGTGAAGGTGTTCAAGTTGTGGACGGCATTCGGGGGCGAACGTCAGCGTTTTTATACAACGCGGCCGGTGTGGAAAATTTCAACCGTGCCGTCGTGGAAGCGTTGATGCCATGACCAAGGGCCATTGTATCATTTTTCATCTGTAAAACTGTGAGCTATAGACATGATAATACGAGATTTCCAAGGGAATTTATTCGTCGCTACGATTCAACATTGAAGGCCCAATGACACGGTTGTACGGTTCAATGATGGAGAAACCCGACGGAGACTTTGGAGAGAAAAACCTCAAATAATCAGCTAGTAGTGGAGAAACAGGCAGCAGGATCCAGCCTCGGACTGCATCAACATGATTGGCCCGACCATGCCATTAGTACCGCATAGCATGGTGCTAAAAGCGGATCGCGCGATGCCGCTAGTCAGAACGCCGCCGCAAGCGGCGCACGGTGTGGCGTTATTGAGCGCATGAACTACAGCTTGCTGCTATGGCGTGTAGCACTGTCGACCAACCGTTCGACATGCTTTGCGACTCCATGTGACATTTCGTATCCAGACCCACCGAGCCCGTAGGCATGCACAATCCATCGGCCGTCGCTAGCAGGGCGCTCGAGCTCAACTCTAGCCCCGCCATGTCTAGCGGGGCGGAACCCAACATTGATCCGCATAATATCGAGCTTGCCGTCGTCGTCGAATAGCTCAGGAAAGAGCTTCCGAGCTCTTTCAGTCACAGTCCGGGTGTCCTCTTCTTGGACAAAGCCGAAGACGCTGTTGGGCTGCTTGGTGCCGCCTACAATCACGCCACCATCCAGCGGCCGGGTGATAACAAATGTCCAGTTGTCGCCTGCCCCTTGATGGGTCACTGTTTTATTTTCATACGGATTGGCACGGCCAGCCGGTGGCCGTACAAGCAGAGTCTGTCCACGAATCGGGAAGCAATCCGGGTCCAATCCACCGCCATATTGCAGTCCATCGCCTGAAGCGTTGACCACCCCTGTGACACCTTGAAACGATACGAAAGCTTGTTCTAGCGATTTAAGCCGGGTTTTGACAAACTGGACATTCTGTCGTAGTTTCAGCTGCCGCGTCAAAAATGCCAGGTAAATGGACGGATTGAGTGCCCATGCCTTGTACTGCGCTTTGAAGTCGACCCCGTTCTCAATCACCTCAAAATCGTCAATGCCTTCTGCATATCCCGGGGCCACCGTTCTGTACAGCTCGCCGGCGTTTTCTACAATATCGACCCCGGTGATAAACTTGACCGAACTGTCAGGACGCTGCTGGACCAGCTCTTTGAAGTGCTGATACGTCACTCGGGTGTATTTTGATTCCTCCAGCTCTTTGGCAGACTTGGATGGAAACGGCCGGAAATGCGCACCGGCCCAGGTCGAGGTATACTCCACCGTCAACGGGTCGTCGTAGAACTGTGCCGCAACTATGGTCACTGTATAGCCCTTTTCTGCTAGCACTGTCGCACAGCTCAGTCCAATTACACCAGCTCCCACAACTACAATCATGTCCTTTTTGAGTTTTTGTGGATCGTGTGATGTCTGGAGCCGGGAATCATTGGCTGGGCGTATGACTATGCGGGCACCCCCACATCCCTCTCCAGTGAGATCGCTGTTCAGTAGTCTGTGGGATCTAGAAAAACATATCTCAAAGGATCTACGATAAAAACAGACAGGCAATTGGTGACGACTGTTGATAATAACGATGATCTCGATAAAGGTGGCCTCCCATCCATCGTGAGGCTCATGCCTATTATAGATACTACCACCACGAGTCCTATTCCAATACGGGCAGTGAAACAGCTTTGCCTGACTCTGAACTACTCCCGCGCCCTTAACACTCATAAAAATAGCATGCAGTATTCATTTACATTCAATTCTACACAAAGCAATAAATTACACCATGAACGACTCGCCGCATCCACATTCGCCCTTGGAGTTCGGATTGTGAAACACAAACCTCGACGACAGCTTGTCATCGATCCAGTCCATCTCCGACCCAATGATCGAGAACAATGCCTTGGAATCGATCAACACCTTCACCCCGTCTTGTTCCACCTGCTCGTCAAACTTGCCCGGCTTGTCGACATATTCCAGGTGGTATGTCAGGCCCGAGCAGCCCCGGTTCTTGACCCCGACTCGGATCATCTGCGGGTTGGGCTGGTTGAGCAGCTTGTTCAAATGCTCCACTGCTCCCGCCGAAAGCTTGATGGCTGCCTTCCGCGGGCGGAGCTTTCGCTTCGGCTTGGCTGTATCTGTACTTGGTGACGTTGATGCTGGAGATGCTGATGATGCTGATGCTGGAGATGCGGTATTATTCAATGCTGGTGTCGATGCAAGGTCGGAAGCAGCAGGCTTCAATGGCTTGTGCTGCTGAGCAAGGTTGAACGGTCGAGCTGCCTGCTTCTTCTTGGGCAATGCAGACTCGCTTGGTAATGAATGCTTCGCCCATCCGGTCGTGGCCGTATTGTTGCTGGTGGCATGGGTCGATGAGTTAAGACCAAACACTGCCGCATTCAAGGACGATGCAGACGGTGAAGGCCGTACCGTCTGAAGAAATCGCTTAGAAGATCTAAAAAGCGACATTTCCAACCTGTAGAACGATGTGTGGTGAGAAAGTAATGAGAAGAAGTGGTGTGGACTCTTTTATTTTTCTTCTCTTTTCTACCGGTTGTTGCGTGTGATGATGACCAAGGTTCCCCAATCCCAACTGGCCATGGCGCGGCCGAACACCGGCTTTACCCGTGATTACGCAACCGCGCGCGCAAATTACCTTCACGCTGATTGGTCCGTTTTGCGTGGGCCGAAAACCGGCCGGAAAGTGCCATAGCTCCAGTGCGCCAACCGGCGCTTAAGCTTCGGCCGGTATAATTGATTACAGGGTGGTTCCTGCTCTGCTTGCCGCAACCCGCCGCCGCGGGGTGCTGATTCAGCCTCGCGCGGCGGAAAGGCTCGCCTGGAGCTATGCACAATACATGAATAAATACATCTCGCTTCAACTGTTCGGTATATAGATAATGTTCATAGTTCATCAATCATTTACAAGTGTGGGCTAGGAGTCTCCTCGTCGTCGTCTTCTTCCTCATCTTCAATAGCATCTGTCAAGGTTAGCACCTGGGATCTACCAATAAATGTCACGTACAAGGATCATAATCAAAATCAAAAACTTCAATCCGGGTCTCATCATCCCGCTTCACCGCAGCAATACATCGCCGCTCATCAAATCGTACTTGCCAAATGCTGCTCAACCCATCCAGCAAGTCCCGCACCAGCTTGCCGCTCTTGGTATTCCACAACTTCAACGTCCGCTCCGACCCAGACACCACCCGATTGTCGTCATGCTGCAAACAGGTAATGGCACCTTCATGGCCAGAAAGCTTGTGCAAAAAGTCGCCATTATCCGGATTCCACACTCGCAGAGTTGTGTCAGCTGCGGCAGACACCAACGTGGTCTTGTTCAGATCCAGCAGCCCAACCAAAGAGGTATGCCCTTCTAAATTATACAACAACGTGCCAGTCTCCAAACACCAAATCTTGACATACCAGTCTAACGACCCCGATATGCATCTATTTCGTTTTGGATCAATCACGGCTCCATACACTCGTTGGTTATGACCCCGCAGCTCCCATCTACACGTACCCTCGTTGACATTCCACACTCGCACAGTGTTGTCGTACGACCCAGACACTAACGTATTGCCGTATCCGGAAATCGCCCTCACACTATGAGTGTGTCCACTCAGGGTCCGCAAGTAGAATGGATCTGGTTCTCGAACATACCCCTGCTGGCTGTCACCCAGATCGTTGTATTCTGGATCGCCAGGTTGCGGCATTTTCCACACTCGCAACGTCGCATCTCGAGATCCAGTCACAATCAACGGCTCACTTGGTTGAATTGTTACATTTCCTTCTTTGTCAGTCACCGGTACAGGCTGCAACACATCCAAGCACCGCACAGTTGAAGTATGCCCTTCGAAAATGTGCGTACACCTGCCTTTGGCAATATCCCATACTCGCACCGTTCGATCTGTCGACCCAGATACCAACGTATTGCCAATGTACTGAAGAGCCCAAACACCACCACTGTGTCCGCGCAACGTCGATCGCAGCTTGCCAGTTTCGATGTCATAAATATTAATAGTCTGATCATCACTACCAGTGATGATCTTTTCATGATCAAACTGCAGGCTGGTAACAACATCCCGTCCGTGGCCCTTGAACGACAGATGCTTTGGCTTTGAAGTAGGATCCATCCAGTTCTTTTTCACCAAATACTTCCGCCGATAATACGACTTGTACAAACTGGTGTTGTGCATGACATTGTCGTACGGATTCCCCAACGATGCAGCCGAAGCAGTTGGGGTTTGTACCGGCGTTGGAGCGGCATTAATGCTCTTCTTTGCCTGCTGCTTGAGCTTGATAAGCTCAGGCAAAATCTGGCTCATTTCCGTTTCATCAACGTACTCATCCCTGACTAACAGGTCCTTCCAGATCCAATATGCAGAGTCGATGATCCGCTTCCAGTTTCTCGACACTCCAGTAGCCCTCAACAACGAACGACAATCTAAGTACGACAAAATATGAAAGGTCAACTCTGGAGGGAAAAGCGACAAAAAATCACACCTCAACGCTGGCAACACCAATCCAGACACTACAGATAGAGTTGATCGATCAGACCGCTGCATCAGATTGAACAGCACATAACGCTTCATTTCTGGCGATAGCGTTTCAAACGACGAAATAATGGACGGAATGTCCATTATTCGTTGACCTGTGGCCGCAGTATCAACCGTAGTCACCACAGTCGTCGTTGTCGTTGTTCGTTTTGTTGTTACACTGCTGTTGTTATGGCTGGTCATTGCGACCGACGACGGCGAGCTCCTCCTTCTATCTTCCTCAGTAGGAGTCGATGGTGATAGAAGTACAAGCTCATCCGAGTCGACAGAAGGAGTATCATCTCTGGCACGCTTTGCTGGAGGTTCATGATGACAGCTGTCGTCGTTTTGTCTTTTGACCGAGCTGGATTCGTGCTCCATGGTGGTGGTTGTAGTTGACGACACGAGTTCGGGCGTTTCGCAAAACCAGTTCTGAGTGCCGTCGTTTTGTTTAAATGCGAACTTTTTCAAAAAATACGGAGTTTCGGCATTTGCAAGAGGATATTCCCTAGAAACGTCGGATGCAGAGGCAGCAGGAATAGTGGTTGTAAACGTTTCTGCTGTCGAGGTAGATACAGTGCGTCTAGACTGTGGCTCCAGAGTAATGTTTATCTGTTTGCTGACGGGTCTATGCGACATTCTAGCCCCATCAGCGATCTCTGGGCTGTTTGACATTTGACTGTTTGTTTTTTTGCTATTTTGTGGAGAAATAGAAATGGAAGAAAGAGGGAAGAAGGATTTTTTTGTATGTTGGAATCGATCAGTGATTAGATGATGTTCTGTTGGAATGGAGAGGCACACACAAAAAAATACCACCACAAAAACAAACCCGCCCGATTCGTTTTTCTTGTTGTCCAGGTGAGGTTTCCAACCACAAGGACACTTTTATAAAGTAGAATAGAGTAATATGCTAGGATTTTGAAAATGAACGTTCAATATCAAACACGAACTCCTGTAGATGCAAAAAGAACGTGACGTGAAGCTCCTCCTGTAATGGTCTTGGGCTTGGGCTTGGGCCGGCCGGTCGGCCGGAGGTGGCCAAGGGGCAAAATTTGGCCAAAAAGCGCCGCCTGGTAGATCTGTGCGCCCAGTAGTTACGACTAAATTGCACTTTAACATCACTAGAACAATGATCCGATTGCTGAGACCAATTAGCAACTGGTCAACGATATCAAGACTACCAGTAGCCAGAGCCAGCTCTAGCGCCGTAGCTAGCGCTTCGGCACCTCGAAATTGTCGATACAATTCTACGCTGGATATTGGAAAATTCCACGAGTTGTCGGATCATGCATTGGAACATATTCTCGATGAGTATGAGGTACTTGCAGAGACTGTACCTGAAATCGACGTCGAATTGGCGGTATGACAATGATATTATTTTCTATCTGGACTAATTTCATCTTTAGCAAGGCGTTTTGACGTTGATCATGCCTCCCATAGGCACCTACGTGATTAACAAGCAGCCGCCCAACCGTCAAATTTGGCTTTCGAGTCCCCAATCAGGGCCCAAACGGTATGGTTATAATTGAGATTCAGGTGCTAATTGTTTCAAGATATGACTGGTTGGATGGCAAATGGGTTTATAATCGTGATGGAAGCACGCTGGGCGGGTTATTGCGCTCCGAAACTACCCAGGTCACAGATGCCAAGGGCTGTGATCCGATCGAACTGGCCGAACTGGATTAACATTAGCTGCCACCTTTCTGTATATAGTGAATGATGATGAAATGCCTGCATGGATATGAACATCTTATTAGCCGATACGGCCTATGTGGGGGTTGCATCTAACTAGAGTGATCTGATGATTGATTGAGTGGCCAATTCAGGCGGGGGATGAGAGGTTTAATGAGGAGGCTTGGCCACGGGCGAATTGCTGCGGAAGAGGCTCCACCACCAAGCCAAGCACTGTCAGCTTCCGCCTATAAAGAGACGTGAACAGGCACCACACATCATAGAGTTTTTTTTTTCCTTCCCTGACATCACCTTTCCGATTAAAACATTTCAAGGGCCCTTTCTAGTTCCAATTTTTGCTTCTGCCTGAATTGCCATGAGTGCTCCTCCAGGCCCTGCTCCCCCTTCAGTCCCAGACGGTATGTTTTGGAGTTGTTGTGCTGGCGGTCTTTTCGGCCTGCCAATCAGCGAAAGCGGCGATATATCCACCCCCAACCAGCAGAATAGCATAGAATCACCAATTATAAACTAACACGAAATGCAGGCTGGCTGGCGAAATATGACCAGAATTACAAGACGTATGTTTCTGAGTGCTACAATAACTAACTGCGACCTCAGTTTCTACTATGTAAACCTGTCCAATGGCAAGTCTCAATGGGAAAAGCCGCAAGGATCCCCAAATCGAGGGGCTCCTCCACCATATCAGCCACCTCAGCAGCAACAACAGCAACAGATGCCGCCCCAGAACCGAAGTTATTCTCCTCAGGGACCAGGCGGCTACCAGCAGCCTCCATATGGGGGATATCAACAGGGCCCTCCGGGCCCTGGATATGGATATCCACAACAGCCCTATGGAGGATATCCGCCTCAACCATATTATCAGCAACCACCTCCACAGATGCAGCAGCAGCAGCAACCCCAGCGACGTAGCGGCATGGGTGGCATGGGCGGGATGGCGCTCGGCGCTGGTGCCGGTCTTCTAGGTGGTGTTTTGTTGGCTGATGCCATGCATCCTGACACCAATGTTGTCGAGAACAACTATTACGACGACAATAACGGCGGTGGCGATTATGGTAATGGTAATGATGGCGGATATGACGACGGCGGCGGTGGTGGCGATTGGTAGTTGGTTGTTGCTGCGCCTGGGATTTCGTATATATGGTTCAGTATTGTTATATTTACCGGTTCTTATTACTTTTAATGAATGAATTTTATGATTTTGCCTGTTGTTCCGTCCATTAATCCGCCTCTCAGCAAGGTGCGGCTCGTGTTCACAGAATGTCTCGCCTGGTGTCAGTCGGTGAGGAGGGCTGTGTTTCATGATCCCTGGACAAGTATTGGCACCATTGGAGTCATTTTGAGGCTGAGACTGTAGAATAACAAACCTGAGCCATCTGCTGTTTGCCATATCCTCCTGTCTAAGCCAATCTTTCATCTACCGCAAATGTTGTCAAACATGTGTATTAGGGCACTCAGAGTTCCGGCAATGTTCTATTGCGACACCGCGGTCATAGGCTCAATCCGCCGGCTGTTGATAGAACGGCACAAGAATTGCCCTAGCCAGTCAACAAGCTCATTCGATGCGGCTGATCATATTTTTGCTCTTCATATGTTCACGATATCTGCTGAAAAAACACCAGCATGTGATTGGATTATTCCGCTGACAGTCTGTTTCTCTAGCTGCGCGGGCCGGTCGGTTGTCTCATGAAAACGGCGCCTGGCTGGCTGGTGATGAGCCTCGGCTTCTCTGCTGGCCCCCGGCCCCCGGCCCCGGCTCACTGAACTGGACTGGATCGGAGGAGTATATAATACCAATGGCCCCTCCCCCACACTTCGTTTTTTTTTATTAGTTACAAAACCATGTCCACTGAATACTCGTTGGAAGAAGTGTCCAAGCACACCAGCAGCGACTCGCTGTGGATCATCATCGACGGTAATGTTTACGACGTTACCGAATGGCAAGACGACCACCCAGGTGGTAAGAAGATCCTTCAGCGACAAGGCGGCAAGGATGCTACCAAGTTCTTTAATAAATACCATGACCCGACTCGGGTGATGAACAGATATGGCAAAAAGTTCCTCATTGGCAAGCTCGCCGAAGGTTCTGTTACAAAGAACAAAGCGTCGGCGTTGGTTAAGAATGAAACTGCCGCAATCACCGGAAAGACTCGATATGCACCATTTGGTGATATGATTCCATATGGTGAATCTTCATGGTACCAAGGTTACCATTCGCCGTACTACAACGAAACTCATGTTGCTCTTCGCAAGGAAATCCGAGAATGGGTTGATGAGCATATCATGCCATATGTTGACGAATGGGAAGAAACTGGCGAAATCGATCCAGATTTGTACCGAAAGTTTGGTCAGCAAGGTTACTTGGGTGCATTGGTTGGTTTGCGACGATATCCTACCGAGTTTACTGATTGCAGAATCAAGTCTGTTCCCGCCGAGAAGCTTGATTCCTTCCATGAGCTGGTGATCATGGAAGAAATCGGCCGAGCCGGTTCGGGTGCTGTGATTTGGAATCTTGCTGGAGGGTTCAGTATTGGTATTCCACCAGTGCTCAAGTTTGCTCAGCCTCAAGTTCAAAAGCGTGTTCTTCCAGACATTATCAACGGTAACAAGCGAATCTGTCTCGGTATCACCGAGCCGGATGCCGGCAGCGATGTAGCCAATTTGACCACTACTGCCGAAAAGACTCCCGATGGAAAGTTCTATATTATCAACGGGATCAAGAAGTTTATCACCAATGGGTACTTGTCGCAGTATATTAGTCTTGCTGTGAGAACTGGTGGCAATGGTGCTAAGGGTATCTCCATGATTTTGGTTGATTTAGAATCCGAAGGTGTCAATAAGCGGAAGATGGATATGCAAGGTATGCGAGGTAGTTGTACCACTTGGTTGACATTTGAAGATGTCAAGGTGCCAGTTGAAAACTTGCTCGGCAAGGAGAACGACGGATTCAAGGTTATTATGACCAACTTCAACCACGAACGAATCGGTACTATTATTCAAGCCGCCCGATTTGCTCGATTGGTTAATGAGAGCTCCCTGAAATATGCTCACGAGCGGTCCACTTTTGGTGTCAAGTTGATCGAGCATGGGGTAATCCGAAACAAGCTCGGCCAGATGGTGGGTCGGGTGGAAGCCGCTCAGAACTGGCTGGAAAACTTGATTTATCAATATGACAAGTTCGACGAACAGGAAGCCATGATGCGATTGGGTGGTCCAATTGCTGCCTGCAAAGCCTTCACTACTCAGGCTATGGAATTCTGTGCCTCGGAGGCTATCCAGATCTTTGGTGGTTTGGGCTACACTCGGGGTGGTAAGGGTGCTGTTGTAGAGCGAATCTTCCGGGACTGCAAAGCCTATTCTATCCCAGGTGGGTCGTTGGAGATTATGCTCGACTTGGCTATTCGGCAGCAAATCCGGGTCAACAAGCGACTTGGTGCGAAGCTGTAATTCTATAATTGAAAAATAAATAAAGTATCTCTTCTACGACGGTCGGAACCAACTGAATAGCCGTCCCAAAAGCGAAGGCGATTCAGCCGTGGCCAGCTTGATAGAAGCGGTGCCTTCGTCGATCATGTCATATTGCGTCTCCTCATCATCGTCACTGGCTGTGTCTGATCCGTCTGTCACTGATGTCATTTCTGGATTTGGCGTCTCTTCAGTACTGGGTGGCATTTGGGTAGTCTCTTCGACAGATGGATTGCTCGTGGTAGGCACGGTCCGTGGCGGTGAGAAGACCGTATTATTCGTCGAGGTGGCTGTCTGGCCCAGAGTATTGTAGAAATGGTTGACGTAGTCACTTTCTCGGCGGAAATTCATAACGCCCGTCTGGGGGGTCGATGGTGACGCAGGAGAGTTGAAGAATCTAGTTGGCCCGCCACCCTTAATCATTGTAGGTTCAGCGACTGCATGTGCATAATCGGTGCTAAATCTTCGGCTAAAATCCGTGCATACTTGCGACTGGAGAGCAGTATCGTTGCTATGTCTTGAGACGCTGATGGGTGCGGCGGGTGGCGGTTTCAGATACTGCGGCGGGGTTCTCGGAACCCGAGCGCTAGAAAGTGGCGTTGTCGACGTCGAAGTGGGCGGCAGTTCACATGCGCTTGTATCGACCGAGATAGTCGGTCTAGTGACAGTCGGCTGAGCCAGTCGATAACCCGCGCTGTGTACATCGTCACCATTCGTGCTGACGCCATTGTACCAGTGTTGACCTGGCATCGACAGGCCGAACAGGGTCTCGTCCTGTGGCGAGATGCTTGGATATCGAGCTCCGGATGATGAATGGCCAGATGCCGATCTCGATGTCGCCTTTGGCGATGATGGCGCTGCTGGTGACAACGGGATTGGATTGCCCATTGTATGATGTATATGTGCTGAAGTAAAGTGAACTGACCTATTTTATTGGTACGTATAACATGATTGTGTGTTATCAAAATAAGACTTACTGCGTACAGAAATCCTAACCATCGGGCTAAATATAGCACCACACAGTGTGCGGCTCAAGTCATGCTGCGGCAACCGTATTGCCCTTCCTCCTCCCAAAATGGCTAGTATATGACCATCTCTCCCAAGACCCTCTGCGCTCGGCTTTTTTCTTTTGCTCGCTTCGCTCGAGCGTAGCTCGAAATGCTCCGTGTTGGTGCGGCGATGTGTGAATCGATCACCACGGGTCCGCCTAAGCTAATCCCATAATGGCTAGCATATCGAGCGTAGCGAGCAAAAAGAAAAAAGCCGAGCGCAGCGGGTCTCGGTTGAAAGGGGATCCCGCTGCGCCATGCTATACATATCGGCGCGGCGGAGTGTGAATCGGTCACCATGTACCGGACCGGTGGGTGAGCGGCCTGGGCTTGTACGGTGATACCGAGCAATCGAGCGAAGCGAGCAAAAGAGAAAAAAGCCGAGTGCAGAGGGTCTTGGGAAGAGATCTCGCTGCACTCAATGCTTTTTTTTAGCTCGCTACGTACGTACGTACTTACGCTCGAAATGTTCGGTATGGTCGATCGGTACTTACCCACGTCGGAGGATTTCGGTCGGCACAACTACACCACCCTACATCATACATCAATAACGCAGGCACAAACATAAAATGTCAGAACAGACTGGTCGCATGACACCAGCTGGTTCCAGCACAGCCACACTACCGGAATCCTCTACACAGCACCAAAATGGCCGGCTGGAGTTGCGTGGCGAAGACCGGCCAGCGCCTTCTAGACGCAGGGTGCAGTGGACTGAGGACGTGGTAGACAATGAGCATATGAACAAGAAGAAATCCAAGATTTGCTGCATCTTCCATCCACAGCGTGCATTCGACGAATCCAGCGGGAGCGAAAGCAGCTCGGATTCTGATAGCGATAGCGATAGTGACAGCGACAGTGGATGCAATCATCCTGACCATGGCCATGACCATGACCACCATGGTGCCAGTAACGACGACCGAGGACGGGATGGACAGAACGACTCCAACCACGCTCGACTGCCAAGTCCAAATGCATATGAACGTCAGCCGAAATACAAACCACCCACTGCTCCGTCAGTATCGTATTGATCATATAAGAAAAAGCTTAATTTATTTTGGGTTACCCTGCTGCTCTGCGATAGCCGGCCCGGAGATCGCCACATAGTGGGAGCATTCATCAAACTCCACAATTTAAACAAACAAAAACACCTCCACCCACCCCCCTTTCCTTCTTCTAATCAAAGATGTCGCAATCGTTGCCTCCAGAATATCTGGACGAGCTCAACACTTTGAACAAGGAGATCCGAGAAAACCAGCCGGCAAATGTGATCGAATACTGTGCTGAGTATTTCCAACGGCGGCTCAAAGACCCTTCGAACAAACAAGCGGTCCCTGGTGATGTGCCTGTACATTCGTTCGCAGGGTTCAACACCAATTCTTTCAGCAACGACCCTCATCATACCGACGATCCTCATCACAGGTCGGCAGATACGGCATCCACACACGCAGCAGCTCCCGCTTCGCAGACAAAATTGGATGTGCCTGGCAGTCAACCTCAACAATCGCACTCACCGTTCCCGATCAACTTCAACGCGAATCGACGAACGTCTGTGTCAGCAGAAAGCATTACTCCTGGGGCATTTAGTGACGCCATTTCCAAGATTGAACCAAATGCTCAATTGACTCCAGAGCAGCTGGAACGATTGAATCAGAGTGTTACCAAGAACTTTTTGTTCAGCAATTTGGACGAGGAGGCATTGCATTTAGTGTTGCAGTCGTTGCAAGAAAAACGTGCTCAATCGGGTGAGACCATCATCAAGCAAGGTGATGAAGGAGATTTCTTTTACATTGTCGAAAGTGGCCGCGTGGAATATATTCGAGATGACGAAAAAGTTGCGTCGTCGGGTCCAGGAAGCAGCTTCGGTGAATTGGCATTGATGTACAATGCACCACGAGCTGCATCGGTGGTTGCACGGGAAGATTGTGTGCTGTGGGCATTGGACCGAGTGACGTTCAGAAAGATTCTGCTCGAAAAGACACATACCAAACGATCAATGTACGAAGTGTTTTTGCGGGATGTGCCAGTGTTGAAGGTGTTGAGCAAGTACGAATTGAGCAAACTAGCAGACGCATTGAAGGCCGAGTGCTATGAACCAGGCCAAGTCATTATCAGGGAAGGTGATGTTGGTGAAGAATTCTATATCATTGAGTATGGAGAAGCTCAAGTGTCCAAGAACAAGGACGGAGTTGTTGCGAAATTGGGCAAGGGTGATTATTTCGGCGAAGTTGCATTGTTGAATGATACGCCACGAGCAGCTACTGTCACTGCTTTAACCAAGATCAAAGTAGTAGCGTTGGGCAAGAGTGCTTTCCAACGGTTGTTGGGCCAGGTGGTTGATATCTTGAAGCGACAAGACCCCACTGCGGTGCATCACCCAGTTGCAGCGCATTGATAATAATTATTATAGTAGCAGTTTTTTCATAAGTTTAGGATAGCGAATATTGGTTTTTATTTATTCATTTTAGTCCAAGTAGAAATCCCGATTCAAGTACATCCAGACGGTGGATACTGATGCAACCACCAATGGCCCAGCAAGGCCCTTGCCAAGTTTGGCGGTTTTGAACACTAGCCATTCAGAAACAAAGTGGAATCCGGCTAGGACGAATGTACCAAATGTAACATCGTACATGGCTTGTTCATTGACGTGATAAGCGCCGTACAATCGGACCAATGAAGCCAAAAAGGTCCAAGTACCAAATGTCCTCGCCGAGAGGCCCGTTACTTGAGCCGGTTGAGCTTCGTACACTCGACGCGTGAGGTGAAGCCCCGACGTGTATGTTTGAGCCGAATTAAAAATCGACACCACCGAGATCTGTCCCGGTTAGCAGAATGTGGGTTCAAAGAAACTTACAAACAAAAGCCATTGGGGCAAGTAGCCTTCGGATTGAGGAAGGTACTTTGTCAACGTGTCTAGCAATGTCATTGGAAGTGGCGTAGAATATGTCAGGTAGAGTTAGGCGAAGATTTCATTTGGGATATCATTACGATGCGGCTACAGGAGAACCCGACGACGATGACGACTCACCAATAACTGTGTCAACATTGGAAGAAAGCCCCTCATCGCCGCTGCGGGCTCGTCGGTATGCATCATCGGAGCGGTCTAAAATAGTAGCGAGATCATGGTCAGAAATGGACCCTTTAGTCACGTCATGCTCCAGGTGGAACGTATGACCGCCCTGTTGCAGCTCCTGGCCCAAAATGGTGATAACTTCTTGTTCAGATGAAGCAGCACCAAATAGACCTTTAAATTTGCCCCGTTCAATCACCAGCTGCTCCAATTGCCGCTTGCTGCGGGCCCGCTCAAGCATCTTGGCCTCCACCGTATTGGCGGTTGCTAGCCGATACACCACCACAGGCTTGGTCTGGCCGATTCGATGTACTCGGTCAATCGCCTGCAGATCCATTTGCGGATTCCAGTCGCTATCGAACAAAATCACCGAGTCGGCCCCAGTTAGATTGATCCCGAGCCCGCCGGCTCGGGTCGACAGCAGGAATACTTTTGCGGCGCTCGGCGTTTTTGCGTTGTTAAAATAGTCCATCTGTTCTTGCCGCTCTTGCTGTGAAGTGCTGCCGTCAATGCGACATATGGGCCACTCCAAATAGTCGAAATAGTCTTGTAGCATATCGAGCGTTTTGGTGAACTGGCTGAAAATCAGCATCTTGTGGCCCCGATCGACCAGCTCACGACACAGTCGATCAAGTAAGATCATCTTGCCTGAAGCGTTGACAATCCGCGAGTCTATAGGATCTTCGTCGCTCCAGGGATAGTAGAACAGATATGGCGTGTTGCAGGTGAGCCGCAGCTGCATCATCATATTTTGGAAACTCTTGCCGCTGGTCTCGCGCTGGGCGGCCTTGACCATCTGCTCTGTGGTGTCAAGAAATTCCTGAGGAATCTCTTCCTCCATATTGTCCATTTCTTTCTCCAGATTATGCAAAAACGTGTCATCATCCTGAGTTTCGTCGTCGGCAAGCTCCCGATACCGCACCTTGTGCGGCTTACGCCGGGTGGTGGCCGGCTGCTTTTTCTTTATTGTTCTCTTGGGTCGGCCGCGAGCTTCCAGAATTTTGTCTACGATGAAGTCGCGAACATTTTTGTTGAGGATGCTGTCGTACAAATGTGTTTGCTCGTCCGTGAGGCCGGTGTAGATGACGTATTCACGTTTATCCGGCAGCAGCTGCACGACGTCTGTTTTCAATCGTCTCAACAGAAATGGTCGCAAAATATCATGCAATGACGAGATCAAATTGGAATTGTTTTCAGCGCCGAAATCGTCCGGGCCGCTGCTGGCCATTTCGTCGAACCATGCTTGGAACAGCTCCAAATCGGTAAACACATCTGGAAGCAAGAAATTCAGCAACGACCATAGTTCTGCGAGGTTATTCTGGAGCGGAGTTCCGGTGAGTAGCAGCCGGTTAGCACTGTCGAGTCGCTTCAGCTCCTTGATCAGTTTGCAGTTCATATTTTTCAGCCGATGGCCCTCGTCGACTACTACGTAGCACCAGCTGATTCTACGTAGATGGGCCGCATCTCGGGTCACCATTTCGTAGCTGGTCACCACGACCTGGCATTTTTTCATTTTGCGACGGATCTTTTCACGCTCCTTGGAATCGCCATGATACTTGATAGCAGTGATCGTGGGCGCAAATCGGTGCAATTCGTTCATCCAGTTCTGGATAGTGGATAATGGTGCCACAATCAAAAACTGGTCCTTGATGTCGTTTTCAATTAGATATGCCAGGAACCCAATTGTTTGTAACGTCTTGCCTAGACCCATTTCATCGGCAAGAATACCGTTCAGCCCGTTTTCGTATAGCGAGACTAGCCATTCCACACCCGCAAGCTGGTAGTTGTGCATCTTGACACCGGCGACCAGCCTGCTCTGCTTGAAATTGCTCTCGGTTTTAGTCTTAGCCTGATTCTTGATCGGGTCATCCTGCTTCGGCAGGGTGGACCGCCCTGTCCGTTTCTGCTTCTTGACAGGCGGCTCTTCACTGCTCCGCTCGTTCAAACGCGTCGTCAGCACATTGGCATAGATCTTGGACTGCTTGACCAGATAGTTGAGCCGTTCGAACCGCTTATCGGTGGACAAGGCGTTGATCTTGCTGGTCGACGGCGGCGGCGAATCGGTCTGCGGCGTAGCAGGTTCGGCGGTGGACTGTCGTGATGGCGTTTTGGAGGTCGAGAGCTCTGGTATCATGGATACGATTGTTTTCTAACAGAGAGCTTGATTAGCAAGTCTCGAAAAGTCCTGATCAATAAACGCGAAAAGGCCGCGCTCGCGCTCCACCTTCTTTGATTGGGCTGGTGCTTATTACTAATTAACGGCCCTCCTCCCCGTTGTGCAGTCACCATGGAAAAAAAAAAAGACACCAAGCGTACGTACGTAGCGAGGTAAAAAAAAAAAAAAAACCGAGAGAAGCGAGCCAAACCAAAAAATTCTTTTATAGGAAATGGAAAGGAATACAGACACCTGCACGATACTTTATCATATCGTCTCCTAAGCCTCACGTCACGTCCACCGGCGAGTCCGGGTAATCATGCGCTCCACCGCCGAAAGTCCCAACGCCTGCCCCCGGATTGATGTGAGAGGGAAAAATTTGTTTTATTACCACAACAAAAGTACACACCAAGACACGCTCCCATCATCACCAGCACTGATCGAATATTCCAACATGTCTGAAGAACCAAAGAACGATGGTGACATCGAGATGGTGAACGGCGATTCTGGCGCCGTGAGCCAGCTGGAAGATTCCTCCGGTACTGCTGCGCCGATAGCAGCAGAAGAACCGCTTGACGCGGAAGCATTGGCCCGACGAGAGCTGCTCGAGACGACAGATCCAGCGGAATTGCAACGACAAACAGAAGAGAAAGCACGTGGATATTTGGCCAAGCAGCGGTTCCGAGTGATTGTGCCTTCATATGCTGCGTGGTTCAGCCGAGAAGAGATTAATGACATTGAAAAGACCAGTCTGCCGGAATTTTTCAACAACAGAAACAAGAGCAAAACCCCCGAGGTCTACATGGAATATCGAGAGTTTATGGTCGACACGTACCGATTAAATCCTACGGAATATCTCACAGTTACGGCATGTCGACGCAACTTGGCCGGCGACGTGGCCTCGGTGATGCGAGTACACGCGTTTTTGGAACAATGGGGACTGATCAACTATCAAGTGGACCCTGAATCGCGTCCAGCATTGATCGCGCCTCAGTACACCGGTCATTTCCAAGTGGTTTTGGATACCCCCAAGGGATTGCAGCCTCATGTGCCAGCCAAGGGTAGCAAAGTGACTGAGGACGAAGCCAAGGAATTAGCTCTAAGTGATAAAAAGGTCGAAGCGGCAAACAAGTACGCCACACAAGCAGTTGATCTGTCACTAAGAAGGAACATTTATGACAATGGGGCTGATGCCGCAGCATTGATTGATGAAAACCAACGAAAAGTCAATGCTTTGGTGAATCGAAAATACAATTGCTATACTACGGGTGAAGATACCACTCATGTCCGATATCACAATTTGCAAACCAAGCAGACAATCAGTGCATTGTGTTTCAAACATGGACTATTTCCTTCCAATTTCCAAAATGTTGACTTTGTCAAGATTGAACAAGCCCAAGCAGCTGGGTTGTCATGGAAAGATCAGGAATTGTTGCTGCTGTTGGAAGCAGTGGAGATGTTTGTTGATGATTGGGATGCTATTGCGTATCATGTTGGTACTCGATCCAAGGAAGCTTGTATCGGCAAGTTTTTGCAAATGCCAATTGAAGATCCATATTTGGTCAAAAACTCGTCACAGACATCTAGTTCTCCATCGCTGGGCGGCGAATCCAAGATTGCCAAGGCGCTGGAGAGTCTCAAGCAAGGGCTCGGATCAGGTGTCAGTGAAGAACTACAAAAACGAGCAGAATCACTGGTCAAGATCGAAGAAACCCAGCAATCCAAGCTGGTCAAGTCGTTGGTTGAAGCCGAGCTACGCAAGATCGAGCTCAAAATGGCCAAGTTTGAACAAATCGAGTCGTTGCTTAACGCTGAGAAGCAGCAGATCGAGAAGGAGCAGCTTCAAATCTACCTCGACCGGCTGTCATTGAAACAGCAAGCAGATAAAGTGCTGGGTAAGCTCAAGGAGGCCGCATCGATCGAAGACCGTGAACAGGCTGTGTCGTTGGCACAAGAAGCTGCCCAGCTGGCTACCCAGTCTCCGAAGGTGTCTATGGTACAGGGTGAAGCTGAGGTAAAGCAAGGGGTCAAGGTGCCCAAACCCGCTCTCAAGCCTGTATCTATGGACATGCCGCAAAAGTTTACGCTATGGAGTGCCTAGTGTTGGATTGTAGATGTAAGATGTTCTAATTTAATGTTTTGTTTCATGATCAGCCGGTTCAAAAGTAGGGGAACGGAAGGAGTCGCAAAACACGCTCTGGGCACGCCCCGAGAAGTATTAAGTCGTGTCGGGATATTCTTTGGTTTCTCGACACAAACATCATGAAGATTGCCAATTTGCTGACTCAAGTGGCAGTAGCCGGTGCAACCCTTGCAGCAGCTCATCAGCATGTGTTCAAAGAGCCACCAAAAGAAGCAGCAAGCTTGCCATTGACCTATGAAAATGGGGTTTGGAACTTGCAAGCAATTGAAGCTCGAGTGCGGGTATGTCTGTCTCCAACTAAAACTAACCTCAAAGCAATGTCGAATCACACAAGAATTGAACCATATTATCGAGGAAACCGAATCGCATGAAGAATCGATGGTCCAGAAACTATTTGCAGCGTTGTTTCCATTTGGACCTGCTCTGAATGCCATTCTGGCCACAACGTATATCTCGGGTCCGCCAAACTTGCTGCTAGCATTGATTCCACCAAACATCGATCCAAGCAGCTTGTCCACGCTAGTGTCATTCGCAGTGGGTGGATTGCTCGGAGATGTGTTTTTGCACCTGCTTCCTCAGACTTTTGTGGGTGAAGTACACGACGGCACTGCTCGGTTTATCCTGGTCGACGAACACCGCAACACTGTTCTTGGATTGGCCATGTTTGTTGGGTTTTTGGCATTCGTTATGTTGGACAAGGGCATGCGGATTATGAGTGGAGGCGGTGGACATGACCATTCGCATTCACATTCGCACTCTGTGGAAGAGGACAAAGCCGTGACCACGTCGATTGAGACGAAGAAGGTTCGGAATCGAAAGGGCGAAACTGGCACTACCGTATCCAAGACTATTGAAACCAAGCAAGACGAAGAAGAACCAGGATCTTCGATCAAGCTTTCGGCTTATTTGAACTTGATTGCCGATTTCACTCACAATATCACCGATGGGCTGGCCATTGCGGCGTCGTTTTACGTGTCCAAGAGCGTCGGTGCCACGACCTGCCTAGCGGTGTTTTTCCACGAAATCCCACACGAAGTTGGCGATTTCGCCCTGTTGATTCAAGGCGGGTTCAGCAAGAAAAAGGCCATGCAGGCGCAATTTGTCACCGCCATTGGTGCGTATTTGGGTACCTTTATCGGGATTGGCATCGACTATCTGACCACTTCATCCTCTGGAACCTCCGCTACCGATGGCTTGGGTGTTTTTGGAACTAATGTCAACATTGGTGACCTCACGCTGCCATTTACTGCAGGTGGATTCTTGTATATTGCTACTGTGGGCGTGATTCCAGAGATTCTGGAATCGGGCGAAGGCATGACCAAGTTCCAGCAAATAAAGCAAGCATTGGGCCAATTGGTCGCCATGCTTGTCGGTATTGGACTCATGTTTGCCATTTCATGGACTGAATAAACTGCGTAGTAGTAGAAACTCAAATAATTGAACCCTGAATCTTGTGAGCCGCACGGTTGTTTTTCATTTTCATTGTTGTTCTTGTAGCACCAATCTTCCTGGAACATCTGTACGTCATCTGTGCCTGGACAGACCCCTCGCCATGCTTGTCAGAATTGGATTGATATTTTTTGCTATTTCACCGGCTGAATAAGCTGCTTAGCTGCTAGAAACTAACATAATTCAAAATAACGACTTTGTGAGCCGCACGGCTATTTTTCATTCTTGTTGTACCACCAGTCATCTTGGAACATTGGGATGCCGTCAGTGCCTGGTCGGACCCCTCGGATCTTTTTCTCTTTGAACAGCTCGCTGACTCTCTTCAAGTCTTCGTTGGACAAGTCAACCGATTGCAAGTTCTCCACTTGCCGGCCGGGGTTTGCGCTTTTTGGAACCAGCGAAGTCCCCCGCTTGATACCCCAATTGATCAAAACTTGTGCTGGTGTGACGTTGTATTTGGCAGCCAGATCCTTGATCAGCTTGTCGTCTCGCAATGGTATGCCCCCGGACCCGAGTGGCCAGTACCCGGTGAGATGGATGTTCTTCTTCTTGCAGTACTCCATCAGTTCGTTCTGGGGCAAATATGGATGTAATTCGACCTGGTTAATAGCAGGGATCACTTCTGTGGTTGGAGAGTTCGCCAGATCCTCCAATTGCTTGGTATCAAAATTAGACACCCCAACCGACTTGGTGAGCCCCGTCTTGGTCAAGTGCTGCATCAGAGCCCAAGTTTGCTTGTAGTTGAAATCGTGGTCCACGTTCAAGTCGCCGCTTGCACTGGTGGGCTCCCACGGGTTGGACCCGTTCTCAATGCATGCCACAGGCCAATGCATCAGCAGCAAATCGACGTAGTCCACACCCATGGCCTTGATTGACCGTTCCAGAGCTTCCTTCGGGTTCCGGGCCCAAGTAGTTGGCACCTTAGTGGTCAAAAAGATTTCCTCACGAGGAACACCAGAGTCGGCAATGGCCCTGCCCACTTCGGCCTCGTTATCGTATCGAGTGGCGGTATCAATATGTCGATATCCAGCCTTGAGAGCACTGAGGATGGCTTGATACCCCTCGTCGTCGTTGGCAGCAAACGTGCCCAATCCGATCAATGGGATCTTATTTCCGTCGTTCAACGTAGCCTTTTCTGTGTGAATCGCCATGTTTAATTCGTATATGTACAGGGAGAGAAATCAGTGAAGATCTGCTGGTTTTATATAGTTGTGGCCGGGAAAAGGCCCGGCAGCAACCTTGTTGCTCATTCCAATACGGTCCTCCCCCACACCACGGACCGAGACATAGCCGCCGTTTGAACATGAACCACGACCAACAGACCATGTTTAAACATTTTAAGATATTGATCTGACCAAGTCCATAAGAGCCGGTATCCACGAAGAATTTCACGGTACGCAGCCCTATTGGAGGGGAGGGGTCCAGGGATTGAGATCGGCGCCCCCCGCCTTCGGCATGATCGCGTTCGGGATGACAAATAATGCATGATATGTATCCGAATATATGGACATGTCAATTGATAAAATAAATATATAAAAAAACCTAATTATCATCATCGAAAAACACCTCTACACCCCAATCAGGCTTCATGATTCGCTGCTGAGTAGACCGGGAGATTTGCCGCACGAGCTCCACCTCCTCAGAGGTTAATTGGAACCGGACCGGGTGCGGCTGTTTGGCCAGCACCAAGTATCCACGTTGCTGCATCCATGAACTGATCACATCAGTTCGAGCAGCATTATATTTACGTGCGAGTTTGACAATCGTAGGGTGACCCAGAAGGTTCATGCTCGCTGTGGTGGTCGGGGTGTATCCGGCAATGACGATGCCGTTGTCGCGGCAGTATGTGGTTAGCTTGCATTGTGGCAGCGCCGGGTGCATCTCCACTTCGTTAACGGCTGGCTTGACGGTAGTGGTTGGTGCGTTCAATAGTTGTTCCAGATGCACCGTTGAGCAATTGGCCACCCCGATCGAACGCACTTGGGCCTTTGGAAGCTGTTGCATCAACGACCACGTCTGCACAATAGTCCAGTCATGATCCACATCTCGCGTTCCATCTTCTGGGTTTCGCGGAATGATATCACTGCCATTATTCTTCAAAGCCACCGGCCAATGCATCAAATACAAATCGACATGGTCCGTCTGTAAGTTGCTCAGCGTCTGGTCCAGTGCTTGTTGTGGGTTCCGATGGAACGTCGACCACAGCTTGGCAGAAATGAAAATCTCATCTCGAGGAATACCAGAGTCCTTGATGGCTTGTCCAGCATGCTTTTCGTTATTGTACATCCACGCAGTGTCGATGTGGCGGATACCATCCTTAAGTGCCTTGGAGACAGCGGCATAGACATCATTACCATCGGGCTGCTCGACTCTCAGACCGAAGGTAGGAACGACAGTACCGTCGTTCAAAGTTATGCATCCATCATATTGGTTGTCCTGTGTCATTCTATTTGTTTGACTATAAAAAGAGGGATGGTGCCAAGTATTTATACCCTGGCTCGGGTAAAACATTTTTTTGCTTTACAAATTTTTTACCCCAGATTTTTATGTTTGCATGCCTCATCGATCGAAAGATGCATCCCTAACCGGCTCTATTTCCTTTAAGGAATATTTGGTGGATCACGCGTGCTCCACGTTGCATCTTCCACGGTAGCGCTGGTTTCCGCGGCGGTTAAACCGGTCCGTCGGTCTGGCCATCTCCGAGCTTGACTGCAGCTTTTTTTGTTTCTTACATTATGGTACATTTGACAGTGGAGGAGCATCATATGGACGCCTCCACTACCAGACAAACGCCTCCTCCTCGTCCTCCTGTCTCCAATAGATCAAAACGTCATTCAGCCCAGGCATCGTACTCATTGCAGCATCCCGTAGGAACCCTAGCCTCCCATGCTCGTGCACGACCCATTGGCCATGCCGACGACAGCTCTGTGTCAATCGGGCTGTCACCCCTGAAAAATTGCATTGGTAATGCCGAAAGCCTCACCCTCTGGCACAATCTGAGCGATCCTTCAGAGGCACGCCGCACGGTTGACTCAGACCGCCTGTGTACGCCGCTAGGAACCGCCAGTGTTGCCGCTGCTGAAGCAGCGCGATTCCTGGCAGCTTCAACCGGGCCATTTTCCTTCTTTCTCGTCGTCTCTACATTTCATCTTTCTAATGTCCGTCTCCCGCTAGCATTGAGTCACATCTTGCTGGCGTCTTTTTGCACTCAATGCGCTGTCCATATACTTCCAGCCAAGCATATCGAGCGCAGCGAGCAAAAAAAAAAGCCGAGCGCAGCGGGATCCCTCCTCTCAAATACCCGCTGCGCTCGAAGTGCTCGGTATCATAGGGTTGGACAATGCGGCTCGGGCAGTGCCGCACTCGACCCAGATTGCGGCAATTCGACGGCGTGATTATATAAACATTTTCTTCTTCATAAAATACAATACGTTTCTCTATAATTTAATAAAACAGCCGGACCATCACGAGAACGAGCCGCTCAATGACAGTGGTAATGCTTCAGTCCGCCCGTTGGTCAGCGCCCCCGACGCATTCAACCCGTTGGAAAACTGCGGCTGATGCTGGTTGCCACTGTTCAGACTGTGGTGCTGCTGATGATGATGCTGATGATGCGAGGGTATCTTGGACGGATCGACATAATCCAGCCAGGCTGGCTCTTGACCAATCTCGAATGCCACTGGGGACGATGCTCGAGATCCTTCGCCATTGGGGAACGGCGCAGGAGGTACAATTCCCGGAACCTGACCCACACCGCGTCGTTTGGGTAGCGGCATGGTGGACGGGCTTTCAACCGGTGAAGATGCAGTGGAAGAATATGACGACGTGGGCTCGGACACTTGGAGAGTCTGCGAACTGTGTCCGTTGGAGAATGACGAACTACCACCAACGGCAGTCACTGGGCTCGAGGAAGATCGCATACTAGTTTGAACAATCTTGCGCTGCATTTGATGATTAACCACCTTTTCACGCTCCAACTTGGATTCCAGCTGTCGTACCCGCTCTGTGGCCTGACGGATCTCGTGATCTTTTCGTTCTCGTAACGACCGCAACGCTTCCCGTAATGCATCACGTTGTGATTCGACCGTCTTGATCTTGTCACCCAAAGGTCCACGAGTCGAGTTCTCTTCAACCAACCCTTCCATAGTCTTGTTCTCAACTTTCAACTCTTCAATCTGCTTCAACAACTCAATTGGATTGCCAGCAGCAGTCAAAACTTCAAGATCTTGAACATGCGACTTCAGCTCAGGCACAATGCCATTCTTCAGCTGGTTTGTCTCTAGCTGCAATGCTTCAAATTGACTCGTCAATTGGGCAATGTTTTCCCGTAGCAGCTTGTTTTCCATCTGCTCATTCTGCATCAACCGATCACGTTCAGTCGCCTTTCGTTCCAGCTCACACGCATCATATCCTGCATGCAACGCTCGTAATGCCTCCTGATCACCATTCATATGACCCTCAGCTAGTAATCGTTTGCGCCGCTCTAAATCTAGTTGCTGCTGTAACTGAACCACTTGCTGTGCTCGCATCTTCGGATCACTCAATTCGTCCTCGACGATCGCCGCCTCGTCTAATGACTCCACACCAAGCTCGCGTCGAATCGAATCAGCCAGCTCGTTGGTCACCAACCGGATCTCATCCAATAGCGACTTGTTCATCGTAGTCAGCTCGGCCGATGACGAATCAGACAAACTGCTACTGCTTTCCATCGGCACCTTGACGATCTTTTCAACAATCTTCTCCACCTCTACTACCCGCGGCTCATCACCTTCACGGGCCCCATGCCCTCGATCGACCATAGCAGATGATTGCAGGTTTTGGTTTTCGACACCAGACATGACAACGGCCAATTCCTTGGCTCGTTCTTCAACTAGCTGGTTGATTCTATCTTCCTCTTCTTCAGGGATCGATCCACTTTCACTAATAGCCACCGGCTCCGTCATTGTCGACGCGGTGACCATCGGTGGACGATGCATTGGCATTGCTCTGGAACCAGGTCTCGAGCCCGGTCGCATCATTGGAGGCGACCTTGTCGGATCAAACCCATTCACACTGCTGTTCATTGATGCTGTTCGTCCATGCATATCGACGAATCCTTCCGGTGGAGGACCGGTCATTGACCGCAATCGCGGGTCCGTAGGAGACGTAGGTCCCCGGTAACCAGGTCCAGGTCTGGGTGGATATCCACCTGGAGGAGGTGGACCTCTTCTATAGCCACCCGGTGGACCACCCTGCATCATATGCGGAGGTATTGCTACCCCATCGCTTGTTCGTAATGCTTGTTTTCGGCTGTTTTGCAAGTTCAACCGATAGTGATTATTATTGGCAGCTTCGTTACCACGGAACGTCGGAATAATCGGAGTTGTATCAAATCCACCGCTCATGCTTGTTATTGACATTGTTCGTCCATTGGCATTATTAGCAGCAGCTCCACCGACAACTGGATATCGGTCGCGATCGCGTAACGACGCAATTTCATTGACAGACATGCCACTGCCATTTGCATTGCCACCACCAAGCGAACTGGGTGCTCTCGGTATTCCACCCCCATTGGTGCTATTCAATACATCGAAGCCGCCTTCAATTCCATCGTCTTCGTCAAAATCCCCGCCATTACGTGACCGTCGACCAAACCCGAACAGTCCTTTACCGCCGCTAGAGTTCGAAGATCGCCGTGCAAACGAGCTCATTGTGCTCGTACGTCCCCCACCATTTCGTGATGATGGTCTGTCGTAATTCTGTTGAGAAAACGGTGCTGCCGGTGAAGCACTAAGTATGTCGTCCAACTGCTGCTGCTGCCTAGACCTAGGCATTCCGCCGGGGCCGAATGACATTTTTGTGTTGATTGAACTATTAAACTGATTGAAGAATTCAAGGAATGACTGATCAGTTCGTGTAGTTGTGGCTTTTCAAACGTTGGATTATTTTTTTTTCTTTCTTTCTTTCAAATGTCGCAATGTCGGAAGACCAAACGGGAACAGAGAAAAGGAAGGGACAAAAGGGGCTTGAATGGTGTCGGCAGGCAGAACTCACTCGTGTGCACACCACAAAAAAAAAAATAAGGAGCTCTTGTTAAGATGTATGGTATCTCTCCAGAACCATAAACCTTTTCTCGAGTGGCTTGTGTAGTTTGAATGAAAACGATTCAGTTAGAGTTTTTTTTTTTTTTGTTACACTTGTACGCATAGATACTACAAGATGTGCTTGGCACCCGGGCTTTCTGGCATATCCGGATCCTCGCCAACACAATGAACTTCTCTCTACGTAGATTCTGTTCTAGACCAGCTGCAATTGTGGACGCAGCCCATAAGGGGGCAGTGATTCGGTGAAAGTGCTGCGGCCTTGCAGACAGAAAGGGGGAGCGCGCACCACAATATGCATGGAGTAGTGGGCCAAAAATACCACCAGCGGATCGCCGACAAAGGCGTGGCAAGTTTGAACCGTCCAAGTGTTCGAATGCATATTTCATGTGGGTGGGGTCGCACCCATATGTACCTGGGACCTGTGAACAAGTGCACTGCAGTGCAGTGATTGCGTTGCGGTGTGTCGACCGTCCGGTAATATCGGGATGTGATTGGACCAATTAAGCGCCACTCATAGACTAGATTGAGTTAAGAAGCCAATTTACGCGAGGGAGGGGGCATGGACCCTTGGGATTTAGACTTCTAGATTTCCCTACGGTTGGTACGATACGTGATGAAAGAGTATAGACAAGCCCCTGGCAAGCATAAGAATTTAACTTTCACGTCTTATTTTGAATCAATTGATCCTTCGGCTATTGATATGTCCTAAACGGACAGTCGCAGTCACCTCTTTAGGACTAATTACAACCCCCTTGCATGAATAATTGATCGCATCGGTGCCGGTTTGACAAGCAAGTTGGCAGCCGCCCCACTAATTCCAGATCGATTTTCCTAATTCAGACATTGGGAACCTAAACTAGTTGTCCCACAATGTTATACCGTTGGCTGTAAAACGAATACCAATCGTCCAGAACCCCTAGCTCCTTTTCGCTAAGCCCCGTCAAGTCTGAACTGGCGTCGCCCGGGTCAAGAGAACTCTTGGCCAATGCGCGAGATGCGTCCTTGCCTACAAACACTCGATAGCCACCCTCTGGGCCGTACACTTCGGCCTTAGATGTCACGTCGAACACTGTGCCCTTCACTGACAGATAGATTTTGTCACTCTGTACCCCTGGGCTCGTTAGTTTTTTTTCAGTCAAACACCTACCATCGTACTTGGCCAGCTGCTCTGGCGTGAAAGCGTCGTGCTTGGGCGGATCCAGTTGCACAGGCTGCTTCGGAGCGAATGGCATTGTCGTTCTGGTGGTAAGTTATTAATTGCGTTGGTGTGAGTGGTGGTGGAATTGCGTGGCGTCGCGGTGGGATTTATATCCAAGCATTTTTCACTTCCACCACCGCCATCACCACCATCATCACCATTTGTCCCAGCAAGCAATGGAATTTGTCACAGATTTGTGGAATTCGGTCCTCCAGCCAGGGACCAATCCGGCGTTGGTCAAGTCCACCCATGCATCGTTTGTCGCTCTGCTAGTGACCCTGATCGGGCTGTTTGCCGCCACTCTCAACATCCACTTCGCCGTGTTGACCGTCATTGCGTCCTGTCTGTGGGCCGCCATCACGTGGTTCATCAAGGAGCTCGAGCACGAGAAGGCGAAACAAGCCCTGAAAGAGAAGCAGGACGGCGGCGCAGAAAAACCAGCGCCGTCAACCCCACCGCCGTCATCGCCATCGCCGTCCACCGGGTCGACATTCAATCCGAAATCGCCATCCACCCGACATCGAAGCAAGAAGGCATAATACATAATATGCGGTAGTCTACTTAGTTTACTTGTTTTAGCGTTAATGTTTTACGAATGAACCATCGGCGCTCCACGTAGTTCCGACCCTCTTGCGCTGTGTAAGCGTGATCCTGCCAGTAGCATAGATCACTATTTTAAGCGTCCAAGCTAGCTAGCGTAATAACCTTCCAAGCGGCTGCATGTTGAAATAGAGTAGAGATTGAGCCGCACTGCGGCGATCTCTCGCCTCACTCTACAGACCACGCCACACCGTATGCCACGGCCGACATCATCTCGCTGGAAGTCCGTAGTAGGGACGATACAGGATTCCACTATGCTCGGCTCTTTTTTTTTGCTCGCTACGTACACTCGGTTTGTTCTGATCCCGTCCGACGCTGTGCTGAATTGATCTCCACAGGCCCAGAGAACCCGCCTAACCGGCCTGACGATACCGAGCATTATCGAGCGAAGCGAGCCAAAAAAATAGCCGAGCGCTGCGGGATCCTTCTCTCTCGTATATCCCGCTGCGCTCGGCTTTTTTTTGCTCGCTTAGATGGCTCGGTTTGTTCTAGCGATGTGGTGCTGAAATCGGTATCTACGGGCCAGCATATCGAGCGTAACGAGCTAACTGAAAGCTCCTCAAAGATACAAGAACGAGAGTCTGATCTGTAGGAGTTGCCTGAAACAGGTGGCCGCCTCACCAGATCAGGCGGCGATGCAGCCAGCCACAGCCACACGGGTCTCCCAGCAGACGTTTCTGGATTTTCAAGGGGCGCCCAACCGGCCAAAAATACACCACCATCACCCGTGTCGACATCATCATCTTCATCTTTTTCTACTCTGCATCTGAAAAATCCCATCAGTCAAATAAAATACACAACCATGTCTGCGGTACAAGACCGAACACAAGAATTCCACAGCTGTGTGGCATCTCTGGCGCGGACTGGCCAGTCGACGGTGGCGGCTCGGCAGCACCAAATGAACAACAGCCACGCCACATCAGCATCTGCCCAGAGCAGCAAGAGCGAGTTTTCACGACGGGCGGCAAAGATTGCTCGGGATATCGGAGAAACCACGGGGTTGCTGCAAAAGCTGGCAGCTATGGCCAAGCGGAAAGCCCTGTTTGACGACAAGCCAGTGGAATTTAGCGAGTTAACCTATGTCATCAAGCAGAAACTGTCCAAAATTAACGAAACTATTGCTGGGTTGAAGCGGTTCCAACAAGAGCAAAAGAAGGGACATGCATGGGGTACTAATAAAGGGGAATCACAACTTAATGAGCATGCTGGCAACGTGGTGGTGATGCTTCAGGACCGGCTCACTGATGCCACCACGGGGTTTGCGACAGTGTTGGAAGAACGGACCACGAACATTCAAGAATCGCGGACGAGAACTGAGCAGTTCATGTCGAGTGCGAGTCAGTCAGTGCAAAACTCAGCTCTGCATTCAGACTCGCCTCTGTATGCCAACCATGGATATCCTGCACCATCGTCATCATCTTCGCCTAATCCATACAACAATGCGGCATTGATCGACCAGAATGAAAATCCATATGGTAATAGCGAGTTTTTGGCGTTACCAAATGAACAACAGGCGGTATTATTAGAAGAGCAACAAGATTCTTATCTAGCTGAACGAGGATCAGCAGTGGAAACGATTGAAAAGACAATCACTGAGTTGGGGGGAATCTTCCAACAACTGGCTACTATGGTTGCAGAACAGAGAGATACCGTTCAGCGGATTGACGAAAACACTGAAGATATCTCCATCAATGTGCAAGGAGCCCAGCGGGAACTGCTCAAGTATTATGCTCGGGTAACAAGTAACCGATGGCTATTTATCAAGATGTTTGGGATCCTCATCTTTTTCTTCTTCATTTGGGTCATGGTTAGCTAGTTTGATAGAAAACTAAATTAATTGTTACCTTACAATAATAATAATACTTGCAGAATCCAAACTACATGGCCATGTCGGCTTGAAGCTTTCGTAACTCTTCTTCCTCCTCATCTTCTTCTTCAGGAGCAACAGCCGCTGGCTGTTCATGCTGAGTAGGCAAGGAATGAGCCGGAGCTCGACCTGCATTGACCATCTTGGCATCCAACACTTCTTGTTGCATTTCCTCCAGTTCGTCTTCAAGTTCACCTTCATCAATCTCCTGGCCCACCGGTCGCGATATTGCGTCTCGTAATTCTTCATTCAATGCCATTTGATCCCGTACTTCATCCATAGTGGCATCCACCTTGTCGATGTCCATGTTCCCGTGGATCTGCTTCATAGCCTTTGCACCAGCATGCATGGCCTTCATTGTTTCGTGGTTGAGGTTTGCGTTTTCTAGTGCCATGGCCTGGGTATTAAGCGATTCAATCTGGTCTTGAAGCTTATCCAGTTCTGTGCTCAACGCCTTTTTTCGCCGTAACGCTGTCTTGGCGACTGTCTCTCTGTTAGCTTTAGTCTGGTAGCAGCCATACTTGTCTTATTGGTAGTAACATTTTTTCTTGCGATACCATCCTGATCGTCGATTTGGGTCTGCAAGTGCCGCTCCTTTTTGCCTAGAAGGTCCAAATGTGTTCGTAGCTTTATGATGGCATCTTTGGCCGAGTCTTTCTTGGGCCCGCCGAACCAGTTCGACCACATCGTGCTTTGTGAGAGGGAGTGTTTGTTTGGTGTTGGTGGATGGCGAATGGTGATAGCGTTCTGGAGTGGCGGTTTTGGGCGGGGCGAGCCGAGTCGAGCCCGCCCCCGTTATTGGGACTTGTATTTTAACCTCACCAAATGGGTTTATTATTTTTTTGCTCACTACGATCAATATGCTGGTTGAAAGCCAGTTTGATTCGCTTCCTTGTATGTCATTTACAGAGATAATACTAATTTGAACAGATCTGGATGCGCCGTTGAGTGATGAACAAGTGGCCAAAGCACGGCAGCTGATTGAGCAAGAGATCCAAAAGCCTTCATCGCTACATCCATTAGTACCGCCGGATGCGCCTACAAAGCTTACACCAGCACTTCAGAAAGAGATGGATATGCTTGAAAAAGGCGCTGTACGTGAAAAGGGTATCGATCTATCGAGATACACGAATCTCCAGAAGAGCGACGGTTCGGGTCAATTCGACATGGCCAAGGCGTACACCGCCTTGGCGTATTCACAATCACGACTGGAAAACCTGGATTTGCTAGGCCAGCTTGGAAAGAACCAATGGCTGGTAGCAAATGACCAGCTGGAACAGAATGTCAAGTTGCTGGAGGGCGAAGTAGAGCAGGAACGACAACGGGTCGAGCGGATCAATTTCCTCCGACAGCAGCGACAGGAAGACGTTCGAACGACCTTGGATTATTTGGAAGCACGGTGGAAACAGTCGTTGAAAAACCTTGTCGATGTAAACGTAGCATGTGCTCAGCTCGGTATGAACAGCGAGCAGTAGACAACTTATTTATTATATTGAAATGGAAACAAAGAACTATACACGGTGCATCGACATCTACGCGATGCTTTTAGACTCGCTACGCTCGTCCTATCTGCTTGGTATCAAGCGAGAGAAGGTATCCTGCTGCTCTCAGCTTTTTTTGCGCTACGGTCGAAAAATTCGGTAACTTCGGGTTAAACAATGCGGCTCGCTCATCCACCCGTGGTAATTCGGTCCGTTAAAGAGCAAACCGAGTGTAGCGAGGAAAAGAAAAGGCCGAGCGCAGCGGAAACTCTTCTCTCAAATAACCCGCTGCGCTCAGCTTTTTTTTCTGCTCGCTACGTACGCTCGAAGTGCTCGGTATGATAGGGTTGGGCAATGCGGCTCGGTCGTCCAACCTGTTGTGATTCAGCTCATCGTCGCACGGATATGGCTAGCATATCGAGCGAAGCGAGCAAAAAAAAAAAGGGCGAGCGCAGCGGGTTCTTTAAGAGAAGGGATCCGGATGCTCTCGCTTTTGCTTTGCTCGCTACGCTCGATACGTGCCCAGTATCATCAGGCTATCCAACGCGGCTCACCGGACCTGTAGTGATCGATTCAGAACGTTGAGCGTAGCGAGCAAAAGAAAAAGGCCGAGCGCAGCGGGATGGTTGAGAGAAGGGATCCTGCTGCACTCGAGATGAACAGAAAGCAGTAGAAGGAGCTTATTTATTATATATTCATGGCAATCATTACAGTTATTTAGAAAATTAATTAGACGGTTTTGGTTCTTCTTTGAACGAGGAGGATGGCGACAATGAAGGGTGCTTTTGGGCATAGAACACCTTGAGTTGCTGGTTCTTTTGCATGCTCAGCTTGACGTTGAACCCACCCGTGAGCAGCTGTTGAATTTCCTCTAGAGTCAAACCGGATGTCTCTGGATACAAGAAATAGACAAAGAACCACCCAATTGTGCACAACCCTGCATAGAAAGCAAAGGTTCCCGTTGGAGTAATGTTGTTAAGCATGGTCAGAAATGTCGATGAGACTATCAATGACCCGGCCCAATTAGTGGCGGTAGCAAACGACGTGCCAATGCCTCGAACGTTCATTGGGAACATTTCGGACTGTTGCCATGGCACGTTGCCGATGCCTGTTCCGTAGAAAGCCGCAAAAATAAGCATGGAAACAATGATAACAATGGCCCAGCCGCTGATGGGGCTGTTTTTGTCTGTGACGTGCGGCGGCAGGTAATGGAACGCTATCGCGTTCAATCCCAGCCCCAGCACCATCCCCCAGATGGTGAAAAGCAACAAGCGTCGTCGTACAACTCGGTCGATGATCAAAAATGCCACGATAGTGCAGACAAAATTGGTACCAGAGATGATGATTGACACGGCCGTTGGGTTATCGAACCCGACAGACTCAAACACGGTAGCCGAAAAGTACATCAACGAATTCCATCCAGAAAACTGCTGGATTCCTTGTAAACCACAGGTAATCACAACTGCGCGGAGATTGGATGGAATGCAATGCAAATCACGCAGATTGCACCACACCCGTTGCAGCCAAGTCTGGCCTGGTGGGGCGGTTTCTGCCACATATTTGATCAGATCTTCGATCTTAGCGTCCAGCTCAGCTTCGGTGGTGTTTTTGTATGTCTTTTTGAGAACTGCTCTCGCTTCGTCAGTGCATTTCTGTCGCACCAGATACCGCGGTGATTCGGGCATGAACATGAACATTGTCATCTGGATAACCGATGGAACGAGCGACAAGCCCACCATGATCCGCCAACCACCACCAATATGAGCCAATCCGGCACCAATAGCATATGCCACCAATTGACCAAATGTCAGTGCAATCACATTTACCACAATCAATCTCCCCCGGAATCGAGATGGCGCCATTTCACTGATATACAACGGTGCTACGAGCGATGCAATACCAACGCCCCAGCCCATCACAAATCGGCCCCCAATCATGACCCAAAGTGTGTGTGCACACACTTGCATGATTGCACCAGCGATGAAAAATACGTTGGCACCGGTGATGGCCTTTTTACGGCCAATCATATCAGCCAACGACCCAGCAAAAATGGCACTCATCAAGGCACCTAGAGAAGTAGCCGACGTGATCAGTTCCTTGTTACCACTGGTCAACGGGTCGCCAAGATCATAACCAACGACCACCAGAGCTCCTGAAATATAGCCTGTGTCGTATCCGAACATGAAGCCGCAGAACGAGGTTAGTACTGTGAGAACGATCATCAGCTTGCTCATGGCCCGGATCTCAATAGCATGCCGTCGCAGCTCATCGCTGGCACTGAGCAGAACGTCGTCTGTGGGCCGTGACGAAGGTTCACGGTGTTCGATTAATGACATGTTGAACAGTGTCAGTCAGGAGATCTTGGTGAAAAATCTCGACAGATCTCGAGCCCGCGCCGTCCACCGGAAAAATGAGCCCCGATGCCCATCGCCAACGGCTCTCTCCGGCTCCCGGTGCCATTTATCCGGCCGGAGTCCCCATCTGTCCCCATCTGAAGACCAAGACTAAGATCGAGATTGGCTGTACAAGTCTAGTACTACAAGATGAATTATTTTCACTACAAGTTCTCGGTGTAATGAACTTCGTCGCTGACCTTTCGGAGCATGGCAGCCGCGAGTTCTGGAGTAACATCTCGTTGTGGCATGCCGAGCATTTCAAAGCCAACTAGGAACTTCCGAACGGTAGCCGAACGCAACAATGGTGGATAGAAGTGCAAGTGCAAATGTTCCACATCTTCAGCATCACCGCCAGCAAACGATTGGTGAAGACCCATGGAATATGGGAAGGAGCATTCGAATAGATTGTCGTATCGTCGAGTGACCTTGCTGATAATCTCAGCCAAGTCATCACTTTCCTTGTCGTTCAATTGGGTCACATTGGCGATTCGCTTTTTGGAAACAACCAGGATTTCGAATGGCCAAGTAGCCCAGAATGGAACCAACGCAATGAACGAATCGTTCATTGCAATAAATCGGTCATTCTTTTCTTCGTTCTTGGCCTTGATGGCGAGTTCCTTGGCAACATAATCTTCCAACAACCCCTTACCGTGCTTCTTTTGATACTCAACCAAACATTCATGTTCAACAGCTGTTTCTTCTGGAATGATATTGGTAGTCCAAGCTTGCCCGTGCGGATGGGGGTTTGAACAGCCCATAGCAGCACCCTTGTTTTCGAAGATCTGACAGTAATTGATCTCTGGGTTCTTGACGGCATCCGAATACACAGTCTTCCAAACATCAACAACCTTTCGAATCTCAACTGGAGCCATTTGAGCAAGAGTCAAGTCATGTCGTGGACTGAAGCAGATCACGGAACATTTGCCCGTGGCTTGCTCGGCTCGGAACAACTCATCATCTTCGGTTGGTTGATTGACCAGCTTGGCTCGAGCTTCGACGAGTTCGGATTCTGGCTTGACAGCAGAATAATCGTTAACGAACACAAAAGTTTCGTCATACTTTGGATTGCTTTCACCGTTGGCTCGAACATTGCCTGGACATAGAAAGCATTTTGGGTCATATTCCGGTCGCTTTTCAACCGAATTCTTCTCCTGTTGACCCTGCCAAGGTCGTTGGGTCCGGTGAGGAGAACACAACACCCAGCTCTTTCGCAATGGGTTGTATCGTTTATGAGGTTCGGTCCAAACAATATCTGACATTCTTCGATGTTATTCCTTAAGATCCTTTAGAGAGCAAAAAAAAAGAGTCAATGAAAAAATTCATGTACCAACAAGCTGCATTGATCCACTACCAAAAAGGGGTGGAGCGGGGTCAGGCCACAACGGGGTGATCCCCCCGGCGTAGGGCTAACCAGGCCCATGCAGCCCAATCCCACCGCCTCAACAACCCCGTTGGGGCCGGCAAACCGCCCGAGAGCCTCAGGATCATGATTGTCCGGGAGTTGGACCGGTCCACATGCAACATGGAACAACAGGTTTCTCCGGATCTAGAACCGTCATAGCTTAATCTACCACATTTCTTGTCCTTTTTGGAACATTGAACCCACCGTTTCATAGCAATGGCCGTGGACATGGATGTGGCCATGGCCATGCTTTTATACCAGTGCCGATACTTAACACCTTGGAGGCACTATCATTTAAACTATGATGATCTCGCTAATTGAAATTGAGCTTCTTTTTAACTACGCCTGTTCAATTGTTCCACCGATCGACCAGCTCAGCTCACTACATAATGAAGGGTTCCTCATCATCAGTCTGGTCTACCATGAAGGAATCGGACTCCCGCAATGTCCCCTCCAGAAGGACAGGCCCAAAATTAGATTTTGCTTAGGGCCGCGCCGCGGCCGCGGCCGCGTGCGCAAGCACCAGGCCGGCTCGTCCGCTGTCCCGATGCCGCTTACTTTTGGTACTTGTATGCTTGTGATTCCTCTTGACATCATCATTTTTTCCTCCCTCCCTTTCAACCTTCGTCATCATTCATACGACTCAACTCTGACGCGCTTAGACTACACGCGGTTTGTTTGCGATAAAATAGCTATTCCTGAAACCGACGATCTCGGAGATTCTCCCACTGGGTATGTATAGTCGTCCCTCCTAACCATGATTGAACGCGCCTTTATCACCACCCTATCGACCGTGCCGTCTCGTATTTTGCTTTTAGGCGCAACCTTAGGCAGCGCAGCTAGGAGCTGCGACGATCCCCTGGGCCATACTCATGGTTACGCGGTTGGAGTGGTGGCTCTAAGCGCGCGCTAAAGGTTGCTCTAGTGATGTCATGGTGGCCCAGTCGCACGCCGGTCCGGCGTGCGACTTTTTGGCCCCATCAATTCATCCCGTACGGTACTGCTGCAACCATCGGTCAATGGTCCATGGTCCATGGTCCATGGTGGTTTGGTATATGGCCGTACTGATTATTTTTTTTGTGGTGAATGCTAACCTCCTGAACAGCTACTCCATCATCGACAATAGACAGCCAATTTTCCCTCAGCAGAGACCTGCGACGCGACCCTAGTGATACCCTTTTACACTCGGTGTTAGATTACAAACCTCCCTCAATTCGATGATTTCTAACACCAACTTTCATCAGCTCAACCAACCGACTCCGCCGCCGTCGACTATGAATTCGAGTGCCAGTTCCGCCACTGCCGGAAAGCCACAATCGTTTGAACAACCACGACATCGATCAACATTTGATTTGGAGCCTAATCCATTTGAGCAATCATTTGCAGTCAAGGAAGACAAACCTGGCCAACCACCAAGTCCACCAACAGGTTCAGCACCACAACAACAACAGCAGCAGCAACAGACGATAGCGACACCAGGTGGTAGACGACATTTGTTACCGCCAGTTGCATCAATTACAAGTCCGGCTTCTCTGCTTCCTGGTAGTGGAACACCTGGTGTGGGTAATAACGGTTGGGCTAGTAGCTTGAGATCTGGACCATTATCTCCACGAATGTTGCAAGGACCTCAACAGAACAATCAACCAGTACCGCCCTCGACTGCAGTTGCTGCGGCGGCCAATGGTGCAAGCGGTAGCCATGTAGCACCCAACAGTTCGCTTTCACACATGGTGTCTAACCTGCGAAGAACTGGTCTGCCATTGAACGAATCTGGAATGCGTACTGGATTGACTCCAGGTGGCAGCGGATCGATGTTTCCAACCCCCGGTCCAGCTACAGCGGCGATTTTGGGATTGTCTAATGATATCATGGCCAATCCTGCTCCAACCAGTGTACCCTCAGGAGCCCCAGAATCCCAAATGGCTGGTGCCCCGTTCATACAATATCAACAACAGGCTACTCCACAACAGCATGCCCAAGCCCAAACCCAAGCCCAAGCCCAAGCCCAAGCTCAAGCTCAAGCTCAAGCCCAGGCACAAGCTCATGCCCAAGCCCAAGCTCATGCCCAAGCTCAGGCTCAGGCTCAGGCACAAGCTCAAGCACAGGCACAAGCACAAGCACAGGCACAAGTGGCCCAGGCACCAGTGTCAGCACAACAACAGGCATCGCATACTCCAGAAACGGCAGCTCGACCACCAGCAAAGAAACGGCGTACAAATTCCAGGTCGAATAATAACGCTTCACCAGTTTCTGAGAAGAAGGAAACTGGTAAGAAAGCTGGTGGACGTAAAAGCTCGAAAGTCAAGAAGGAGGAAGAGAGCGATAGTAGCATTTCGGATGATGACGGTGAGGACTTTGACGATAGTCTTGTAGGTATGTCTGATGGCAAGCCCAAGAAAGGTGGTCGAAAGACGAAGATGAGTGAAGAAGACAAGCGAAAGAGCTTTTTGGAACGAAACCGAGTTGCTGCATTGAAATGCCGACAACGTAAGAAGCAATGGCTTAAGGATTTGCAGTCCAAGGTGGAATATTTTCAGGTTGAAAACGAGCAGTTGACTGGTCAAGTGGGTCAAATGCAAGACCAGCTTTTCCAACTCAAGTCGTTTTTGATGTCCCATAAAGATTGTCCTGGGATGCAACCTGAGGCTCTTGCATATATCTCCAGCTTGGATGGTTCTGTTTCTCATCCTGTAACGACCTCTGGAGGTCCTGTGATGGTACCGGTCATGTCGTCAAGTGTTGAAGCGAGTAGTTCCTTGGGTGCCACTGCTGCACCACCGCCGCCGCAGCCTCAGCCTCAGCCTCAGATGTGGCCCATTCAGCAGTAGCTGATGATATTTTTGTATACTAATTCGTCCTTTTGGCCTTTTTGATGACTTTTTTTATTTTCTCATTTCATGATATAGATGTATTGGCTTTTTTTTTTAGGGTGATGAATGAATAAACTTTCAAACTTGTGGGTCCTTCGTGCTTTATATTCCACATGATGCTGATGTTAGATGTTGCGGCGAGTCATCTCTTCATGACGTAGCGTGCAGCCATTACATCATTGAAGGCGCGCAAGGACCCTGCCCACGCAGCAACACGTAACCAGACCAGGGGAGGGTGCGGCCCCCGGGGCCGGGGGCCTTTCGAAACGGCTGCCTCGATAGGTATGCATCTGATCAATTGATAGTGTGCATCTATAGGAGAGCTTGATCCTATGTCGTCACTTTGACCCCTCGGGGCTGGTCAGCCGTGCGTGGTGTTGGTTGATGATCACTGTCCCAGAGTCCATTTGTAGCATCAATTTAGCGGCCGTGACCTGTGGCAGTTGAATTAGGTTGCTTTTTTTGGGGCTCTGTAAAACAGTGATGCGATTCATGGAGTTATAGATATTGATAGTGGATCTTATTGTGTGACTTTTGGCAGTCCTTGCAGATTGATGAGTTTGCTGAGCAAGTATATCTCGGACACCGCAGGCCGGTTGGACAGATCGGGCTCGCTAATCAATTGATGGGTTATAATGGCAATAACTTTGAGGATCTTGGGCTGGGGTCAGGGGCAACAATATCCCGAAATCTGCGAGCAATGCAGCCGTATTGGTGCATTGCGGTCTCTAATCCAGCGTCCGGTATCAAATATGTATACGACAGTTGGATAAATCATCGGAAAAACTGATTCCAAGCTACGCTCGAGCGATCGATCGAGCAAAAAAAAAGCCGAGCGCAGCGGGTCTTTGATAGAAACGGGTCTCCTATCAACTATCGTCTTCTCTCAAAGACCCGCTGCGCTCGGCCTTTTTTTTTTTGGCTCGCTTCGCTCGAGCGTAGCTTGGTACGCTGAGTATCTGTGGGGCGATGGCTGAGTCTGATGGTACGATATTAGAGGATGATGGTGACGTTGGATAAGCTTGAGCCCCACCACCCTGAGAATGGCCCAATACGGATGTGTCTCATCGCGGTGACGTGACTTGCTGCCGGGGGTCGCAGCAACAAGAGATCAATAACGTTCCATCAAGGAAAACATAACATAAAATAAATCGTACCTCCGAACCTTCTCCATTGACATCTATTAACAGCGCACAAAACACAGACTATTGTGAATATTTTATGGATCGGCTTTACCTGTCAGAACGAATCGGAAAAGTCAAGTGTCGTTGTCTGTTCTGTTCTGCTCAACACGCGCTGGCCCTAGCAAGCGCTTCTGCCTAGGGTCGAACTGTAGAGTTGAGGTCTACAAGCATGGAGCTATTGGAGGTACCAGGCCCGATACTCAAGAGCAAAAGGGGTCTGGCATTGACAGAAGGCGAGTCCATTCAGATAACGCTTTCGCACAGCGACGACGGCCACAGGAAGGGCCGCTACCGGCATCGACCTCACCAGTACCATGATCCACGAAGCATTTCCGATGCGGGCTTAAAGCAGCTGCGCAAGTTCAAAACGACGGTTCTGGGTGAATCCTCGAGTACACTGGGTGATGTTGGGTGCTCGACTTCCACGATCGAGCCCATCAAGGATATTGAAAACGGCGTGGTGGATACTCTGATAGAAAGCCAACGAGGATGGTTCTTTTTTGGATTCCCCATGTTTTCGGCTGACTCGCTAATGCCTGCTGTTGACCCTAAGCCATGGACGACGAAATCGGGCAAACCAGCTTCAGGTGGACCCGAATCATACTTGCTTCCCGATTCGACCTGGCTCTGGAAATGGAAACGATGGTATGTGGACATGACGGGAGACGTAGACGACCAGGGATGGACATACGCGTTTCGTTTCCGTAGCAAATCTTGGCATGGAACACATATTAAGTTCCAGTCATTTGTCCGACGACGTGTTTGGATCCGGCTGAGGGTCAAGAGGGACCCGGAGGAGATATTGCATATCCAGCCTGACATGGCACATCTAGCTAGCTTTGATGTGCGTCCGGCTGGGGGTTATTCCAGCGCATCCAGCTCATATAATGAAGGCGACGACGCAACTGGTTTGAGCAAGCTGTTGGTCCAGTTGGAGCGGGCTAGACTAGATCGGGAGCGGCTGGATTTGATGTGTCAGTTTGCAAGATCGAAGCACAACATCAATGCCATGGAAGCTGGGGAACAATACGTTGACCATCTGTTGAGTCTGTTTACCCATAGCGATTCGCGAATGCATTTGGTGGTTCGACTAGAGGAAGTTCTGGATCAGCTGGTGTCGAGAGATTGTGATGAACAGCATATCCGGGTGTTAGAAGATGTAATGAACCTTGTTGTCAAGTCCAATCGTGATAACGGCTACTACAGTGATAGCTTGAAACTGCGGTAATCGAATCGGATTGATCCACAGGAATGCATATTTTTTACTGTTTTATCTAGAATCATGAGTGACGCATCCACGACGGGGAGTGTTCCGGGTCGTATTCGAGCACGGGCTGGAACAGCTCGATGAACTCGACGTCAGCATCGCCCTTTCCGGATGCAAATCGGCCATATTCGTCGAATATCGTAGCCAGAGACCAACCTTGTAGCATTTTCCGCATCACCCCTACAAGCACACCGACGCGATGCTTACCTTTGTTCGAATGGATCAGTACGGGGAAGTTGCGAGTGTCCATCAACAGCTGCAAAGCACTCGAAATTGCCTCCGGATTGTTATCCACAAACGGCTCTTTGACACTGGGTGCATAATGGCTTACAAAGTGGATACCTTGCGATTTGGCCCATGCTGCATAATCTGCGTTCTCCTCCGCGGTGCGATCCCCCAGGTAGATGATTGTTTTGAGATGCAGTGTTTCGAGAAACGGATAGTTGATTTGTAGAGGGTGACCTGATCTGTACACCCCTTCAGCAACCAGTGCAAAGTTCAGCGGGGGCACAAACTGTTTGCGTCTGGGTCTGGGTCTTTGTATCGTTGTCATGGTGTGGTATTGTGACGATGGTGATGATGGGTGCATCACCGCGGCCGGAGCGTTTATATTAGCATCAAGCCGCTCTGATCGGTCCGTCATCAAGGCATGCCATAGAGGCCCAGGAGAGGTAGGTCACCAATGAGTTTAATGAGCTTTATGAAAGCTGGTAATATTTGATTGGTTCATCTTGGTTCATTAAATAGCAGTTTATACAATAAATTATGTCCATCCATCGGGGTCTGTCAACATACACCAACAGACTCGACTCGACTAGATTCGATCTCCTATCGGGCTTCAAATTGCACTATTTTACGGTTAGCCATGTCCTATTAGAAAAAAAAAAATCCATACCCATTCGAGTTGTTCGCTGCTTGTACAGCACACGATGTCCACACTCCTTGCATCGAACTGGGTCGTTTTTGTTCAAGGTGACACCAGTGGCACAGTTGGCACATAGGTATTTGACACCCAGGCTTCGATGTTGATTAATACCGGCTGCAGCGGCGCTCATAGCAGCTGGGTTTGTAGCTGGAACGAACGAATCCTTTGCACTCATGGTCGGTTAGTTTTAGTGAATGTTTGAAAAATTTTGGTGGGAGTGGAAAAAAATACTAGTGACGGTTGTAAGCCCGCCCGCTCACACAGACACTACTTTAACACACATTTCACGCCGGTAGTTCACACGAATTTTACTATTGATGCTTCGCATATGCCGCTGTAGTAGATCAAGGTCTAATACAGCGGCCCTGATGGGTGCTTCCCGGATAAAGTATACCAGGACGGCGGCCACGGCAACTGCGACAGCAACCAGGAGGAAGGGCGGGTTCTATAGACAGATGGAGGACGATATGAGATCCGAACTTGGAGTTACGATACCCAGTTCCAAGTCGCCAATTGCCAACACAGATGTTGCTGAAAAGCGACTAGAGAGCCGGATCCAAGGTGCAGTGACGTTATTAAGACGGGCCACGGGATCAAAGATCCTGGAGCTTGGGCCCGATCCGGTGGAGAATCGACTTTGGCATATTACGAATCGAAGCAACTCGTTACCGAAATATCCTGTTGGATCATGGACGGCCGACAGCTTGACAGCCTATGTCCATGAAATCACCAAATACGATTATTCCGACCCGCAGGTGGCTCGGTTGGTGGGGCCGATTTTGAAGGACCTCCTCGTGCTCAACACATCGATCCCGCATATCACATTGTCGACCAAAGCATTTAACGACGCAATTGCATATTTTCTAAGGCAGCGGGATCTGAGAGCTGCTCGAGAATTGTATACTAACATGATCACGGGGGTTGTGGCGGTGGAGCCAGATATCGACACGTTCAATTTGATGCTCTTGTCTGCACGGCATCGATGGAAACATGGATACAATGAGTATCCATTGGAGTTTGTCACGAGGACTCTACGGACAATGAATGGTAAAGGGATTCAAGCCAATGCCGAGACTTGGAATATCGTAATGATCTCCATGCCGGATGCACAGAGCAAGACATCGATCTTGGACACAATGCAAAAACTCAAGATTCCGCTGTCGAGACGAGGGCTGGCCACGGTGGTTTCCGATCTCACCGATATCCTGGGACCAGACTATGCTATGGACTATCTGACCAAGCAGCAAAGTTTCCCTGTGACGATCGAATGTGTCAACTTGGTTATCGCCCGCATGATGGCCAACAATGACCGAGTCAAGGCATGGAAGTATTTGAACCTTGCTCTGAGCAAATGGAATCTGAAGCCGAACACATCGACGATGAATATGATTTTGGAAACCATGGTTGCTAAAAAGCGGCTCGACTGGATGATCGGAGTGGTTGCGGCTCTGAGCCGCCGCAGCCGCTTCGCCAACCCCAACCCGACAACATTTCGGCTGCTGTTTGAAGCTGCAGTCAAACGCAACAACCACAAGTCCAAGAACAGTATACTAGAGCTGATTTATGCGCTATGGTGCCAATCCGGAAATGACAGCAATCGGCGGTATTACCACCATTTGGCCGAACTCATGAACCGGTTTTACATCCATCTTGATGCCTCTTCGACAGAGCCTCTCAGCCTCGATCCCAACATTACAGCTGCACAACAGGAATCATGGCGATCCATGTGTGATACTCTGGAATGGGCTCAGTCGCCGAAGTTGCATTTCACAGAGAAGGACTCACAGCTGGAAACCGCTTCTTATGTCCTGGGCTACAATGTCACCAAACTGCATCCAAAATCCAAACACGGGTCCCACAAGTTCTACAAAATCATGAACAGGCGCAAATGGAATGAATTTGCTCGCGGCGATTTCAGGGCCAGGGCCGAGGCTAATCTTATGCATGAACAATCCCGCCGCGATGGGATACGAGCCACAGGGCTATACAATTCCTTTTTATCCGATCTTGTTAAAAACGGGGTCATTGATGACGAATAATGTACTACTAGATGTAAATAAAAAAGCTACTGACCAAGACCCTTGACCACTTCTTGTTGAGCATCGAGTTCGTGTTGACGTTCAGCCATAGTCATGACAGATCGCAAATCCCCAATGATATCTCTGGTCTTGCCAAAGTACACCTCGTTAAGCACATTTCGCATCTTGGACTCCATCTCTTCAACAATGATACCAATATTGGAGATGTGAGTGCGGTCGCTTTCCAACGGCATGGTTCGTTCGGTTTGCCGAGTCAAGTTTCCACTCAGGTCAAGTTTCCCTAATGACCCATTTTGAATGCCCATATCCAAGATGACAGTCGATGTACATCGGTAGGTGGCACTTCGTTTGCCGTGAGTTTCAACTTCAAACACATGGATCCCGTCCCACACTCCGCCGTGTTGAGTACCAGCTTCCTTCTTCAACAGCGCTACACCAGCAAACCCGTCATCCTGGTCCCAAAGGTACACAGACGAGATACCACCTTCGTAATATAGCTCCCGATACACGTCGAATGCTTCGTTGGCCACCACTTCAAGCTTTCGTAGCTCGGCGCTTGGCACTGGGCCATCCGACAACGCTGGCTCGTATTCACCGGTCCACGGCGATCGGTAAGAGTCACCATCTCGGTTGTAATCGCATGTTAGATACTTCTTGTTGGATTGCTTGCATGTTTTGACCCCCAATGGCTGGTCCACGGACGACAGCAGGTCCTCGGCCAAGGACGGGGCAATCTTGCACAATGCATTCACATTCTGTGCAGTATTCTTGGGGTCTAGTCGTCGCAGCAAGTCCAAGCTGGCGTCAAATGCGTCTTCCTGCATACGTTAGACTTTTTGTTTGGGGCCAATGGCCGTCGTACCATGATGAAATGTCGTGTGCTTATGCTTGTACTGGCCGAGCCACCACCATGACCACGACGACGTGCCTCCCAGTCCCAACCCCAACTAGCGTGGTCCAGAGTGTTTCCGGGGCAACGCCGCTCGGGCCATTAATCCCATAAGCCACAGCAAGCAATAGCCGACTCACCTCCGCACACTATCAACAATCTCCGATGAAGCTGTGGATATGGGCCACGGCAATGGCAGCGGCGGCTGGAGCCGCTGATGTGCACAAACCTGGGGTCTGTGCCATGTATGGAAATGTTCGTCTCCAATTTTTTTTTAAATAGTACTAACTCGCAACAGTGTGGCAAAAAGTCATTGTTCGGGTCGCAACTGCCATGTCCTGCATCAGTTGAAGCCAACGATCCAGATGCTTCTACAAGGCAAGCTCTTGTGGAAACATGTGGTGATAGCTGGAAAGACACACCGATATGCTGTGACAAGGATCAAATCGATAATCTCAAAGCAAACTTGAAGAAAGCAGAAACAATCATCGCCAGTTGTCCGGCGTGCAAAGAGAACTTTTTCCAGTTTTTTTGTAGATTCACCTGTTCTCCTGATCAGAGCACGTTTGTGAATGTTACGAAAACGGGCCAGAGTACGTCAAAGCAAGATATTGTCACGGAGCTGGACCATTATGTCGACCCTGAGTTTGCTTCGGGGTTTTATGACTCCTGTAAAGAAGTCAAGTTCTCAGCGACAAATGGCTATGCAATGGACTTCATTGGGGGAGGAGCCAAAGATTATAAAGCGTTTTTAAAGTTTCTTGGCGATGAAAAACCGCTATTAGGAGGATCGCCATTCCAGATGAACTTCCCATGGGACAAAACTCCTAAAGAAATCACCCCGTCAAATGGAGTAGTACGAACATGTTTCGACAAGGATTATCGGTGTGCATGCTCAGACTGTCCAGAATCGTGCCCGTCTCTACCTCATGTTGATGTACCAGGATCGTGCAAAGTAGGAGCTATTCCGTGCTTTTCGTTTGCAGTGTTGATGATCTACGCTGGATGTTTGGTCTTGTTAGTACTTGGATACGGAGGGACTCTTGCATGGAAGAAACAACAGGCTATCAATCTGGAATCGAGACAGCTTTTATATAATGCTGACAATGACGATGACGATTATGATGATGAAAACGACGAATACTACTCTGCACGGGGCCGGTTGGGGGTGTTCCGTGTGGGCAACTCTGATCGGCTTCGCGGTCCGTATTTGCTGAATACGTACCTGCAGAAGGTGTTGACCAAATTGGGATATACTTGTGCAATGCATCCTAGATCCGTAATTGGGATATGCTTTTTCGTGGTTGCATTCTTGAGTTTTGGCTTGTTCCGACTAGAGCTCGAGACCAGTCCAGTGCGGCTCTGGGTTAGTCCCAACTCTAGAGAATACACGGAAAAGCAGTTTTATGATCAGCACTTTGGGCCATTTTATAGAGCCGAACAGGCGTATTTGGTTAACGAGACCGGTCCTGTCATGTCTTACGAGACGCTGCAGTGGTGGTTTGATGTGGAGAAACAAGTGTATCAAGTCAAGAGCAAGTTTGGCGATACGTTGGACAATTTGTGCTTAAAACCGTTGGGTGACGATTGCGTGGTGCAATCAGTCACTCAGTACTTCCATGGCGATATTAACGAGCTCCCCGAATCGAAATGGCGACAAAAGATTGACTATTGTACCAAAAATCCGATTGAGTGCTTGCCCCCGTTCCAGCGACCACTCGACAAGGATTCGATTCTTGGCGGGTTTGCTGGCGATGCGCTAACTTCGAAGGCTATGGTGATCACTTGGGTTGTCAACAATGCTGGAGAAGGCACTAGTCATGAGAAACGGGCCATAGCTTGGGAGCAAGAAATGGAAAAGCTGCTGCTCGATGTGCAACATCAGGCCGCCGCGCGCGGCTTGCGGCTCAGCTTCAACACGGAAATGTCGCTGGAGAAGGAGCTCAACAAGTCGAGCAACACGGATGTCAAGATCATCATCATTTCGTATCTAGTCATGTTTGTGTATGCTTCGATTGCTCTGGGTGGCGTTATTCCTGGTGTTGGGCGGCTGTCGATTGTCAAGTCCAAGTTTTCGCTGGGTCTGTTTGGAATTGTGGTAGTGTTGTTATCGGTAGCTGCGTCTATTGGTACTTTTGCGGCATTTGGCGTCAAAGCCACTCTGATTATTGCCGAAGTGATTCCGTTCTTGGTTCTTGCGGTTGGTGTTGACAACATCTTTTTGCTGACCCACGAGCTGGATAATGTCAACATTTCGCATCCGAACGAGTCGGTCGAAGAGCGGGTTGCACGAGCGGTTGGCCACATTGGGCCGTCGATTCTGCTTTCCGCGTCGTGTGAAACTGTGGCGTTTGCCCTTGGAGGTACGGTCGCCATGCCTGCCGTGCGGAACTTTGCCGTGTATTCAGCCGGTGCGGTGTTTTTTAACGCAGTGTTGCAACTCACATGCTTTGTTTCTGCATTGACACTGGATCAAAAGCGCATAGAACAGAACCGAGTCGACTGCTTTCCGTTCTGGCAGGTCGGCAAGCCAGCGTATTCGCGCGAGTCATTCAGCACCATGTCGGCCCGCATCCTGGGGTCTCCAGGGGTTTTCGAGAAGTTTGAAGAGCCGACTTTTTCCAAGCTCATTCGCAAGTACTATGCACCACACATTTTGAAGAAAAAGGTCAAGATTTCGGTGGTGGCGGTGTTTTTGGCGTGGTTGTCGGTATCGGTGGCACTGCTTCCTGGCATTGAGATGGGGCTTGATCAGCGACTCGCGGTGCCGGCAGACTCGTATTTGGTCAACTATTTCAACGATTTGTACGACTATTTCGGGTCCGGACCACCAGTGTATTTTATCACCAAGGACATGAATGCAACCGAACGGTCAACACAGCAAGCATTGTGTGGGCGATTTGGAACATGCCAAGAATTTTCTTTAGTGAACATTGTCGAGCAAGAACGGAAACGGCCAGAGGTGTCATATGTCAATGTTCCAGCTGCATCCTGGATCGACGATTTCCTCATGTGGCTCAATCCAAGCTTGGACCAATGTTGCCGATTCAAGAAAAACACTAATGAGACAGAGTTTTGCTCGCCGCATGCATCCGAACGGCAGTGCCAAGTGTGCTACGAAGACCGCCAATTCGACTCGTCGATGGAAGACTTCCCAGTGGGTCAAGAGTTCATGAAGTTCTTTGAAGAGTGGATCCAGGCGCCGTCCGATCCTTGTCCACTAGGAGGTAAGGCGCCGTATGGATCGGACGTTACTGCTGATTACGACGCGGTGAGCATCCCTGCGGCGGCATTCCGCTCGAGCCATGTCAGGCTCCAGTCTCAGGACGATTTTATCAATGCTTATGCGTCTGCACGCCGAATCGCTGACACAATCACTGAGAAAACGGGCATTGAAACGTATCCGTACTCCAACTTTTACATCTTCTTTGCGCAGTACGCCACCATTGTGAAGGACGCGGTAGCGCTGATCGGATCGGCACTGGCGGTGATTTTTGTCATTTCCATGATTATGCTAGGGTCCATTCGTACAGCAGCCATTGTAACAATTACCGTGGCCATGATTGTGACGAACATTGCAGGGTCCATGGCGGTGCTTGGCGTCGGCATGAACGCGGTGTCGCTAGTCAACCTGGTCATTTGTGTCGGTATTGGCGTGGAATTTTGTGTGCACATAGCTCGAGCCTTCAGCTATACCCAGCGAGTTAACACTTCAGGGCTTATTGCCGTATCCAAGGATACACGAGCATTCAACTCGTTAGTTGGCGTGGGCGGGTCTGTGCTAGGCGGCATTGCACTGACCAAGCTCATCGGCGTATGTGTTTTGGCATTCACCCACAGCAAGATCTTTGATGTGTATTACTTCAGAATGTGGCTATCTCTGGTGCTGATTGCCACAGCTCATTGCTTTGTGTTCCTGCCTGTGGCATTGTCTTATGCCGGTGGCGCCGGGTACATCATCGACAAGGGCGACCAGGGCATCGTCAGCGACCTTGTGTCGCGGGTGCATCAGGACGCGGTTGATGAACCTGCAGATTCCGAAGATGAGTTTGCCTAGGGTATTTATTCTTTATATACGTACTAATGTGATTGAGTTTTGAGCATTGTGTCGCCGTGCGTTGCGGCGTGAGGCTGGAGCAGTACAGTGCGGCGTCACCCCTTTTCAGGAAAACGTGACACCCACATACAAGGAGCCATATGCCGGTAACAACATGCAATTATCATGTCAGCACACAGTGGATCTGCCAATGTTTGCAAAGGAGGTCTCGATCACTAAGAGAGGCAGAAGCTCTGGCCAGGGAGTCACGTGATGGGTGTTTAGTTGGGATTTTTTCAAGCACCCTAGCATAAGACAAGCGACACAACAATGAAAGAGATCAAGATTCTGCGACACGAGGTTGCGTCTGTGACCGAAGCGTTGAAATGGTCTGACGACGGGCAGATAGCGGTGAATTCTGGCCAGTTCATCACGATTCTCACGCCGACAATGGCTTCACCAAATGACGACTCGAGCAATGGTATCGCACGAGACGAGCAATACACGCAACGAGACACGCCCACGTTAGAGCAAGGCGCGACTTTTCTTGATGATGTCGGTGTGCTAGATGAGACGTTTTCCAGCACGCAGTATGCCAGTGAAAATACCGTGACAGACATTGTGTGGAGCCCCACGGGGTCGACGGCACGACGCGGGTGCTTGCTGGCTGCATTGACCACGCGAGGCGAGGTGTATGTTTACGAACCGGTGGGGAATCCAGTGTTTGCCGAATGGCAGGTGAAATATCATATCAACAGCCAGATTATGAAGGATCTGAAGCGGCCGCAAAAGTCCAATGGAGATGTTGGTGAAAACGACGATGAAGATGACGACATTGAGGTGGTTGAGCCCGTGGAAAACGCGCTGTCCAAGTCGATGCTCTTTCACAGTATCGCATGGACAAAGCGGTATCCATGGACAGGGTCGAAATGGGGCACGAGTTTTGTAATTTTGGGAGCAGAGTCGGGTTCTTTAGTGGCGTACCGGCTGGATGATGAAGGACTGCAATATGCTGGTCAGTGGACCAGTGGTGTCCACGGATGGCTGACCCAGTTGAGGATGTCGGATTTTTCCACTGCACACCACACTACCAGCCTGGCTATGTGTGGCGACAGCAACAACATTCTAATCAAAAAGTTGGCATACGATCCACAGGAATTGCAGTTTAATGACGGGGAAAGCGTCGAGCTGCTGCCGAGTTCACGCTTCCGCATATCGGCTCTACAATGGATGCACCATGGAGTGCACCATGTGTTGGCTGTACACCAGCAGAAACGTGTGCATGCATTTGTTTTTGACGAGCAATTTAAATGCAAGTTCAGCACGCAAGTAACTGGTGGGTTTACCGACGAGTGTTCGGGCATTGTGATGATTCCAGTCGACTCCAACCAAATAACCATCGTGGCCACATCGTGCATGGGCCAGGTGTTTTCGTCGACACTCAACGTACGCACTGGTAAAATAGCTGAATCACCAGAGTCCAAGATATCCGGTCTGATTGCAGCGCGGCGCGACCTGGCCGATGTTGAAGACAGCGGTGCGGCTTCGGGGATTGATTTCCGGCTCTACAGCGCCACGCCGCACCCGCACGGGACGTACATGGCGGTCATGTACTCACTGTTTCAGGCCGACAAGCCGCGATATCCGGTTCTATCTGAGCTGGTGCGTCGAATAGCGTTCATACGTCACACGGAGGGCATAGCGGAACCGCAAGTGTCGTCGATAATGGAAGGGTCGAGCCTGTGCAGCTGGTGGGAGATCAACGCGCTGACCCAGAGCCATCCGCGCCCTGAACGCACAGACTTCTTCAACAAGTTCATTAGCAGCATCAATGACAACCTGGAAAACCCTGGAGTGGCTGTAGACTCCATGGCCGCTACTGATAATTTTAACGAGGACCTGACAACAGCGCTGCTCGAGAGCCGCAACTTTGACCGTGTGCGGCTACTGCAGCATTACGACTACGACCACCACATGACGGTGCTGAGTGCAGTGGCCACCACAGTTCTCAAGGTTCAGCAGAAGCTGGGCGAGCGTGAGCTCAGTGATATTGACCGGGCGGTATTACAAAGCTATTCACATTTTGTCAGCGACCCGTCAATCAAGTTTCACGACCCCGAGCAACAACAGCCGATTGCGATCCCGGGGCAATATTGCACGGAGGCGTTTCACTTCACGACCCAGGAATCCGAGCACGTAATCACATCTGTATCCGGCCATAAATGGCGGCGATGCAGTGTGACGCTGTTGCCGTTAACCAGCGTTGATGTGTTGACCTGCTATGGATGTAACCGCCGCACCATCAACCCGTCTGCCACGCTCAAAGACGAGGTCAAGGGTAAGGTGGTCGAGCTGATCCTGGACACTTTGGATGTGTGTATTTATTGTGGCGGGCGGTACTACGAACGTAACTAGATATATATATATATAAATACTAGAATACTGTGCCGTCTGAAATGATCTGGATCGGCGGGTCCTTCGTGTCTGGGCGATGAGCCGCAGCAAGTTCTCGTCCGGCTTTCCAGCTGCCTGCTTCGAGCAATTGCGGCAGGCTCAACGATGCTTTCAGGTGGCTGTTCACTTGGGCCAACAGCATGTCCAATAGCCCCACTGTAGCCGCCCGCCACTCCACAATG
>JAJLUP010000003.1:17034-217923 GCA_030564285.1 Blastobotrys parvus | reverse complement strand
CCGTTTCATAGGCACAATCAGCGAGTAGCACAGCCATTGGGTGAGCTTGTGGAAGGGCACGATGTGCTTGTCTGCAGGCAAGGATGAACAGGGCCAGGCGTCTCCTAGTGATACCCCGTCAACTTTGGTGCGGCTCTTGGGCCAGATGGGGCCCAATCCTTGCATGAGCACAGTCCACAACGTTTCGACGTTGATCTTTCCATCTGTGGCGTGTGATTGTAAGTAATCGACCATATCTCCTGGTCGACCAGATGCAAAATACTGCGTGTTGTCCATAGCCTCGCCCAGCTTGATCAGCAACGATGATCGGCCTTCGAGCCCTTCTAGTGGATTGGATTCGGTGACTTGCAGCCCATTGCTGAGAGCTTTTGAGGTCAGCTTCTTCAAAGCAGGCCCATCAACCTGATGCTTGTTATCGGGATTTGATGAAAACAACCCCGAGTTGAACATATGCAACGACGCCACGGCCAGTCCTTCGCTACGATTCGACACACTGCCATCGTCGGCTTCGGTGTACTGCCACTTGGTGCCTGCTCCGGCATCCAGTAATACAGACACCGTAAACAGGTCCAGAAGCCGCTTGGTTTGTTCCCGTTTGTCCACGTTCTTCCAGCTCCGGATCAATGTGTCGACCCGGGACTTGCCGTTAACGTCAAAATGTTGCCAACGCCCATGGGGTGGAATCGAGGCAAAGTCGCTGCCGTAGTCTCGCTGGATCAAGTTGGCTACATACGATGCCACAGTGTCCATCTTCGCCATGTCCACATCAAAGTTGGTCAATTCATTGGTCACGGTCTTTTGATGCACCAGGCTGCACCGTTCTCGCACCGCCTTAATGCTTCGCAAATAGTCTGCCTCTGTCATTCTGATAGCGTACAAGAATTGTTTACGTGAATTATCTCCTTTTATATTGATTACAGCGGGGGAATCGATTCAACCCGACGGGGAATGTACAGGCGATCCGCCGGCTGCGCGTTCTGGAGGGGTTGCCTTGGGGTAACGCAGGGTACGTGCCTAATCAGTGAGACCCCACTTTCCCTAATAAAAACACTGGGTGCACTCCTGGGGAGCTTCGTCTCTCACATCTACAATGACCTATTCAAATGTCCATGAATCATCCCATCCTTCATTGAAAGCCAAAATGTCGCAACTGCGAGTCGGCAGCTTGAAGCCGAGCGAAGTGCACAAGCTGGCCGGAGAGATAGCGTCCATCCTGGCTGTAGAATCCATCGCCAAGGTGTTCACTGCTACGGAAGCATCGCAAGAAGCCACATCTGCTGCTGGGGGGCAATATCATCCAGTCACCGTATCACCAGCAGACTATGTCGTGGTTCCAGTTCTGCGATCCGGATTGTCGATGGTGAACTCATTTTTGAACATGTTGCCAAACCCGGATGCTCCGGTATATCATTTGGGGCTGTACCGAGAAAAGACCACACTGAGCCCAGTGGAGTACTACAACAAGCTGCCGATTGTAGAGCAGCCAGTAAGCGTGGTGTTTGTAGTAGACCCTGTCATCGCCACCGGCGGCACCGCTGACGCGGTGATTGCCACTTTGAAGGAATGGGGCGCCCGGAAGATTGTGTTTTCTTGTATTGTGGCGTCCAAATTTGGCATTGATCATGTAGCTACTACACATCCTGAAGTGCAGTTTATGGTCGGGTCTGTGGACGACAAGCTGACCGATCACGGGTACATTTTGCCTGGAATTGGCGATATTGGCGACCGTCTTTTCAATACGTTCCAGTGAGAACCGTCCATACATTCCAGTGAAAACGTCCATACGAATGAATGTATATTAATAAATCTAGTAACATGATTGTGGTACATTGCACGAGAATACATCGCTAGGAAGATTGCAGCCGCTAAAGTCCATTGCAGGCGGACAGTTGGATCGAGGTGGTAATTGTGGTGGACATTGCTGTTGCTGCTGGGTCTGGATATTGGCCGGTAGAGTGAGAGTCACTGTTGGCACAGGAGGGGCTGGAAGGCATGGCGGTGGCGGTGGTTGTCGTCGTCTTCGAGGGGTACATAGGTTGGACGGCTTGCATGGCTTGCTCGGAAAACACGGCTTGCATGCAGCAGATTTGGCCACAATCTTCTCTGCAGTCTCCAATGCACAGGCAAACTTGCTCAAATACGGGTTTCGTCTAGACCGATGGCAGATATACTCATCAATTGCTGAGCATTTCTTGTTCTTGAGGCTCATGAGACATTGGATGCGGCTCATGTTGGTCTCACCAATAACCTGTGCTCCAACCCGGATCGGTTTGTGCAGCTTGACCTTGGCGCAGTTCTTGGCGCGATGTAGCTTGGCCAGTTTGTAGTATTTCTTGTCGGATTTGGTACCTGGCCGGAACATGCTCTTGCACAGGTAATCGCATCCCCACAGGGTCTGCATGGCTATAAATGCGGTGCAGATCAGAAGCTCGCGATCGATCACGGAGTCGCGATATGTCACTTCGTAATCCAGCCGATCCACCATACTTAGCTTTTTTGCCAGAGCGACCTGGCGTTCGCCCGTGGTTCCGTTGAAGCATGGATACATGATGGACAAGGTCTGGGAATCGCGATGCCACTTGAACCGTTGCGAGTTTTCAAAATACTTGAAAACGAGTCCTGTTTTGCACCAATGCATTTGACGGTATCGAAATTCACACTTTTTGGATCCATACAGCTCCACCCAGTTCTTTTTTTTGTTCTTTATCTTTTTGCCTCGGATCCCTACTCGCCCGACAACCTGACGGGTCTGGCCATCGATCAGACTCCACGTATTGTCCTTAGCGTACTTACCACATTTGATGGCCCGCTCCATAGAATAAATGCGATATCCCCGCTCGTACAGCACATTGATAACCCGTTTGCAATCGAATCCGTCACTAACAAACCGGATGGACCGCTCGCAGCCCCGCGGGTCCTGCGACAGAAACACCGGCGCATCGTGGTCTTTTGGCGGTTCGTACTGCTTGTACCGTTCTTCCAAATGGTGTGCCATTTTGCGTCCAGCCGAGGCACATGCCAGAGATACAGCCGAAAATGCTGCTGAACAAGCTACTCCTATTGGTACTGAAGCGTTCTTCATGTTGAAGCTGGTAATGAAGGTGATAAAATCCGTGCGGCGGGCGTTGTGATCGACCGAAAACAAAACTTTTTTTGGGAATACATAAAACAAATGAAATAAATAATCAAGACACATCATGCAGAGAAAAGCTGTCTACTGCTGCGGTCTGTTTGGCAACCAAATAAGGAGATTCAGGGGGCGTCACTGTAACGACATTCCTCAGCCGCCAGTACGACTTCCACAACGAGCTGTAACCCCTTTCAGCATTTACACCGGCAAAATGCACCACAAAATCACCCGGTTGATAGCGCCACAGATTCGACATTGTGGCGTCGTGGTATGAGTTGATGAGCCGCTGGGGGACCAGCCCCACGTGGTTCAACAACGACTTGTGGGTCAACAGCAGATAAATCAGAGCATCTTGTTCCTGTCGAGTCCAGTCCTTACGGACCAGTACTGGATCTGACCATAGGTCCAATAATAAATCACTAAAATACGACCGACGGATGAAAAAAGACCCGGCGTTGAGCCCCAGGGGGTCTTGCGATATAACCAAGTCAACGCTCTCTAGGTCAACTTCATCCCGAGTCATGTAAGAATGGCCCTCAAACTTGGAGGTGGTGTTTCTCAATGGATGGCCATAAGCCAGCTTTTGGGCCAGCACTTCGGGCTTTAATATATGATCCCCAATGGTCAAGTTTGTGTTCATGATAATGGCATCAATATCCAGCCACCAGATCCATTCAGCATCGGGGAATTTTTCAAATGCTTCCCGAATAGCGGGAATCTTGAGCCATACTACACTTTCGTCCGTGGCATACTTGTTCAGATCAACAAAATGATGGGTATAGCCATGCTTTGCGGCATACTGGCGGCGATTTTCCAACGCCATCATCACCACCTCATGATCATGGTTATCGCATGCTGACAAGATCACCACATTGGGTTCTTTCGAGTCCGAACTCGAATGCTGCAATTGTTCAATCATCTTGTATTCTTTGTTTGCCAGTTTTCGATGAACACTCTCGCCTTCGTTGGCAATGACCTGCTGGTCCAACGATGAAAGATGAGGAGGGTGCAGTAGATCGTCCAATTGGCGGCTTTGTGTGGTTTTGTTGCCGGTACCGGTACCACCAGACAAGGGCTGGTGGTGGTGGTGGTGATGCCTAGGGTGATTGGCATCCGTTGTGGTACTGGAGCCCGCCACGTGGGTACCGATCCATTCGTTGATTCGACCCTGTCTAGCCCAATCTTCATATAGCGTGCTAGCCCTTTTTGAATCCTGGTGTAGCTTGGCCTGATTATGGCCAATTGGGGTGATGAAATGCACCACCGTCAGGGCCAGTATCGCCAGGGCCACAACGTTGACCGCAGTACGTCGCAGCTTGCAAGTCATCTCTTGTCTCACTTGCCGTTTCTGTTGAAGATATCAAAGAGAAGTGTACAGTTCAAAGTTCAGTCAAAGGTGGAAAAAACACGTCCTCAATTCATGGCTGCAAATTTCAGGCGGGCATGCTGGCTCTTTCCAGTGCTGCGCCAGTTTATGAACCCATTGATTGTGGCACTGCTCCATTGGTTGCATGTAAGGGGCACGCATATGGAAAAAAGAGTTGAAGATTTGATGTGTGGTGCGGCGATCCGTCGGTTCCCAAGGGGGTAGTGCATCGACGTGACCCCATCGCAACAACTTTGACCTTTCTTATAGGCTCCATGCTACGTGAACTATAAGAATCAATAGGCGACACGGACTTTTCCCATAATGCAAACGGATATAGATGATAGCAGATCAAATGCCCACGTTCGACACGAATTTAAGCACCGTTGCGCACGCCCCCCCTGGGCTCACAAGCGGATCGGTGTATGCGGCGCAGGGCTTTCCGATGGTCAGCTTCAAGAACCAAGTATTCACAGTGTTTGAAAAATCAATTAGTAAAATAATACATTAAAATAATAAATAAGAGTTGAATCAAAAGAAAGTATGGTACTTTTTGCAACCCTTTGGGTTGCAATATTGAAAAAGGTTAGTGTCGTCAAGTCATGTTGAAATTATCCAAGAAATTAGTAGCTCTTGTTGTCCATTGGCAACATGCCCATGGTCAAAACAGTAACAGCAGCTCGTGGAAACTTGTTCAAGGCCTTCTTCACCTTTGGGTGCTTGGAGTTGCTGCTGGCAGTGCTGTTGGCAGCAGAGGTGTGTTGCGACTTGACAGATTGAACTGGAGAGACGTCTTCGAAGTAAGAGAATCGAGTGTGCATTGTGATTGTAATGTTTTGGGGTTCGTGTGTATTCAAGTGATTTGAAGATTAGCTGATAGTGTGCAGTGATAGAGAAAAAGACCCAGAAACTACCAACCCTTTATATAGTTTGTAAATATATGGCGACATTTTTTTTTTCTGTGTTGTCACCGTGTGTACATGGTTCTTTAACAACTTAACCGGTAATATGTGAGGCTATTAAATTTTTCCGTACATATGATCAGATCGGATATGCACCGGGTATTGACGGACTCGGAGCCTTGTCGGTGAGTTTGCCCCTACCGGACGATGAGCCGTGCCATTGCGTTTCGGCGTCCTACATCGTGGATCATTTCGTATTACTTGTCCTGAATGGACACAGAAAGCGAACATGTATAAACATGCATTGCAAGTTTGTTCATATTTGGATCGATCACGTCAATTGATGCAATGAAAGATCATGGATGCCAGCATCGTGGATTGATTGATTGCCAACAAATAAAGGAGACTGTACATATACAAATTTGCAATACTTTTCATCAATTAGCCATATTCAATACTTTCCAATGGCCTATAGTGATGGGGTGCTATTTTTTTTGGCACTCGGAACCGGTCGTGTGAAAAAATTTGCTGGTGCGCGCATGCATCGCGGCCCATCTCATCGGAACCTTAACGGCATCCATCGATTCAGTTGGAAGGTCGCATTTGGTAACATTGGCCGCTGCACCTTTTAAGGCGTTTTGCTATTGCTCATCCCTTAACGGCACCTGAACCGTAGCTAAGACCCATCAGGGTATACCAAATTTAGAGTTGGCCCGGGTCAAGATTATAACTCTAAAAGCCCTCTGCTTGTGTAAACTCTGGATTCCACACGGCTTTCGCAACCGGCTTGAATAGCGTCCACTGAAACAACCCCGGATTGACCAATTGGTTGTCGGACGGTTCAAAGTGGTACACATTAGATGCACCATCTAAACAATAAACAGATTGGATCACCTTGAACTTTTCCGGCCGGCTTATGGTCGGCTGCTGCTCAATATGCTGAGCCGAAATACTAGCGCCAGTAGCCGACAAGGATTGCCGATCGAACCGACGACCGGTCTGCAGTTCGTACAAGGCTACATATTCGTCTCTGGAGATTGAATCCCCTTGAATGCGAACAACGGACGGAATTTCGCGTTTTTCCCCAACTGATCTGTGTGCAATCGACGCCACCGCTTTGCCCACGTCTCGTAGAAACGTCACTGCGACTGGCGAATTACCATTGCCGTATCGGGTATACACACCGGCTTGAACGTCAAGTCCAAAATTGAACGAGTGACTCAACATGTAATCGCCAAACAGACCACATTTCACCTCAATGGACCTCCAAGGTTGGTCGCGGGCATATCGCAATGCATCCAACTTGCCCTTGAAGGTGTTGGGGTATGGCGTATTGGCGAAATCCATGTCAAAGTCGGATGGGAAATAGACCTTGACTCCTGCTTGAACAGCCTGATCAATCACGGTTTTGTAGTCGGTTCGAGAGCTGGAGGTGTTGATGAGAATATCCACACCTTTCAATGCCCGTTGGAACGTTTCAGGATCGTCTGTAGACACGCGGTATACTTCAACATTTTCAATATTGTTGTCGCAGCCTCTGGACAAGGCTCGAATGGGCATTGAATAGAACTGCCTGAATTGGTCACTGGTCAATGCATCAATAACAGGTCTGCCAATTCGGCCATTGACACCCAATACTGCGACTACTGGCTTGTTATTTGTTGTCATGGTTTATTCAATTCTGTGATGCAAAATAAAGGAAAGTGTCTAGACTGAAAATAAAATCAAATAAATAGAGAAATAAACAAGTGTGGCGCAGACAATGAAAGGGGTCCCCCCGCACTTTAAATTTGCGCGGAAAAACTCCACAGCCGCATTTGCCGGCCGCTAGGACTTTGCGTTCTTCAACGACAGATATGCGTTCCAAAAGACTCCAATCGTCGAGGAAAACGGAATCTGGACGGGCGATGGAATGACAAGGAAGTTGAAAAATTGAGCAGCCGGCCATACGGCATAGTTGATAGCCAATGTGGGCAGATATGACTTTTTGATCTTGGCAACGACAGCATCCCGATCTCCACCTTCCATGACCACAGTTGTATATGTGAAAAAGCACAGCAGGGATATTGGTGAATAAAACAACTGGTCTGACAATACACGTTGTAGCACTGACAGAAACTTGTTGTCGTCGTTGTATGCACTGTTCAAAAATCCATACCATGGACTTTGAACAAAGGATAAGATAAACCCCCAGGTAGTAAACAATGCCAATCGTCGGAAATGGAAGATCTCATCAGAGCTATGCGAGCTTTGATGATGGGTATGTCGTTGTTCAAGTGGGTCGTCAAGTGGATCTTCGAGCCCTAGCTCCAACAGATCGTCGTCTTCTTCGTCCAAAATGACCCGCCGAGGACGTCCTTTTTCGAGAATATACTTGAAAAAGCCCCGGGATTGTTCGGTGGGTTCTGGTTTGAATGCAATAATACTGCTTAGGGTCTGGGCTAGGGTGTCAGCCAGACCATACAGCAGCAAGTTGGTGACCATCATTGTTATCAGTGGTCGTTCCTTGTACAGCGCTTTGAATCGCCAAGTCAGTCGCATCAAAAACACCGCATACAGCGTGATAATGATTGTGTTCAACAGCTGGATTCTGAAGATTCGGTATTTGGTCAACCAATCCATGAGAAAGTTGCGAGCTGCCACTAGCTTGTCGGTTATTCTTGTTTCTGTCTTGTTAGCTGTTTGCTGTCCACGTAGTCCACCATACTCAAGCTGGTATCAACATCACCATCCCAATTGCGAGTGAGCAAATCTGGACCCGACAATGCCGGCATTCTTCAATAGATATCTAGATAAAGAGTGAATGAAGAGGAGACCTTTGCAATCATCAAAGCTCCCGTCGGGAGAGAGACCTGACTGCCGTAACCCGCATTTGTGTCTGGCTGGGCATCGCCACCCGGAGGGCGCAGCCACGTGTAGCCCGATTTCGATTCCCCGGTGGGTCGCTGTAAATAAAAAAAACATTGCAAAAAGCAGTCACACTTCCCAATTCGACATCATGCCCTAATATACACGCGCCGCTGCCCCCTCAACTCCCAATTACCCACTCACCATTCAGGTATCCACAATTTCATCCCTACAGATTCACGACAACACCCACGCAGCAAATTCAACATGTTGATTCCAAAGGCTGACCGAAAGAAGATCCACTCCTACCTTTTCCAGGGTATGTATTCACGAAAAAAACAAACGATATGATAGTTATGGGAGCCCGATTGGTGGAATAATGAACCGATATTTTGCAACTTAGGTCCATCATACCATAAATGATTCGACTCTCCATCTCAATCACGACCATAAGAACCAATGCTAACTCCTATAACAGAAGGTGTCGTTGTGGCCAAGAAGGACTTCAACCAACCAAAGCATGACGAAATCGACACAAAGAACTTGTACGTTATCAAGGCTCTTCAATCCCTCACTTCTCGAGGTTACGTCAAGACTCAATTCTCTTGGCAATACTACTACTACACCTTGACCGACGAAGGTGTTGAATACTTGCGAGAATGGTTGCACTTGCCACAAGGTATTGTGCCAGCCACTCACAAGAAGCAAGCTCGACCTCAATTCCCAGGTGGCCGACCAGCTCGAGACGACCGACGTCCACGAAACTTTGATGGCGAATACCGACGACGAACTGACAAGGAATCCGCTCCTGGTGAATTCAACCCTCAATTCAACCAATAAATGTAATTTAATGGCAAATTTTTGAAAAAAAAATAAAAGAACTGCTTTTCCGTGGAAGAAAACGTAATTGTATATGAGTTAATAGACGTCAAAGTCTTGGATGATTCGCTATTGTATCTCATGCGCCGCATTCTGGCGCAACTTTTTTTTTTGTGTTCTGGTATATATACACTGTCCATGATATATGTCCAACCGGGATGTGGTCTCTATGGCAACCATGAGCCTCATCAGTCAGCAACTCCACCACCATATTGCCCACATCACATTACTCACTTTAGGCAATTTGAACTATTCGTCATCAATTAATCTATTCTGAAAACTTAATCTGTTCGACTCCGATCATATGCGAAATGTATTAGACGTTATAGAATAGTCTAGGAAGATGTACTCGCCATGTAGTCTAAAAGGCTAACATACGGCGCGCTGAACATGACGTCACGGAAAGCCATATCCGTACCTTACTCACCCTGAGAACTTCACGTATGCTCTAAGTGTTAAATACTAAATATATGGAAAATAACAACTTGCTTGGCAAAAATCCATGTCAATGCCTATTTTAGTTACTATTCCAACAATAAATTTCCTTCGTTACACTAACGCTACGCTACGTAACGGTAACTGTCCACAGTATCCACAAGGGCGCCCAGAGCTTCTGACGCAGGTGGCTCCTCCCCCCCGTTCTTCCCAGTAGGTTCAGTTCGATCCCGACACACTGGCAACATTTATCACTGGCATTTTTTTTAAACACTCGCTCTCCTCTCACACAGACTATTTTCACAGACTCCACTTTTTATATCAACGGGCTTGTCAGTTCTTGTGAAGCGCTTCCGTCTGCTTCCTTCATCGTTTCTCTGAGTACGTCAGAGGAAAACGCTATTAGTGGACCTCGGTTCTTTTATTGTCACCACTACAAGACATAGCAGCCCAAGCGGGTACACGTCCACTCAGAGTCGGTATCGCTTCTATTTATTCTGGACAATTCGCTTAGCTTGTCCAACATACTGTCATCGTGCGAAAAACCACTCGATATCAATAGACACGGTTGGAAAATCAGCAGGCAACCGATTATAGGCCGGATCGCTCCACCATCTTATGAGAATCTTATGAGACCATTGATCATCTAAAAGCTTAAATTACTAACCATGGGCCGACGAAAGATTGCTATCCAGCCGATAATGGATGAACGAAACCGGTCGGTGTATGTTGTTATTTTGTCTATCCCCTGTTACTAACAGAGAAAACAGAACGTTTTTGAAACGAAAGGCTGGGCTGTTCAAAAAAGCTCACGAGCTGGCTGTATTGTGCCGGATCGATATCGCAGTGATTATATTTGGCCAGAATGATCGGCTATATGAATTTACGTCTGGTAATACTCGCGATATTATCAAACGTTACAACAACGTATGTTCTCTACTATGCTTGTAAATGAGCCATTCGCCTGTCAAAGTCAGATTCACACCCGCAGGAAACGGTTTTTGTTTTTCGTTTTTCGGATTTGGAGAGACATGTGGATTACCGTTTTTTTGGCCGGAAGGCACGAGTGGCTCATTCTATTTATAGCATCCTGCCCCCAAAAAGCAATTAGCTAACCTTTTTTGAACTAGACATCAGCAGCCTATGAGTTGAGAGTTCCAGCTGATTTTAAACCTAAGAACAAAAATTCAGACGACGATGAAGAGGGGGAGGCTGAAGGCAGTGATGACCATGGTACGTCCAACGAATCGTCACCGATGATCAAATCGGAGGCACTTGGAAACCACTCGAGGTCGACTTCACGGACGAACGTACAAGCGTCTCCGAAACCCAAATCGCGGGGCCATTCCAAGAAACATTCGACATCGTCGGTGGCGTCGAACAATGGTGCTAGACATGGTCGAACGGCGTCCAACGTTAGTGTCAAAGAATCGCATCCCGTTCAAAATACGCCGCCTCAGCCTCATCCTGTGATGAATTCTCATCAGCATATGGAATATCTTCCGCAGTATCAGCAGCCCTATCGGCAGCAGCTGCAGCAATATCAACAGCCTCATTCACGGGGCCCGCCGCCCCAGGCTCAGCCGCAGCCACAACCACAGCAGCCAATGGGCATGCCCGTTGGCGCAGTGCAAATGCAAAATCAGCAGTATGCGTATTACAATCAACAGCAACATGCACAGCAACAACAGCATCATAATGTGCCTGAGCGAAGAAACAGTGCTGGACCAGGTCCGCAAATGCAGTTGCAGTCGCAGGATCAATATCCTGCATATCATGTGCCTCCACGGCCGCAGTCTGTTGATATTCCTACTGAGCAGCGCTATTCCAATGGCAGTCAGCAAGCTCGAGGTTCGACCACACCCACGGCTTCTAGTATGAGCGGGGTGCAAGGTCGACCAAAGCTCAAGGTTCAAATTCCAGGTGAATCTAATGAAAACTCAATAAGCTCGGAGGAACAGCAAAAATCAAAAGACGACAAAGAGCACCATAGCTCTGCTACTGCTGGATCATCTTCAAACAGTAGCCAGCCGCATCTAGGGGGGCAAAATCGAAGCGGACCAAATAGTGCTGGTGGCAGTGGAGGTTCAAGTGGAGGGCCATGGAATTCGTTGACACTGCCACCGCCATCGCCATCGAGTTATGCGGGCCAGCAGAATCAGCCTGTTGGCCCGGGTAATCCGTTCAGTCGACCACCGTTGGTGTCTAACAATGGCGAACAAACACCGCTGTCTGCAGCACTGCCGTCGAGGTACATGCAAGACATGTTGCCTTCGCCGTCTGGATTTTATGGTGCAGAATGGTCAATGGCTCCATTCTCTGGAATACCCCAATCCGCCACCCAGACACAACTGCCTTCTGCAACTCAACAGGCAACGGTCAGCGGTGGCCAACCGCCGCCGCCTGTCGGGGGAGGCAATGCGGCTGGGGCGGCGGCAGCCGTCCCGATTGGATTAGGAGTAGGTGGGCCGAACCCTGGGTTTGGGATGCCGCGCATGGGTCATCTGGGAAATTCAGAACAAATGCTGCCTTCGCCGTTGCAGTTTACACCGGTGGTGACAGCCAGTCAACAGAGTATGTCCGATAGTACCGGCGGGAAGCGAGAGGGTGAGCCTTCGGCAGGAGGTGCGGCGGCCAAACGGGCCAAAAAAAAGTAGCATCCTCGAGATGGAACTTTTGATTAATATTTATTAGTTTGTGTATTGAAGCAAATAGTTTAAAGAGTTGAATTAAGAAGTTGAATGAAAAAAAATATGTAGTAGTCATCCTTTGCACCTTGCGAGTGCCATGAGACACGCAGACACAAGGTCACCAAACCTTAAATCACTACACAAGACACGCTCCCCAACATGAGAAATGTCAATACTACGGTTCTCCATGTAAAAATATTGGTTTCTCCAAGAGAAAAAAGATAATCCGATGTCGACAGGATTCGAACCTGCAACCTTTGGAGCCGAAATCCAATGCTCTGCCATTGAGCCACGACACCTGAATGTTCACGTTCAAGTCCAAAATTGCGTCCACTAAAAGGCCGCTTTCGGCGTGCGGCTCGTGAGGCTGAGACATATGTCGCAGACGTTTTTTCAAGCCTGTAGAGACGATAGAAGATGAGTAACATATGAGCTTTTAATTTGGTGTAGTAACGGCTTGTTAAATGCTTTTCACATAAGGCTGGGGTGTTGTGACAGAGAAAACTGCATCACTCATCGCCGGTTGTGTCATGTAGAAACTCGGGGGCGCGAATAATGTCCAAGTCGAGGCGTTGCGGGAAACGGTGGTCTATAGACTGCTGTTGTTGAGGTAGGTCGTTTATTTCCAAGTAAGGCTCAGACGGCTTGTCCATTGCTACGACTTTCAGACCAGTGCATGTACGAATCAGGACGGCCAGGTTCCGGGTGTTGGTTCTCCACGCCTCTGCGTTTCCGGCTTGGAGGGTTCCAATGTTTTTGGAGCAGATTAAGAGACTTGTGGCGTTCCATTTGTGGATCATCTGCGCCAGATGCGAATCGTGGAACATCGGGCGGGAATAGCGTAACGTGATCATGATTGAATCGACTTTGACTTCAACTGATGGCCTGGCTGCAAGCAAGTACCGGTGGAATACGGAACGACGAGTATGGGGATTTGAGGTGTCGGGGCACCGTATAGTTTTGATTTTGAGGTGTTCCAGGCTAGGGTTGGCGAGCATGAGACGGTCAAGGGATGCCGGACAGCACACTATTGACACATGGCATATCTTGAGGCAAGCCGATTGGATTACCGGCTCGAAATTGGAGATATAAAAAACATCGTGTCGGCCCGCCTGCAAAACACAGATATCATGACAGGAGAACTTATGTATCTGAGGAAACATTGCATGGGAAAGCGTCGGCATTACTCGACGTGACGGCTCAGGGTAGTAGGTGTACAAACACCTAATCTCAGCTGCTAGCGGCTCGGGTAGAAAATAGAAAACACGGTGGTCTTTTGATACCTCGAGACGGTACGTGATGATCCCAGACAATATTCTGTATAGCACTTCAGGGGGAAATTCATCAGGAAGCATGCCTTTGAAGGTGATGCTGCGAATCCACTTTCGCGGGGGCTCGGACACGACTCCAATCCGACTGAGTTCATTCACTGCGGGTAAATCGATTGCAAGGCGGATGTTCCCACTACTGCTCCCCAATAGGTGAGCAAAGGTCAAGATACTTGGTAGTCTGTTTAATTCGGCTGTACCAGTATGTCGTATGGACACTTCTGGTATTTTGGCCACTTCGAGGCACCTCTGTAATACTCCTTTCAAAATTCGGCTGGGAGTATGTGGAAAGGGGAAATATTCCAGATGAAATGAGTCAAGCTTGGAGCCGTTCAGTTTCAAAATTAACCAAAGCACCTTGCTGGCCAGCCTCACCAGTGCGGCGGCATTCGCCCGCACTGAACCGACTCTGATCTTGAGCCGCTTGACACAGACCAGAGCTGTGGAATAGTCTAACAACCACTGAAGATCTTTCAAAACGATAACGCCGTGGTAGTCGTCGACAGTTGCTGGCAGGTCGTCAATGTGGAGTTTCATGTCAGTCCAGAGCAGCCGGTCTAGACAAGCAAAATCTGGGCTGCACAATCGCAGCTTGCGCATCGCATCATGCGGCAGCATGCCTGCGATCATGGTGATGAGATCTGCGTTCAAAAAGTGCTTCATTAGTTAAACAAGATACTTGGAGAAGGGAGAAAAGTGAAATTAACCATATTGTATGGTAGCTTTTCACCCAAGTGCTGAAGAGGGAAGGGCCACCACAACAGTGAATCTATGCATTTATGCTTACAAAAGTAGTAGTTCCTCCACTACGGCTTGCTAATGCTAGCAGCAGGCTCCATCTCCATCGCTAGACGCTTCTCAGCCTCCGCCCTGATCCGGGTGTTTTCTTCGATCCGTTTTGTCCACTGGTCTCCCACAAACGCCACTGCGAGGGTCGAAATGCCAATGTAAAGACGCACCTTCCGTGGCAGCGCCTTGTATCTCTGGAACAAGCCCGACTTTTGTTCTGTCATTGCACTGACTGTGACTCAGAATGAGCGAGTTGGTTCGATGATGGTGGAAAAAAATACGTCGCACCGACCCGTTCGGCAAAAAGTCCCGACGCTCCAACTCCACACCCTCTCCAACGACCAACCATCCAGATGAAGGTAAGCATCAATACAAGGGTGCAAAGTCTAACAAAACATAGCAAAGATTCTCATATCTGGATCTTCAGATCATTGCCAATGAGCTGGCCCAGGTGGTCGGATACCGGCTGCAGAATATCTACGACTTGTCAACGTCGTCTCGTCAGTTCATGCTCAAGTTTGCCATTCCCGACTCGAAGAAACTGATCATTGTTGATCCAGGATTTCGAATACACCTGACAGACTACAACCGACCTACTGCCCAGTCGCCATCAGGGTTTGTTGCGAAATTGCGGAAACATGTCAAATCTCGGAGACTCAAATCAATCCGACTAGCACCGCTGAATCGGTTGCTGGCGTTCTCGTTCAGCGACGACCATTCATACCACTTGGTGTTTGAGTTTTTCGCCGGTGGGAATATGATCTTGCTTGACAAGGAGTTCCGGATCTTGGCTCTGCAACGAGTTGTGTCTGCCAACGACACCCAGTCGAGGGTAGCGGTTGGCGAAACATATCCATTGGAGGAGTATCTAAATGCTAAAGACCAAACCACTGAGATCAGCAAAGAGAACGTGATGCAGTGGTTAAATTCGGAAAAAGAAGAAAACGATAATGAAGACGGCGAGGATGCTGCTGGAAGCACTGAGAATCCACTAGAACGAAGCAGCAAGCCTATCAAAGCCAAGAAAACTCAAGCATCCAAGCAAATGAGCGTTAAAAAGCTCTTGTATTTTAAAGCTCCAGGGATCTCCACTGGATTGATCGAGTCTTCTTTGTTACAGCACGGATTGAATCCGAACGAAAAAGTTGACAACATTACCGAGGGGTCGTTGGATGCCATTGTCGCTGCTTTGAAAGATGCACAATTGAAAAGCCACGAGCTTACTAATAAGGCTCCAATCCCGGGGTATATTCTGGCTAAGAAAAACCCTCGATTCGACGAGTCCAAGCCGCGTCTTCAGACCGGCAATGAAGTCGGGTCAATTGACCCACACAACATTGAATATCTGTATGAGGAATTCCAGCCGTTCAGCCCCACAGTTCCAGTCACTGGCGGTGAGTTCAAGGTGATTGAGACGGAAAACTACAACAAAGCGGTGGATGTATATTTTTCAACCATGGAAGCGACCAAGCTGTCTATGCGCGCTGCCAACCAAGAACAAGTAGCAGAAAAGCGACTTCGTGCTGCTCGGCTCGAGAAAGAAAAGCGAGTCCACGGACTCAATGAAGTACAAGAAAGAGGGATCAAGCTGGGGAATGCATTGCTGGACAATGCCGATTTAGTCGAGGAGGCATGTGAGGCGGTGCGGCAATTGGTCAAGCAAGGAATGGACTGGACCGATATTGAAAAGTTGATTCAGGTCGAGAAATCCCGAGACAACCCAGTTGCTGAGATCATCTCGTTGCCTTTGAATCTGATCAAAAGCAAGATTTCAGTGCTGCTGCCCGAATCTCGTGAGTCCGACCAGCAAAGCGACAACAACAGCAGTAGTAGTGATAGTAGCGACAGTGAGGATGAGGCTCCAGCCCGAAAACAAGCTAGGAAGCTCAAGATCGAAGTTGATCTGGCATTGACAGCGTGGGCCAATGCTGGCACTTACTTTGATGTGAAAAAGACGGCTCAAGCCAAGCAAGAACGAACGATCCAAACGGCCGACATTGCGTTGAAATCTGCCGAAAAGAAGATCCAGCGTGATCTGAAACAGGCTCTTGAAAAAGAGAAGAACCAGCAAACGCTGCACGTAGTTCGCGAACCGATGTGGTTTGAAAAGTTCTATTGGTTCATGTCGTCGGACGGGTACCTGGTGATGGCTGGCCGGGACCCGATGCAGAACGAGCTGCTGTTCCGGCGACATTTCAAGCAGTTTGATGTCATTGTGAGATGTGATATCGACGGTGCGTCTATTGCTATAGTGAAGAACCACTTCAAGGTGCCCGAGCTGCCACCGTCCACCTTGATCCAGGCCGGTACGTTCGTAGCCAGCACGTCGCAAAAGGCGTGGGACTCCAAAATGTCACCTTCCACTTGGTGGGCTCGATTCGACCAAGTGCCCAAAGTGTCCAAGCAAGGCGAATTGATCACCACCGATCGAATGATTGTCACTGGGAGTGGCAAGAACCACTTGCCGCCGGCGCAGCAAGACATGGGATTCGGGTTCTTGTGGGTCATTGATGAGGAGTCCAAATCCAAGTATTCACGACCAGTTCCGTCAAATTCTTCGCAAACAGCTACCCCCGAGCCAGAGATGCAAGATGAAGAACTAGACTCGGACTCTGACTCGGATGAAGAATTTCCTGATACGCAGATTCCGGATGAACCAAAGGGAGTTGACAAGGAGGTGGAAAGTTCTGAGCCGCAGGAGCCGGCGGCGCCCAAGCAGGAATCTCCTGAAGGCTCTGTCTCACCAGCACCAGCACCAGCACAACGAAAGGCAACCACCACCGTCATTGGAGCAAAGCGGATGAGTGCCAAGGAGCGGCGACAGGTGCGCAAAGAACGGCAAGCAACGCAGCCTGCTGAAGGCGATGACGACAGCGACAGTGCCATCAACGACATTGAGAAAGAGCTTGATAGCCTCAAGATGAAGAAGAAATCAGGCGTGAAGAACGACAGTGATAGTATCACATCTGAGTCGAGCCAAAAGCCACCCAAGGTACGAGGCAAAAAAGGCAAGCAGAAAAGAGCCGCCAAGTATGCCGATCAGGACGAAGAGGACCGGCAGAGGGCTATGGAGCTTCTGGGGCACACCAAGGGCCAGGAAAAGGCCAAGGCTGCCGAGGACGCCAAGCAACAAAAGGAAGACCAAGAACGAGCTCGGCGAGAGCGAATCAAGCAGCAGAAAGATCGCGAGTTGAAACGTATCCTGCAAGCTGATGAAGATGACGGGGATGGTTCCGTCGCAGACACATATGCATTTGACACTGTTGTGGCCAAATTGGCTAGTGGTGACAAACCAAAGTCGGCTATTCCAACCTTCGCTCCGTGGGCGGCCATGCAGCGTACAAAGTATAAGGTCAAGATCCAGCCAGGCACCGTGAAAAAGGGCAAGGCTGTCAAGGAGGTGGTCAAGGCGCTGAGCAACGCCAAACAAGACTCCACCAACTCCGACCCCGATTACTGTTGGCCTGTGGAAATTGACATGATCAAGTCGATCCGTGAAGCGGACATGCTGCTGCCAATTGCAGTGAGCAAGCTCAAGTTCTCGATTCCTGGCCAATCTCAATCGCAATCCCAGTCCAATAAAAAGGGCAGCGGAAAAAAGAAATAGATTCTCTCTTGCATACATAAAAATAATAATTAAAACAGCTGGACATATACTACACTTACTGGAATTGCTGTCGCAATCGATCTGCCAACTTGCCTCGTGCGAAGTTGTACATGTTCATCAGCCCCTGTTCCGACAGATCAATGTTGTTCAACGATGGCTCGTTCTGAGGTGCCTTGGAAACTCTTGAGCTGATAACCACTGGGTCAACTTCGAGGATAATCCCGCAGTCGATAGTTTCATCCACAGCCAGAGCAACCATGTCGAAATTCTCCAACAAGGTCCGCTTATCTACTTGATGCTTGAGCAAGATCTCCAGAGCGTCCTTGAGACCCATCACCACCTGGTACAGCATGCATTCGTTTTCTTCCATGTCGCCCACAACGTACACAATTAGATCAACCAATTGCTTGTATACTACTGTATGTGAACTGTAGATTATCACGTCTGAGTTTTGTTTGTTGGTCTTGCTGAAAAGGCCCTTTTCGAATGTCTTCTGCTCCTTCACCGAGAGTCGAGCCAATGCACCCTCGCCGGCGCTTGGGTTGTGTGGTGGTTCGTAGTATTTCGCAAACACTCGATTGCCCTCGCTGTCGAGTATGAGCACCGCCTTGACGGAGTATAAACTGAGGTCGCTCATTATTTCAGTTGAGGATAGATGAAATTTGGGTGAAATTCGTGAAGTGATGTCGTGTCTTCAGTCGTGTGTGTGGGAGCGGGAGCGATCTCAAAGGGAACGTCCCAGCTAGCCGAAATGACTTTTTTTTGATACTCGAACAAGTACGCGACCCTATTTATTCTTATTATTTATTTCTACCATGAGTAGCAGCGAATTCTTCTTTTCGCTGTTACGCATCACCTGTGCCCAGATATTCCGTGCTGCCGGGATTGACCGGTGTTCACCAAGCACGCTAGACACAGTGACGGATATGTTGATTCGACATATGGACTTGCTAGCAACACAGGCCACCAAGCTGGCCAACCTGTCTGGGCGGTCCGAGGTGATAGTGCAGGACATGGCACTAGCGATGGAGCAAATTGGACTTATAAACCCGCGGTCGATTCTAGATCTGCACGACACAGACCCGAATGGCGTTGCCGGGTTTGAGGACTTTGTCGAATGGGCCACCGGGCCCATTCCACAGGAGCAACGACGAATATCGCGCAATTCGCAAATACAAAACGGTGGTGCTGCAACAAGTAATGCCGCCGCTGCCGCTGCTCAGCAGGCTCAGGCTCAGATACAAGCACAGGCTCAGACAGCTCAGAAAACAATACCGGGAACTGCATCAGCTCAAGTGGCTACGGCGGCATTGCCCGATGGCGACGCTGATAAGGACGCCGAATGGCTGACCATGTTGATGAAGAAACAGGTCAAAGTGGGTCATGAAACCAAGTTCAAAGGCACCGTGCTTGGCGACGATTCAACCATACACAACGACCCTACGATTGCTGGAGGGCCGCCTCCATCCGAACTTGCATCTATAAATTCATCATGAAAACGGCATATTGTACAACATAAAAATATCAAATTTTTCATAGTTCATAAACACGTTATTACATTACTTGACAGCTGGCATCGGATGATGGTGATGATGTTGATGTTGTTGCTCCGATTGGGGCGATTCAGTGCCTGGACTGTCATTGCCTGATTTTGGGCTTTCACTCACAAGCTTGATACTAGTATACATTTCTTGGTCTTGGGCCACTCGCTGAGCAAGCTCCGTGTCGACTCGGATGGGCGCTGGCCGCGATCCGCTAGTGGACATTGTCTCCACGTCGATCATGCTGCTGGTTCGAGCAGTGGCCGAATAGTTCTTTGCGCTAGGCATTGCTGGTGGCAGAGCGAGTTCCTGCTGCCCAAGTGCTGGAGATGGCGATGGTGCTGGCGTCGATGGTGTCGGCGTGGCTGATTTGGTCGACGACGACGATGCGGCTGCGGCCGCCGCAGCCGCAGCAAGCGCCGCTTGGGCACCTTCATCCTTCATGAATTGTTCATATCGCGAAATGATTTCTTTGGTGGTTAGCTCAGATGTAGCCTGAGCCAAGTTGGTGTGCTGCAGAATCGCCATGACATCTGACGGCACTTCCGCAAATGCGCTCTGCTCCTCGATCAAAATGTTCACACTCTCAATTGTCAAAAAGTATGCATCGCCCGAGTCAGCCGCTGCCTTGTCGCCGTTTTCTTTGATATATAGAATGTTGGGAGTGATCACAGTGGCCAGGTTATGGGCATCCATCTTGGACCCGGTTTCTTCGTCGATATGTGAGAAAGATGCTGTCCAATTCAGGAAAAAGAACAGCACCTCCATCACATCTCGATGGGTTTTTGGAAGCAAGCAGCACGTTAAGTGCAGCATTTTCTTTTTCGTTTCTTCATCCGGTAATCCTGTTTGTTCGTTAGCAGTTGCGTTAATAAAAACATACGCTGTGCAGCGATCCATAGCTTCAACAGCTTTGAAGTCATCAATGGCTCCGGAAGCTCTCGTAGGAACTTTTTCAACAATGCAGCCAGTTGCACGGGGCTTTCTTCAGACAAAATTCCACTCTTGTCTGGAGCCTTGTCAATCTTCTCGGTAAAGTCCTTAAGTCGTCGAATGTTACCATTTTTTCGAAACACCCCTTCCACGGACATGTCCTTCTGACGCATCGAGGAAATGCAATCGTCAATGAATGCCGGGATTCTCAACGGACCGGGTCCAACACCAAGCGTTGAATCCACCCCATATCTCTCGACAAGAACATCCAACGACACGCCAAACACACCATTCTTTTTCTTGTTCTTGTCTTTTTTATCCGATCCAAAAGCCTTGCCAAACTTTTCCCAAATCGAAGGGGTCTTTTTCACTTCAATCACATCCAACAAATCGTCCAATGTAAACCATCCAGAAAGCAGCTTCTCCATCAGCAACACTGCAATATGGCGAACGGTGAACAGCTCGACACTGGACAGCTCCGACATGAACTTTTTGTTCGCATTTTCCTTTCGTCCAGACGATACATTTCGCGTTTCCGGAACTCCATGATTCGACGAATTGCCCCGCGTTTGATGTCGATACGCATTCGGTCGCAGTTCTCGTGCTTGTTCGGCAGCCACAATCCGTGGAATGTCGTCAAGAGTAAGGCTCTTTTCATTCTTAAACAGATCTGTAGTGCGGTCCAGTCGATACCGACTAGATCGATTTTCTTGTTCGTCCTCTTCAGCAATCATGATCTTGCGCTCTGCTGATTTCTGCTGTTGGTGCTGCTGCTTTCCAGGCAACGACGCCGTTGAATCATTGTTCTTCATTTGAGCTCGTTCAGAATCAGGCATGTCCAGAATCTTGGACTGTCTCGCCCGTTTGGCCGATTCGGAAACCTGTTGATCCAGCTTTGTTGATCTCAACCGTCGAATATCCGTTAATGTTGTCATGTATCCCTTTTCACCTTGCGATTCCGAAGACTCTTGTGACCCATGCTTTTTCAACGTATCGGAGCTAGCAGCAGAAACAGAAGCAGATTTTTTGTCGCGAGTGTCAAATGCATTCAACACCAACTGCAATCGAGCCACTGCGATTTTGAGCAAAAACACAAATTGGCGAAGCTTTTGCACAAGCAAGAAACCTGACCGTGAATCTGGTGGTGCACAAATGGAGCAATAAATACGCTTGTTGGAATGACTCCACCGCGCCTCGTCAATGTTGAGCCGCTGATCATCCTCCGGATGCACGCCCAGGGGCAGCTCGCATTGGTAACACTTCATACATGTCAAATGCCACCGCCGATCACCCATTCGAGCACATCTGTCCTCTATGCTCTGATCACATTCAAAGCAATGGTCACTGGTCATGGCGGTGACCCCCAGCTGCGCCAGGGGATTGCTCAAGTTGTTGTGCTCCTTGTCATGTGATGCAATCTGGTTCAGCAGGTCATCGACCGCATGACCATTCAAATGATCCCGGTCGTATTGTAATGAATTGGACAGCCCAAACCGGATCAGCAACTTTAAATAATGGGCCAGTGACGTGACCAGGTTCAACAAGTCCTGGGTAATGCCCATTCGCTTGACGCTTTTTTCTCGCGACTTGGAGATCAGAGACATGAACCCAACCACTTTCTTGCACAATGTCTTGGCTTCCTTACCCAGCTTGGAGTAATTGGTCGTCACTGTCTCACCATCAGCTTCAGCCTTTTCTTGCTTCACTATTAATGGATCAATCAGTGCACATACCGAATCGATCACCACAAACAAAATTTCAATCTTGGCCACCAGCTTTGTAGTCGCCACTAGAGAATCCATGAATCGACCAGCAGATGCTGCTTGAAGCATGTCTGAGATGTAGGATGCAGTGGCCTCTTCATAGCCACAGAGCACAGTCCACACCCGGAAAACCTTTTGATCCACTTCTTTTTCATGTTTGACAACCTGATCCTGAGTGAGCCGGTCCACTGGTGCGCGTACAGATTGAGACAATGGTCTCAAAGGATTCACACTCGGAGTGGCCCCCTCTGGAGATAACTTGACATTCCAGAACTTGAATATCATATAGCATTCAGGATGCCATTGCTGTTCCCGTCCGCTACGATAAATCTCAACAAATTGTTTCAAGATCGCAGTCTGACATCCTTCACATCGCGAAGCAAACAGCGTTGAATAATGAAAATGGCAATAAATCGAATCTTGATATTCGTAATAACTGTCCTCTGGTCCAAACACAGTTGAACACATTGAACATGTGAAATGCTCCACATGATATTTTCGCCCCAATGCTGTGATATAAGAACCCCTCAACGCACCATCGCAAACATAACATAGCAATTCCAACCGTTTGAAGTAATCTTTTTCGCACAACGGCAACTGCTGAATTCCCTGCGTTTGGTACTCTTCTGGCGCTTCGATAGGGAAAAACTTTGATGAACATAGGGCTCCACAGTCAGCACATGCAAAACAATCGATATGGTATGCAGAACCCAAAGCACGAACAAATTGCCCACTGATCGGCTGTCCACACTTGCGACATATTTTTGGCGATTTTGAGGATTTTGATGGTGGAGCCGCTGGATGGTTCGAAGGGGCAATGCTTCGATGACGATCAAGCTTGAGGGTGTTACTGCTGGTACTGTTTCGGTTCCTGGAGGCTGCCAGTTCAGCTGCCGAAGAATTTGATGAATGGTCATGATTCAATGATGAGCTTCTCGGTGGAAAGTTGTCTGGTGAGTTGAGAGGATTATTCTGCATTGATATCCGATGATAATCCTGAGATAATCTGTTATTATTTCGAGGCGGCTGCAGCGACGATGGCAACTCGATTGGGCTTCTTAATGAGCTGCTGCTGAATCGCTTAGTGTTGCTGCTGTCCACTGGTCGAATAGATGAAAAGTTGTTACTATTCGAAGCGAACCCGCTGTTGGAAATGCTTGTCCTTGAAACAGTGCTAGCCGACGGTGAATGAGTTTTTCTATTGTGAACCTCAGGAGACGTCATTGGTGAATAGAAATTAGATGCCGGAGACTCGTCAACATTGTTGCTCTTGTCATCATTTCCATAGACAAACTTTTGTTCCCCCTGAGGCGACGATGTCGGGCTCTCATTGGTGTTATACATCGTACCAGGACGTGAGAAGTTGACTCCGGCACGCGATGAAGCTGGTCGAGACATTACCGAAACCGGTGATGACGACCTTTCTATCTCGTCCATCTTTGTAGATGATGACGAAGCTCCGTTGACATCGTTCGGGTCTCTGTATTGATATTGCTGGCCGTCCGACATTTTGTACTGCTTAATTGATGATTAGCCTTCTTGAATCATATGCGAAAAATATCCATACCCAATAGTCTTAGAAAAAATGGCCGTCTATACAAGTTTGTGCTGAGTACCACAGTTGAACCTAATAGCCGAGCTTGTCGCCATGCAATTTAAACGTTGGGGGTCCTCAAGTAGAAAAAACGGAGCAGTACAAGCTTCGAGAGAGTGTATACCGCTGTGTATTGCAGGTGAACGACTGTGAAATCAAGGAACCAGTTGCAAAAAGCCTTTGAACGTGTAGAACGGCGAATGGTTGGTGTCTATTGACAATAAGACGCTTGAGGTGCTGCGGTGTTTTGTGTTTGTGTTCGTGTTTGGGCTTGGGCCTGGTTTGGGTGAATGTTTTTTTCTTTTGGGGGGTCCGGAGGGAGATTAAAGTTGGACCACACCGCGGTCGACGGAGGGTGCCGTGAGGGTATGAGTGCTATTGCTCCTCTTTTGGTGTCTACATTCGAGCGACTGGATGAATTGCATCCAACGGCAATTGGTAGCGTCCAGCAGCCCAAAAGTGTACGTGACTGGCTGCATTATTGCCATTGGAATGCTGTATATAGTTTACGTTCAAGGATGGTAGGTGCGTATGGATATGAATTAAACACCAATTACACGGTTCAGCCCTGTACTTGTGCAATAATTTTTCCACTGAGTTGTAGCAGCTAGTTGGATAGCTTGGCTTGACTATGATTCACAGAGAATACGCGGACCCCGAAATCCGGGGGGGAGTAAGTAAACCCCTCTCAGATCCAAGGGGTAGGAAGGGACCGGAGCACACCCTGAATCAGATTAGGTCCATCTGTACAAGTTGTCTTACGCTATGGTGATTAACGGCTTTCGCGTAGTTTCGGAGTCATTGGTGGATGCAACGTCTTTTCTTCATTTGGGTCGATATAGTTGAATACATGGCATCATGAGTAACCTGCTTTTTGATATTTCTCAGGGGCTGGTTTTTCGAAGCACTGATGGTTAATCGGGTTGTCTGTGGATAGCAACTCGAGCGATCGTTCGTTCGAAGCGAGCCGAGCGCATCGGTATCGTCTTCTCTTGTAAGACGCACTGCGTGCAGCTTTTTTTTTTTGCTCGCTTCGCTCGAATTGCTTCAGGGCTAGCCAAGGCAGCTTGGTGATCGATTCAGCACCACTTCGCCGGCCAACATATCGAGCGGAGCGAGCAAAAAGAAAAGCTGCACGCAGTGCGTCTTACGAGAGAAGACGATATCGCTTCGTTCTTTTTTTTTTATGGCTCGCTTCGCTCGATATGTTGGCCGGCGATTCATGGGCAAGTTCTGAGCCGCAGCCTTGTCTTTGGGTGATTCATATACTTCTTAAATAAAGACTGCAAACATACGACATATCTAATTCGCGGTGCCATCATCGTCGTCGTCACGCTTGTATTTATCCTCCAAATCGGCCATCTGGTCCGGGTCCATTTGGTTGGTCATTCCCAGCAGGGTCTTGGACACGGCCTCGGTGGCTCCGATTATGGGTCGAATCAGCGCAATCGGCGCCGCTCGAGCCACCGCCACGGCAGCATCCTGAGCATTGCCACCGTGGTCAGCGGCCTCAGTGCCGATATTGCCCACCGCGTTCCGAGCCAACGCCAGATTACGGCCCAATGAATCGTACGCAACGTGGAGACCTTGATTGATACCGCGGGGCTGGTTAGCATAGAGCGAGACTTTTTTGGCCGCATCTTGTTGATCAGCCACGGCTGACATCATATCATTTTCGTATTCCTCCTCTTCTTCTTCATCCAGAGAATCGAATGCATGCACATCGTCAGAATATGCAGAAACATGGCGATGCTGAGCCGCAGTCCCGGTCGGACGTCGTGCCGGAGCACGACTCGCGGCACCGGTACCACCCATGGCCTGTTCAGCCGATTCCAGGATCGTTTGGGTACCCGCAGCAAGCTTTGCCCCAAACTTGACCAGCTCGTTGGTGGTGGTTCTGGCGAACGTAACGGCGCCCTTCTGCAATGACCGCACCAAACTTCCATCCTTCTTGTACTCCCGTACAGGCACAGCCACCAAATCCTTGACACCAGATCCCAAACGAAGCAATGACCGCACCGGAGCTATTCCAGCAAGCACATCAGTAAGCTGGGTGGTTCGGATATCCGGCATCCAGATTCCGTGCAACATTTGGGCCACTCTTGGGAACCCAGGGATGCCGTACAAGGTGATGCGCCGCAGCACCATCTCAGCCTCATCCAGGATGAAAAAGTTCATAAACTCAGTTACATGACCACTCTTGAGACCAGCGTAGTCCACCTTTTTCGGCTTGTAATCAAGCTTGATACGCACTGCTCGGATATCCACCTTTTGAACAAAGACAATGTCTTCTTCCTCCTGACCGGCATCCAAAAACCGCTCGTCTTTGAACTCGAGAAACCGCGTCAAAAAGTCGAGCGTGTCCTGATCGACATACAACCGCAAAGGAAGCAAATTGACATTCAGGATCACCTCCGACGTGGCAATTCCGGGAATCGGCTTGACAGTGTCCAGAATCAAATGAAGCATGCTTGCGTCAGACTCTCGCTCACCAGCGCTGCGCATGTACGATACAAATTTGTTCCAGGTAGACGAAGGGACCAGATCGTAGATAACAAAATCGGTCACCTTCAGATCAACCCGATTCAACAGCTGGCCCTCTTCGCCCTTGACCACCGCAAATTGAACTTCGTCGTTGAGCCCAGCATATACCAAAACGTCAGCATTGACTCCGGTGAGTTCGATCTGAACCTTGTGTTTTCGCGACCGCTTGAGCTTGAGCTTGTGGCCTCGTTCCTTGCGAAGATCAGTAGTGCTCGACGGCGATGGCGACACACTGGTGCTTCGAGAACGCGACGATGCAATGCTGGCCGTCTCGCTGACATCTTCGTTGAGCTCGCGGTTGATGGCCCGTCTCAATTCCGCCGGATCGTGGTTTGTCGGAATGCCGATATAAATCGAATTGAACAGCATGTCGTGGATCACTGGCTCGTCCTCCTGCTCTGCTTCTGCTTCTTCTTCTTCAATTGGGTCTGCCGCAGGCATATTGGCCCGATCAATACGTGCTTGACCCGCTTGAACTTCGACGCGCTTGACAGCCTTGGTGATGGCGTCCTGAGTGTGGATCCAATCGTATCCATCATGCAAATTCCATAATACTTTGGTATCGGACAGCCTGATCCGTACCTGTGGTACTGGCGACGACGGCAATTCTTCATCATTCTGAGTTTCTTCAGACTGTTGACTGACATTAGACCATTGGTCAAAACTCGACGAGCTTTTAGAATGTCGCACATGCGATTTGGAAAAATGGTCCTCTGCAAAATCCAGCATGGACTCATGGCTTTGCGCCCGCTGCTCAAACACTGCGGCGCGCCGCGACGTGTCTGCACCAGTCTTGGTGTTTGTGGCCAAAACACTCAAATCTTGGTCCAGAAGTAAATCTGCCCTCGAGTATTCATTGCCATTTGATGACCCACTTGACGAAGTGGCCCATCGAGACCGAGACGCCTTGTCTGCATAATAGCTTTCCACAAAGTCCAGATTCGACGGGACATCATCATGTATAAAATCGCCATCTTCAGTCTCTTCAACGAGCCGATTAGGCTCATTGAAAATCCCTTCTTCGATACCTTCAAGCACATTCAGCGGCATCACCTCAGTATGATACTTGATGTCATCAGTACCTTCGATCGGCGGCTTCAACCCATTGATGACTTGAAGCAACGTCTGGGTCGAATCGGCACACGTCTCCAGCACCAGCAATTCACTCATAGCATCGATCTTCAGCTTGGGTTCGTTGGTACGATGAATATTCGTAATCTGACTTTTGACGGATAGAATGTTCGCAACAGAAACATATCCTTGCTGTTTGAACGAGCTGATCTGGTCCACCACACTATGCTTGCGTTGCTGCTGCTGCTGCTGCTGATGCGGCATGTCGCCTCCAATGCTCTCGATATATTTGATATCATCAATCAGCATCAACGTAGCCTTTCGTACCGTTACATCAACAGATATCTCAGTATTGTTGAACTGATGGAAATCGGCGCTCGCATCGCGGATCACCAACTGACCCCGGGACGGCAACCCAATCGGACTCAGCCCAACCACACAGTCAATCACATAAATCGGGAACTTGAACTCTTGCTCTTTGATCGTAGACACAGAGGCAGAAACAGGATCCAACGGCACGTCGCTGCTTGCCTCGGCCCCATCCTCAGCAGCAGCATTCTCAAAGAGCTTCAACAGCCGCACGTGGTATTCGATCGCCGTGTTCCACAGCCGCACCTCGCACGGCTTACCATTATGTAGCTCCAAATATATCATCGGTCGATCCTGTGCATTGTTAGCTTCGAAGCAGAAAAAAAATACTCATACCTTCATATGCGCATTGGCATTGTGAACCAAAGGGGTATGGCTGGCTGTGTCGTCAATGTCCGAAAAGTCTCTCGACACGTGAACCGTCCAAACGGCTATTTGAGCAGTGCCCGATTGTAAAAAGTTGGCTTCCATCTGTCGGGCATCGAGCTCAAAAGTGCCAAACTTGGTGCCGATTGAACAATCAATGCTCCTGACCAATGCGCTAAGAGTCACCTTGTCTTCCAGCCTGACTCTGCGCACTTTTTCCTCCAATGAAGGCGGCGGTTGAAGAATTAGCAAGTCTTCTCCAAGCTTGGTGGCTGTATCTAGATTCAAGTTGCATTTAATGCTGCCAATGGTGAGCTTGGACTCAATCTGGGTCATGACCTCGTTCGAGTCGGACCGCTTCACCATCACCGGAGCACCACCATGCAAAGACAGAAGAACAGATTTGATCTCTACAAATTGTTCATCATCGACTTTGGCAACAATTTCACCAACCCTGAGCTCCTCACCGGCAAGACTAATCGGAAGAACCGACAAATCCAGATCAAAGCTCTCCGTCTTGAGCACCCCCGAGAACGTATTTGTCTGAACTTCAACCGGCTTCTTGTTTTCTTCATCACCACCACCAATTGCGAGACCAGAAAATAACGTCACTCCATGCATAATTTCGGCCACATTCTCCAAGCCCATTGCAATAGTACAGGCCTTGGACACTACCACGACCGTCTTGTCGCCAACCTTACAAGTCAAATCAGGCTTATTCGTGTCCTCATCGAACCAGAAAATCCTCGTATCATCACATAAACCATATATCTGGGCCACTTTAATTATAACCGATGGGCTTTTGTTGGTCACAGCCACTTGCTCCATGCAAAGCCGCACCGTTTGGAACACCGCCGCAACCTTGCCCACCGACACCGTCGTCCAGCTGAACCCTGGCTGCTCATCATCCAGCGCCATGCTCTCAGCCAGCTGCGAAGAAGATACATGGAACTTTGAGACAAACTCCACAGTCGGTTTCAATACTACCGGAAGTGTCTCTATACACACTTCAACGGTCCCAATATCCACCGCCAGCTCACTCATTACAATGCCCTTGAATGCCATACCAAACGAATCACATGACAATACTTTCTGACGTAGCTCGTGAGTTGAGACCTCATCCACGGCTTCCAAAGCACTCAAATACATCGTAGATGCTTGTTCATGCGAAAACACCGCGCTCTGCATCAGCTGGTCGTCAACATCGTCATCGCTCTCATTGTCATCACTCTCGATCTCTTTCATCAAAAAGACCTCAACATCCTGGCACTTGACATGACGTACCGAGTCTTCTGTGCTGAACTGAACCGATTTCACTACAGCTTCTATCGTGGTGTCATCGTCCATAATGACTCTAATTGATATCTCGCCCAGCCGGATCATCAGCTGTGACATGGCTGCATCCACCATTCTAGACACCACATTCGCAAACTCACCCATGCCATATCCGCTTTCGTCGTCATCAGTAGTGGAATCCGTCTCCTCCATAATATTTTCGGCAATGTCGGCCGTTGTTTTGGATAATAGTGCGGTAATCTCTTCACTGATATCGTCCTTCTGTAGGCTGGCACTACTCAGCGCCACAATCACATCGATCGTATCCCCAGTGATCTGTACACCACCAACCCCAAGCTTCAAATTCAAGTTTTTGATCCGGGCATCCCTTATAAACACTCCTGGAATATCTATTCGATCCGTATCCAGTTGGACATCATGCACTGACAGTTCACTCCTTGCTCCCAGCGACACGTTCAGCTTGTCCAGATCCAGATTCGAAAATACCGCCAGCTTGTTGAGCACGTATTTGAACACCCGTTTCTGGATGTTCTGCGGCAACCACAGCGGCATTTTTGTATATTTTTCCACAGGTCTTGTCTTGTTGGAAAAGTTGTGTCTTTTGTGGAGATGGGTCACTAAGGGTAGCTGTGGGGAGAACCACTTTTTGTTCCAAATTGCGTGCGCGATAAGACACGCTTTATTATTCTGATTGATCTATATATAACAAGCGATCCCTACAATCGTCTTCGCTTAGGCATTGGCTTTTTCATAGGCCGTTTATTCTGGTGCTGCGGCTGCGGCTTGGATGGTTTGGACCGTTCTCCATCAGATTCATCGTCAGATTCCTCTCGATGCTTTCGTGATCGCTTGTATTTGAGCTTGTTCCGCTGGCCCTTCATTGGACCGCTCTTGATGGCCTGTTGATAGGCGTCAATGCCGGAAGCAATATCCAAATTGTCTTCATCAATCTCATTATCTTCCTTGACAACGATCTTGCCAGATTGGTCCTTGTTGAACTTGTTTTTCAATGCAAGCTTGCCCTGCTGACGAGGCTTGGACGATGAAATATGGGCCATGGACTTTTTGTCAAGCAAATCCAACGGCTCATCATCACCTTCCATAATGTACCGTTCACCCTTTCGTTTAGGTTGCTGCTGTCGGTCATCATCAGATTCATCATCAGACTCGTCAGAACTGCCATACACAGCCTGGTCAAACTCATTATTGTATTTAAGCTTGTACTTTGGCTGCTGCTGGTTGGCTGCGGCTTCATCCTTCTTATTCCGCTTGGCTCGCTCCTTGCTCTTTCGAATATTCGTCAACAGCTTGGAATATTCTTCTGGGAACACCTGAGCCATCTTTTCAAACCCGAACCGTCGAATCAACCGCTCGATAATGTGCTTGACCTTGGCCTTGAAGTGGGCCTTGTGTTCTTTGGACCATTTGAGTAGGTTGGCAACCATAGGGCCCAGCTGCGGCTCAACAATGGCCTCTGGCAGCGAGATGGCAGTGATCTTGACAAACCCGAGAGTAGACTTGACAATTTCCCGATTGTCCTGTTGCAAATGCAACCCAACCACTTCCGACAACTCAGCAAGCATTTCCTTGTTGATGACATCTCGGAACTCAAATACCAACCGACTGAGCCCGGTGATGGTGGCACTGATCATATGGGGAGTTCCACCGGCCAAACCTCCTGAGACCATGTAAAAGAAGTTCTCCAGAGACGCTTGTTGAATCCCTTCTTCGCCATCCAGATCCGCAACAGCGCTTTGGTCGAGCGTCCCGCCCTGCTCCATTCGCTTGCCCATCTGCACCAGAAGGTTGTATGCCGCTTCTCGTGTCTTTTCGTTCTGATCCTTAGTGCTGATGATAGTTTCTGGAAGCAACGATGCAATGAAGGCAAGATGGTCGTTTGGCAATGCATCAATAATCTTGCTGACAGCTTGTAATCGAGCACCACGAGCTGGAGCACCAACGTTTTGCCGATTATCCACAAATTGCTTCTCCAGGTTGGCGATATGCGTCTTGATGTATTGAGCACCGAGTTCAGTTTCAGACATTCGTGACAAGATTCGGAACGCCTTCTTTTGAAGCAATGGCTGATCTTCACGACCAGACATTGTAGCAAAGATTCGAGCCAATGCATCAAACGATTGCTGTGGCAAATGTCGTACCATAATGACCACCAAATCCATCAACGACAACATGACTCCGTAATCAAACTTGGCATCACCAGAGTCTTTTTGCGTTTGCATTTGTTCAAACAGGTTGACCGACACATTGTTGAAGCTTGTGGCGACATCAGCTTCGTCAGTGATACCGAGATAGGTTTCGATACATTCAAGCACGTATGATCGGAAATCGGTAGCAGTGCTCATGAACACATTGAACAAAACAGTCATAATATTGCTGGCAAACTTTTTAGACAAGAATTCCACATTCTTCTTAGCCTGTTTGACGGGGAACCGTTCAATCAACAACTCATCATCATCGATGTCGCCGCTGGCATATACATGGTTGGACTGAACCAACACCCGCAACGACTGACAGATTCGCGACCGCGAATCGACTTCGTTGTACATGGTGGAAGCCAACCGTTCAGCAAACGAGTCATCGAAAGCATCCTGCAGATCAAATGGCAAATCCATATATCGTGGCAACAATGACCACACTTGATCGTAGAGCGTTTCGTAGATCTTGGCCTGCATTCCCGCAGCACTGTCCATCTTGGTGCCGCCATTCTGCTTGCTCTCCCGCGCCAGTTCTTGCAGCTTGTCGGCCAGAGGGATGAACACATTCACGAAATGGTTCAGGTTGGAAAACTGGATGTTGTCCCGCAGCAATGGAAGCAACCAAGCTCGGCCTGGCATTTCCTTGGTCTGTTGTTTCTGGATCAAGTTCAATGGCAGATGTTTGAGCACTTCTTCCGGGCCCAAGGCTCTAATAGCAGCTGAAATAGCAGTATCAGCGGCTTCCCGTCCGTCGGCAAATTCCTCTTGTGTTCGCAACGCTCCAACAACCTTGAGGGCGGGAACGAGATGTGGGTTTGCACGCCATCGTAGCTTGTCGTAGAGCCCAACCAGCACCTCCATGGTCTCATTCCATGACCCAATGTATTTGATATTGAGCAGCCCAAACACAGTGTCACATAGCTCTTTCAAAATCTTGTCAGTGGATTTGTTTTTACTCTCCAGCAGTAGCATATCTTTTGGAATGGCGGTGGTGGTCAATGCAACCAAGCACTGTGCGGCGGAAATATGCACATTATCACTACCCGATTCCATATATCCAGAAATGGTCTCGAAGATAGACGGCAGTCGGTTGAATGCCTTTTCTGGCTGCAGAGATGCATACGACTCGCCAGCTTGAGCTACCACGGCCAGCCATGCAGGAGCAATGTGAACATCGTTATGCGGCGGGGCCAGATCGAAAATGGCGTCCAGGATCTTGACTAATTTTGGAGCTCCAACTTCATCGGTAATACTCTTAAAGACAGCTTCAAACACATCGAATGCAGCCACAATCAAATATTGTTCGTTGGTCTTGCAAATTTGCAACAATACCTCACACAGCACATCCACCTTGTCTGTTGGCCATCCATTGGCAAATGTCACGGCTCGAACCAGCTGTAACGCATGGATGACATGAGCGTCCTTTGAGTCTTTACTCTTTTTGCTTTCTTGCACAGCACTCTTGGTAAAGTTCATGGCTGATTCGGCACATAACACACTAGCCGGATGTTCCATACGAGGGATTGGAGGTGGATTGCTTAGCACTCTAGTAACTGCATCTGCCGCTCTCTTACGCACTTTGGGCCGTGGATCCATGCTCAGTTTCAACAATGCAAGCATTGCTCGTTTTGGTGAAAGTTCGGTGATGCTTCTGCTCCATCCAGCCGAATCTTGAGCTAGTAATACTGCTTCCAGAACACCAATAGATGATTTCAACAAAGGAGCTTCTGCTTCTTCGTTGCTCAATGCCAAAGATAGCTTCATCACAATCTGGTCAAACTTGGCCTTCAGCAGACCAGCAGATGCATATGGAGCCACCAGATCCAAAAAATAGGTGGTACTCTGGGCTACATCCTTGTCTTCGACCTTTTCTTCCGAAATGGCATTATGCATAAGTGCCAAAAACGACACAAAGTAAGCAGTGGCGTTTTTCTGGTCATTGGTCTCTGCTAGACTTTCGTCAACTGCTTCTAGAATGATTGCCAGCTTTTGTCAATGGTTAGCACGTGAAAGATAAAGGGGGAACATACTTGTTTCTGGTTTTGTAGCTTGGAGTTAATCTGTCGTCGTATCTTGTCCAAATTTTCATTTAGCAGCTCCTCTGGAGCCACTGGGGTTAATACAGTAGCCATTGTTGGATGTTATTAGAGAGTATGGATATGAACAAAAAAAATTGTGTTGAAAAAGGCCCGCGCATTAAATTTTTTTTTTCAGTGGACGCGCGGCTGTGCATCGCACGCCGCGAGCCTCACCGGATTTTATATTGAGATCTAAAAAAGCGAGGCAAATGCTGTATTATTCACGCTCTGATACCTAGATGCCTAAAATAATGAGACGGGCATTGTGCTCACGTTCTGAACAGAACCCAATACCGGTAACAGAGCAATCATTGTTCAGCTTAGCATACCAAAGCCCAGCCATTACTAGCCGGTCAAACGCTTCCTGCAAGAATGCATCGTTGTCTTTGAGTGTACGACGAATCGTATCCTCGACCTCACCCCAAGTAACTACCGGTGAAACGGCTGTATTGTCACCTTCACCGTTATCTACTCCTCCATCACCTGGTCCAGAGTAGCCGTCCACATCCGAGTCAATATGCTGAAAGCTTGCAATAGGAACTGGGCCAGTCATGCCAGATTCCCGATATTCTTTAGCATATTTGGCCATTGTCCTATGAGCGAAAAAGGAGGGTTTGGATCCTGGGGAACCCACCAGCCACATGCCATGGTATAATCGATGGGCATTACCAGGCGGGCCGTAGTAACTGACCTCATTGGCCACAAAGTCGTATGACAACAGTCGATCACCATGACACGCGACAATATAACGCTCGTTGAGCTGCGAGCGACCGAGACAGAAATCCAGTTGTAGACCTCCTTGCACCACTGTGGTCCAATTGCCGTTGTTAAAAAAATCGTCAATCGCCATGCACAAGAAAGAGTTTTTGCCGTCCACCACCCAAATATGGCTGTCACTCATTCCAACGTTATGGGATGCATTTTCGCTCGGAAATGGCCGTTCGCAAAGAAGCTCCCCTGTTTCAACCTTGTATGCTCGAAGAAAATGCTCTTTACATCCGAACAACACCAAAAGTACGCCATGACCATATGCCATACGTTCAGAACGTGGCTGTGATGCATGCTCTTTGTCCAAGCGATCCAACTGCCAGCTGTAGGCAAGTTCACCATCATCAATGACATGGATTGAGAAGTCACGGGTGTTGGTCCGGTGATCATACACACAAATGAGCCGCTTTTTACCGTCCATGACATCTTCAAACATGTTGTCCAGGTCTTCGGGGTAGTATTTTCCATGTTCATCGAGGAAATTGATAGGAGGGCTTCGGTGGTTATTCGCTGCGGTGGCTCTGTCGGTGAGGCTGTCTGGATCGAGTAGCTCAAATGTGCCGTGCCTGACATCAATCTGGTACACAACACCGCCATTTGTGAACCCTCTCAGTGTGCTCTCTCCCTTTTTCGATTCGGAAGGCAAAAACATGGCCCGCCGTTCCGGAAAGGCTTCACACGACATTAGGATTGTGTCGCCAAACTGCGGATCAATCTCATTGATCAACGGTGTTTCAACCTGTTCAGCCGTTGGCGTGGTTGCCAGCGTGCCGGACTTGAGCCGCTGGCTGATTACCGAATATTTCATCGCTTTCAAAACAGTGGGATCGTTGTTGTTGGTGTAGCAAAAGTCTTGCTTGGTGGAGAATACACTGTCGTTCAGCGCCAGTATCGCCAACTGGTTGCCCCACTTCGAGCTCGTTATGAGGTCATGGAAGTACCGGCTACACACTCGCAAGTTCAATAGCGGCTGGATGCTGTTGAAATGACTGACCATCTCAATGATGATCTCCAGAGGGATCTCTTCCAAGCTCATCAACGGCATTTTTTTTAACTTGGGTAATGAAGAAGCAAGAAGGCAAAAGCGAATTGAGGCTACTTTTAAAAGCTCATAGATGCAGGTCTCAGTCTTTCTTTTCTAAACTAACTCATTATAGAACATCAAATTGCAGTTCTCTCTCTCATAGTGGTTAGTCTGGTTGATTTGTCATAGTATCTCCTAATTGCACCCCCTGTGCTACATTCCGCTCGACCCCACCACCCATTCGGAGCAATGCTGCCATTGTGCATAAAAACGACCCATGCTAGCCAAGATAATCGATATACAATAATACAATACATGTGTTATGTCCTCTTATACTAGTCAGACAGCCGCCTTCCCTCGGTCCATATACACCTTCACTACACAACCAGCATGTGCGGCGTCGATCAGTATAGACCCCGCCTAAGCCTCATGAGGCTCACCAACGTAGCAGTAGAAAGGCCCATCACTCTAAAAGCTCGAAGAGGGCCAACTCAGAGCCACGCGCGGTTGATTATTGTAAAAGCACATGCGCATCGACCCTTACATACGATCTAAAAGGTCGAGACGGATGTAGTATTCATATTGTGAGCAGTAACCAATTCCGGAAACCGAGCATTCATCATTCAGCTTAGTATACCAAAGCCCAACAGTCTTGAGCCGTTCATTGGATTCCCCCCAGTAGGTATCGTTGTTTTCAATTTTTTCTTGTGTGCGACGAAGCAACTCCTCGTAATCGCCATAAGTCTCGATCTGTGAACTATCCACATCGTCATCGTCATCGTCACCATCATCTACCTCCACGCCTGGTCCAGAGTAGCCGTCCACATCCGAGTCAATATGCTGAAAGCTTGCAATAGGAACTGGGCCAGTCATGCTAGATTCCCGATATTCTTTAGCATATTTGGCCATTGTCCTATGAGCGAAAAAGGAGGGTTTAGACCGTGAGGCACCCACCAGCCACATGCCATGGTATGAACGATAGGCATCACTGGGTGGGCCGTAGTATCTGCTCTCATTGGCCACAAAGTCGTATAATAACAGTCGATCACCCTGACACGCAGCAATATACCGCTCATTGAGCTGCTGTCGGCCAAAATAGAAGTCCAGTTCCAGATTCCCTTGCACCACGTTGGTCCAAGCGCCGTTGTTAAGAAAGGCGTCAATTTCTATACACAACAGGGAGTTTTTTCCGTCCATGACCCAAATATGACTATCACTCATTCCCAGGTCATGACTTACATTTCCATTAGGGAATGGCCGTTCGCAAAGAAGCTCCCCTGTTTCGGCCTTGTATGCCCGGAGAAAGTGCTTTTGGCACCCGAAGAGCATCAGAAGTATACCATGGCCATATGCCACGAGCTCAAAGTGCGGCTGGAATTCATGCTCTACGCTACAGCAATCCAGCTGCCAGCTGTATGCAAGCTCGCCATCATCAATGACATGTATTGCCAAGTCAGGGCTGGCTTTGGCTCGGAACCCATATACACAAATGAGCCGCTTTTTCCCGTCGGCAGTGTCTTCAAACATGCTTTGAAGGTCGTCCGGATAGTATTTTCCATGATTATCGCGGAAATTGATAGGAAGACTGCGGCGGTTGTTCGCCGCGGTGGCTCTGTCGGTGAGGCTGTCTGGATCGAGTAGCTCAAATGTGCCGTGCCTGACATCAATCTCGTATATGTCGCCGCATTTGGTGAACCCTCTCGCGGTACTCTCACCCTTTTCCGATTCGGACGGCAAGAACTTGAGCTGGCGTTCCGGAAAGGCATTACACGACATGAGGATTGCTTCTCCAAACTGTGGATCAATCTCGTTTATCAACGGTGTTTCAACCTGTTCAGCCGTTGGCGTGGTTGCCAACGTGCCGGACTTGAGCCGCTGGCTGATTACCGAATATTTCATCGCTTTCAAAACAGTGGGATCGTTGTTGTTGGTGTAGCAAAAGTCTTGCTTGGTGGAGAATACACTGTCGTTCAGCGCCAGTATCGCCAACTGGTTGCCCCACTTCGAGCTCGTAATGAGGTCATGGAAGTACCGGTTACACACCCGCAAGTTCAATAGAGGTTGGATGCTGTTGAAATGACAGACTATCTCAAGGAGGATCTCCAGAGGGATATTTTCCAACCTTATCGACGGCATCAGTTGGTTTGGTAAGGTCGAAAAAAAGGCGAATTGAGGCTAGTTTGATAAGTCCAGAGATGGGCGTCCCCATATTTTTTTTTCTGTGACTAACCAATTGCTGATCATCAAACTGTCGTTCCTGTGGTTAATTCCGATTAAACCGTAACATCTTAGCATCCCCTAATTGCCCTCACCCCGTGGTATATTCTGCACTATTCCATCACCAATTTGAACCAATTGGACCCTTGTACAAAAAATAACCCACACTAGCTAAAATAATCGATATGCGACAATACAATATCGTCTTGTAGATTTCCGGGCGGCCGGCCTTCCGTTAGCTCACCAGGACCCCATCCATCCGCCAGCCTCATTGGGATATCGCGATCCAGCCAGCGCCAAAAGACCCGACGAGGGTCAAACACCCAAGCGGAGATATCGCTGGAAAAAAAAACACCACCACCACCCCCGATCGTTCCTCCAATTCGGACAACGAGAGAGAACAAAACAGCAATGGATCTCACCCAACTGGACAACCCAGAACCCAGTGAAGCTGAGAAGAAGAAGCAGCAACAGCAACAGCAGCAGCAGCACCAGGAACAAGCTCCACCGCATGAACATGCCAATCCACAGAGCCATTCACAATCACCACCATTGCCTCATGCTCAGCCCAGTCCATATGGATACAATAGACATCTTCCACCGCATATGATGGGAATCGCGCCACCTCATATGCCGTATCCTCCCCCACCACCGCCGCCGCCGCCGCCATACGGAGGATACCCTCCAATGATGTATCCTCCAATGCCGCCATATATGCAACAATATCCACAACATCAACAGCAGAGTCCACCGCCTCCACCATCTGCTCATCAGCAAGAACACCAATCGCCCCAGACGCGACATGATTCTCCGTCCGAGGCCCAAGATACACCGTCTCAGCCTCAGCACCACCACGAAACACCAGGCGGCTCCGAGGTCAAAAGAGAACATGCCGACGACGAAGAACCAGACGAAAATGGGCAATATCATTATACAAAACGAAATCACAATCGCACATATCATACGTTGGTCTCGGGTAGTAAGCTGCGACATCTCAAGAAAAAAGATGGCGAGCCGTTATGGCGGTCCGATATTCAGTTCGACTTTTTGAAATACGTGTTTCATAATGAACGGAAAGTGTTTACCAATGTCACGACCAAACAAGAAAATCAGTCGTTTGGGGATATTTATATCGATGCAATGGCGCGATCGTCGAAATGCTCGAAGATTCTCCGGGACAAGCTTCGTGGTGACCGCACTGCCGGTGTTAATATGGCTATGGTATGTTTGCTGGTGAACATTGGTAGAATGAACACTACGTTGAACTTTTTCCCCGAAATGAAGGCTCGATTAAGAACGTATCATCCGATTCCTTCACTTCAGACATATTCAGATCAGTTTGCATACAAACAACTGCAGGATGCTCCTCGCTTGAAGAGCATTTTGAAAGGTGCCTGTGAAGATACTGAGGAGCCATCATCTCTAGAGGACCTGGCCAAAAAGAAAGATGTGCCGAAAACCAATCCAATCAATTTGGTGTTTTTATTGTCGACATTTGAACCCAAGGTCACTGGGCGATTCTTCAAGGAGCCGTATGACTTTTTTGACTTGATCATGAACCAGAATTTGTCCAGTGAGAGCAGAGGAACAGTGTTCTTATGGCTCATGTGGGCATTGCTTCAAACGAATCTGACTCGTGAAGAATTACTTCAGAACCCATTTGGCATTGGTGAAGAGGATGGTATGAAAGTACCAACTTTGAGTCACCTTGCCGATGAAGAAGTGATTCAAGAAAACGTTGACACTCCAGATGAAAAGCTTTTTGGGTACCAAATGGAGAAATCACGAAGCGATTACCTGGATAACAGTGAAGCGCAGTTCAAAAAGGGCGGCAATAGCACCAGCACCAGCCAGTTTTCCCAAGCTGCTACCGGATCATTGAGTACTCCAACACGAGCAGGTCCATATTCGTCACGGAGCACGCCAGCATCTGGCCGGTCGTTGCGATCTCGTGAAAAGCATCCAGATTACCAATACAATGAGAATGATGACAACAATGAGAATGATGAAAATGGCCAAAAGCGATCGCCTAGCCCGCCGCATCACCAACGGCGCGGCGCTTCGGCTTCTGCAACAAAACCCAAAGGACGACGAGGCGGTAAACCAGGATTGGCCGAGATCCGGCAGCAGAAGTGCCACAAGGAAGTTGAAAAGATGCTTGTTGGAAAGGACCGACGGCGACGGCGAGCACGGTACGCCGATGGCCCCATCAAGCGCACCTGGGAAATGATCAAGGACATTGATCCATTATACAACTCTGAAGATGAGGCGGCAGTGGGCAAGGTTGTGGATGGCGGCCGGCGAGGCCGAAAGCGGGAATCGTCTCGACTTCCAGCCCATCCTACGGTCGTCGAGGAATATACCAATGTGCCGGTATATAACACCAGTCGTGACGACTATGGCGAGGAGGCAACGGTTCTTGCGCGAAGCTTTCGACGAGCAGGGCGATGGATCAAACGATGGACCACTGGCGTTTTGGATACAACCTACCATGACCAACGCCGTGAAGCTATGGAGGATAGTGCCGATGCCGAGAATCGTGACGATGATGCACCCGGTAGTCCAGGAATGGGAGTGGCTATGGATGTCGATCCACCGGCCGAGCCTGCTAATGGGGTTGCTTCTGAGTCCATTGAAGTCTGATGATGTCGAACGTAGCGAGTATGAAAATGGGGAGCTGCGGCTCAGCACGGCCGATTCACGATACGGGGCAATGTATTAATTAATTTAATCAATCGAATAGCTTTTTCAATATCTCATCTTTGTCGGGAGCCACTCACACCGGAGCTTGCAAGTTTCGCTCGATACACCCTACGGCCCGGCGATGTGAGAGAGGGCGGATCCCGCTGCGCTTTTTTTTGGCTAGCTTCGATCGATCGCCCGATATAAAAAATGGGGAACTGCCGCCATATTCTAAATATATATACGTTGATCAAACCCCGACACAAATACCAATGATGACCGCCAAGATGGTCGCCACAGTAGAGGAGTAGTACTCTTTGATCTCGGACCAGCTGCCGTAGTGGTGCGGCTCGGTAGAAGCGGCTCCGTCAGCCATTGTGGGTGGGACGGAGGAGGGCTCGTATCGACGCACCGGGGTAAAGATATGAAAATGATGCGTTTCAAAGGAATACGCCTGCTGAATGGAGTAGATAAACAGTTGGATGATCGTCAGCCGTAAAGTGACCAGCAGCACAATTGCCAACAGCTTGGCACCTTCGGATTTTGGGCCTGTATTGTGAACAATGGCCACTCTCAATTGCGTTGATTGATAGCTTGCGAGAAATGCTATAGTTATACAGCCCATTGTCCACGCTGTGGACGCACGTCCGAACGTAATGTACGCTGCCACGCTATACAAAATCTCGGCTGGTCTGTTTGTGACGGCCGAAAACGGGTTGACGCTATTTGGCAGGTCTGTAGCCAGCCATGGCGACGAGTAGTAGGCGGCAGCCACTGTGTTCACAAACGCAACAAATGACTTTACAAATGAGTTGGTAAATTGCAGAAACGTCAGCGCTGTAGTTTCGGTCGTAGACGCTTCCGGGGTTAGTGCTTTTTTGATTTGGTTGACTTCTTCAGACGCCCGTTCCAGCCCAGTTATAATCTGGTCCATGCTGCCATCCGGATTTCCTGGCTCGGACTGAGCAATCGCCAATGTTTCCCAAATACCTTGTTCCAGCTCCAGCACGCGTTCGACATGGTGCACTGTGATCTCCCCCTTTGGGGTGGGTAGTAGCGATTGTGACATTTGGGGGTGGTATATCGTGAGGCTCTACGACGGATGAAGAATGTCCCACAAAACGCACACTGCGGCTTACTCTCCTTTCGACTCTACCAACGACGCAAACACTCGTTTGATGACTCGACACAAACGATTTCATCTTGCCAATAAACAGCTTCATTTTTCAGTTTGTGGAGTCGATGCTGCAGCTGGGCATTCTTTTGCTCCGGCTCAAGCCGGCAGACGTGTCGTTAGCCCCGGGGATATCGTCCAGGAACTCCATGGTATGCTGAAAATCCCCGTGTGCTTTGCGGTAATAGCAATTAACACCGTGTCGAATGGCTTTAATGAATGTCAATCATCACGAACAATATTTTTCTCCGCCTAGCTTGGCCCCTGAGTTCTACATTGCACTAACGTATCACAATTAGTAAAATACGTGAAAAAAATAATATTTTTTTGGCTCTGTCCAAGTTTCCTGTAAAATGCTTGCAATATACACAGGGCTTATCTCCATATACCCGATACTCGATCTATGTAGACCGGACGCAATCTCGGAACCGAATCTAAACCCCGAAAATCCCCGCTCATCATTAACTCCCTGCGCTATGTCCGCAGGTTTTTTTCGGACATGTCCCAAAAACCCCGGACTTCAAATCCGAACCCTGGACTGCTCTCGGAGTTAGGTTGCTATGTCCGCGCCGTTGGGTTGCGGAGCGATGGCATCTGCTCTATATATTTAAACGATTTGCTCTCAACACTGATTCTTAAATAAGAGTATCGAATCAATCGCAATGTCTACGCCAACTAAGGTTACCTTCCCATCTTTTTTGCTTCAAGTCAGTGGTGAGCTCTATGCCCCTGCACCTGGGTCTCCTGAACGTAAGGGTGCTGCCGTTGTGATCAGCCACCCTATGACCGGTGTCAAAGAACAAACTTCCGCAGACCATGCGCAATTGCTTTCAAAAGCTGGTTTTTACGCCCTCACTTTCGACGCAGGGTACCAGGGAGAAAGCACTGGTGAACCACGCGGACTCGAAGACCCCCACCAGCGAGTGGAAGACAACAAGGCAGCTGTTACCTATCTTTCCACTCTTAAAGGCAAGGTGGATCCTGAACGAATTGGTGTCCTCGGAATTTGTGCCTCGGGTGGTTACACATCGTATGCAGCTCAATCTGATAGCCGTATCAAGGCACTTGCTACTGTTAGTGCTGCATGTACCGGCCGTATGACTCGAAGCGGTGGTGTGTACGGAGAAAACAACAAGGAGGTGTCTGAGGCCATTGCTGGTGCTCTCAAAGCAGCCGGAGAGTGGCGTGACAACGCTGCCAAGGGCCAACTATCTGGTGAAGCCCCACAGATGTTTGATTCCTGCAACTTGCCTAAGGATGCTGACCCGTTCTTTAAAGATGCCGCCGAATACTACGGAACCAAGCGCGGCAACCACCCACGATCCACCCAAAGAGTTCCTCTCTCCAGCTATGATCTCATGATTAGCTACGACTCGTTCAACTTTCAGCACCTTATCTCACCACGGCCATTGTTGATGGTTGCGGGGGAAAACGCACAAACCCGACACTACAGTGAGACTGCTGTTGCTACTGCCCGAGAGCCAAAGGAGTTGTTCGTTGTCAAAGGAAGCAACCACTTCGACCTTTACGATGATCTTTCTGTTTCGGGCCCAAAGCTGATTGAGTTTTTCGGAAAGTATCTTTGAGTGAAGTAGATTGAGAATCATGAGATTTTTCTTAGTGCTACTCAAATAGTGATATAATTAAAACTGCTCTTGCTCATGATATGTGCCCGGAGATAGTAGACATGTATCATTATTTATAACTGCAAATTGATTTTGTATATTGGCTCGTAGAGCTCGTTGCCGTTTAGCTATTACGCCTCACTAAATGCGGCGCACGTATGGAAACTACATCGTATTATTCCAGATTTGGAAAGCTCATTCTGACAAATTAACCTGATCTTTCTACACAAGGATATTCTTCTCTATATATATATTGATTCTTAATCATTGGTTGTTTACCCTGGAATCCATCATGCCTGTTGCGGTAAAGGTAATCGGGGGAACAAGTTCCAGTCTCTAGCTGGGGCGGAGGTGATAAGACTGAAGGTGCAATAATGTTTTCTGAGAAGTGTGCGATGATTCTGTGAGAATGTATGGTGAACTTCAGTCCAACTGACCAGGGAAATTGTGAGAACCACCAGTTCTCACCACATTTGCACTCGGCTACGGGCTCAGCCCACAGCGGGGCCCCTGCTCAAAGATAGCCATTGGACACAAATACTTCACAGCAGCCGCTGCCATGTTCAGCTCAAGTATGGCTGACGCGAAGATGGCAAATCTTGATGGAAAGACGAAAAGGTAACTGGGCGGGCCCGTGGTGAGCCTTTACGGCGCATGAAGAATGTCCCGCAAAATACCCACGGCGGCGTACACTCCTTTTGACTCCACCAAGGATGCAAACACTCGTTTCACGTCCTGCAGCGACTTGGACTTATCGGCATCTATGTAACTCTGGGATGCTTTCAGCTCGACGGTTGGCGATGACGCTGGAATTTCTTTAGAAGTATCAATAAGCCAATGAAGCGACAGTTGGAATCCGTTCTGCGCGCCAAAGGTCAAGACACTGCTGGTTCTCCACAGTTCATCGGCCGAACCGTACTTTTCAACAAGCTTGGCAAAGACATTTCGCCGAATCTTGTACAGCTCGCCATACTCAGCCAAGCCGTGCATGAATTCGAGAATGTTTTTGCTCTGTTCTGTGCGGTTGATCGTGGGCGCTAGTTCTTGAGATACCCATGGCGACGTTTCCACCGTGAACGAGTTTACTGCCTGGTCCACTGGATGCACGTACAATTGGACTTTGAATCGAAACAGATTGTCGCATTCACCTTCGAATTCGTTCAGAAACAGGTCTCGAGACACCAGCTGCGATGTGGTGCACGGCTTGAATGATAGGCAATGGAACTTGCCCAGGTACTCAGCATTATTGTCACGAACTGGCATTACTGAGTGTTCGCTGTTGTCGTCTTCTTTTTTTTCATCATCTTCATCACCAACAAATCGATCGTTTCTGCTCAACAGGGCCGAAATGAGCTCTGAATCTTGATAAATCTCACCCTCGTTTGACGACTCGACGCGATGGATTTCATCTTGCCAATAAGCAGCTTCATTTTTCAGCTTGCGGAGTCGATGCAGCAACTGGGTATTCTTTTGCTCCGGTTCAAGCACTACGGACGTGTCATTAGCCCCGGGTATATCGATGTCATCCAGTAACTCCATCGTATATATGCTGGAAATAAAAAACACTGTGCGGTGCGGGCCGGTAATAACTGTCGGAGGGACGTGTGAAACGTGCCTCCCGCATCGATGCACGCCGTACTTAACTCAGCCTAAAGCCAATCGAGCGGTGTTTTGGCCCAACGTGCCTCCATCAAGGGCACGCACCATCAGCAGCCCTCCCACTAACGAAACTGAGACCTTGTTCGAGAACTAGTAAAAACAACGGTCATTGATTTCATCGGTTTTTTCTCTTCCTTTAATCCTCCATCTTGTTTCAGTTCTCTTGAATTTTGTCTTCCGTGGTATTTGCCAAGAACTCGAGGAATCAGCTGTGGCTATAAGGACAGGTAATAGTAGATAAATCATGCTGTTTGGAGTACGATTATCCAACGAGATCTATCCTCCTTGGAAAGACGACTACATTACTTATGAAAAGTTGAAAAAACTTCTCAAAGAAAACATTGTTTCGGACGAAGGAGAGCAGGAATCATGGACCGAATCGGACGAAAGCCGATTTGTGAGCACACTGGATCAAGAACTGGAGAAGGTGTATTCGTTTGAATCCTCAAAGTACCATGAACTATCAGATCGAATCGGTGCATTGGAAAAGAAGATCACCGAGGACACTGTAGGACCCAAAGAACATTTGGATGCTCAGGAAATCGAGCGGGAGATGGAAGATATTTTGGAAATTGCTACCCAGTTGGATCGATTCAGTCGATTAAACTATACCGGGTTTGTCAAGATTGTTAAGAAGCATGATCGGCTACATTCAAACTACAAGGTGCGGCCGTTGCTTCAGGTTCGAATGAGTGCACTGCCATTCCACAACGAAGACTATTCGCCACTGTTGTATCGGTTGAGCACTCTGTACACCTTTTTGAGTGACAACTTTTCATCTTCAGTCACCAACAGTGCATCTGCTCGAATGTCTTCATTCCATGAACATTCCGACTTTCAAACGTTCAAATTCTGGGTTCATCCAGAAAACGTGATGGAGGTCAAGACAAAGATCTTACGACATTTGCCGGTATTGGTATACAACCGTGAAGGCAATGATAATGAAACTCAGACCACTGATCCTACAATCACGTCGTTGTATTTTGACAATTCTTCGTTTGAATTGTATCAAACCGAATTGGAAAAAAAGAAGACCGACCAGGACGCCGCTCCGTCGTTGCGGCTGAGATGGTACGGCAGATTGCAAGACCGGCCAGACATCATGCTGGAAAAGAAGGATTCCGACTCGATCCAAATCAAGGTCAAAGAAAAATACGTTTCTGGGTTCATCAAGGGGGATCCAACTGTGGTCGAAAAGGCAGTCAAGAAAATGAAAGACCGAAAAGCATCCACTAATGAGGTCCAACATTATGAAGAGCAAGTTCAAGAGTTGCAATCTTACATTAAAGAGCATCGAGCCTCTCCGGTGTTGAGAACTGTTTATACTCGAACTGCTTTCCAGATCCCAGGTGACGATGGCGTTCGGGTAATGCTTGACAGCGATATCAACTTTATCCGAGAAGACTCCTTGAACAATGAAGCACCGATTCGAGATCCATCCAGCTGGAAACGGGCCGATTTGGACATTCCGGGTGTTGAGAATGATTTCAATCATATTCGGAAGAATGAACACAGCAAGTTCCCATATTCGATTCTGGAGCTGCGGCTCAGAAAGCGATATACCGAGGGCAATGCGCGAAATACCAAGCATGGTGCATGGATTGAAGAGCTTATTTCTTCACATTTGGTGAAGGAAGTGCCGCAATTCTCTAAGTTTGTGCAAGGTATTGCGTCGTTGTTTGCTGAAGATGACCGACTGGATGCGTTGCCATTCTGGCTCCCAGATCTGGAACATGACATTCGGCAAGATCCAAAGGAAGTCTACAAGCGTCAACGAGAAAGGATGCAGATGTACAATGAGGAATTCGATCGACGAGCTAGCACTTCCAATGGTGGTACAGTGGAAGCAGGTCCGTCATCCCAAAATGCATCCTCGTCTCAGACTGATGGCGACGACGATTCTTCAGACGGTGACGACTTTGGTGGATCGCGACGACGAAAGAACCGAATTGGCTATCCAGCGTGGGAATCCGACTCCCACGGTCCAAAGCTGGACATGGATTCTGAAGATGAAGAGGTAGTGCTTCCTCCTGGGGTGATCAAACCAACCAATTTGATCAAAAACCAAGGCGCAGTCAAGGTTGAAACCAAGGTGTGGCTCGCCAATGAGCGAACCTTCAACAAGTGGCTTTCTGTCACCACCTTACTTTCGGCAACTACATTCGGGCTCTATAATTCTGTGGAAAGCTCGGGCAATGTGCCGTTGGCTGAATTTGTCGCATATGTGCTGTTTGGGCTCACTTTGTTCACTGGCATCTGGGGTTATGTCGTGTACATGCGGCGGCTTGGGTACATCAAGCAACGATCTGAACGGCATTTGGATTCGCCCTTCGGGCCGTTGGTGGTTGCAGTCACTTTGTTTCTTACATTGACTATCAACTTTTATTACACGTTGAAAAACCGTGTTAATGTATAATCGTTTCTATATAATAAAGTTTTAACTAATGGTAGTTTGCCAAAGCTCCCATTGGATCCCAAGGTTCCAAGTGAATTGGTTCCTTATCATCCAACAAGGCAGCCAAATCGCCGATTTCGCTCTTGTCAGCGACAATCTGATAGACGTATTCTCGGAAGTAATCCTGGGTCATGACAAAGTATCCCTTCTTGCCGACGTCTTCACCCCATGAGTTCTCGACTCGCCATCGCACAGGCTTGCCATCTTCGAGATGCACACCGGTCAACACCATGGCATGGGTCATCAATGATTGATGGTACTTCAATCGGTCGGCCTTCTTTTGTTCTGGGTTGTATCCCACGGCCTTGAAGTTCCACAAATCCATATCAAAGATACCCTTATCCTTGTCCATGTACATTGGAGTGTGCGAGCCAAAGAACACTGGTTCATCTCGCTTGATCTTTTCAACAGCAACTCGAGCCAATTCCTCGACATCCAAATTCAAGTACGTGACGGCCTTTCCGCCAACAACGTTACCCAATCGGTCCACAGTGATGACCTTCTTGTATGCATTTCGTGGATCATTGACCAACGAGACCGCAGAGGAGACATCCTGGCCAGCGACTTCCTTGTAGAACTCCAATGCAGTAGTCTTGACGGCATGGAATTCCTTGTCTTTGTTCTTGTATTCCCAGGTGAAATGATCGGTTGGAGATGGTGGAGCCCCCAAGAACAGCACCAACAGTCGGTGGATCTTTTCCATTTGTTGTTCTCGCAGCTTGTGAGCATCCTTACCGGCAGCTACCGCTTCTCGCAATTCCTGAGCATATTGTCGCAACATGGTGGTAATCATTTCGTTGCATCGCTGAGAGAAAGTCGAGTTGAACACGTCTGGGTAAACATGTTGTGGCACCAACCCGTACTTTTCAACCAAGTTCACAACCATATCGAACTGGCCACCGTCGTCAATTGGGCCGGTCAACAAGTTCTGAACCAATCGACCTTCGACGTCTTCCTTGGCGGTTTGGATAATTTGATCCAAGAAGAAATTGGCTTTTTCAAGCTTGTCATAGAAGAACAAGTATGACTGCGACAATTGCAACTTTTCAATATTGTACTTCTTCATCACGGCGATTCGGAAGATGTTGGTAGCAGCAAACAACCAGCATCGGCCAGACGACTTCTGGTTGGTCATTGGACTCCCTTCAGTTTCAATGACATTGCTGAATTCGTGGTTGGAGTTGATCACTGACTTCTGATTGACCAACGCCTTGTATGGGTCGATGTTTTGGAACACCGATCCAGCCAATGACGAGATTGGATCTTGATCAACTTTTTCAGACCAGTTTTTGACACTCTCAGTAGACAAACTCATTGTTGTTTTTGGTAGTTGTGGGAAAATGTGGAGTATTTATATGTTTTTCGGGATCCGCTGCTACCGATGGCACGGCACCGCTAAGTTGGCGCCACCCGCTTTCGGCGCGGCAATACCTTCAAGGTCGGATTGGATCACTCGGTGTGTCATCGGTATCGTACCTGACTCACTCACTCAACATGAATTTCAGTGCCATGGGATTTTTATTGTCAGACTAGATGATCGCTACAATACTCTTCCATGCGGGGTCGGACCCAGCCTTCCCCCCTCAATGCTTGTGCCGTGCGCCGCACACAGTCGCGGATATTTCAGCTATCTACATAATAATGCAACGGATATTTCAGCTATCTACATAATAATGCAACATCCCCGTTTTTCTTTAGGCAGAGCAGGAACGGGTTTCTCTCTATTCCCTCGAATGTTCGCTGTTGAAAGAGCGGATCGAAGCCGAGGTCGAGATGCAGAATGGTTCAACCGGTGGTGGTTGGATGGGGAAGCGGCACGATCTTTGACTTCTTGTCGATTTGCCGCAACCTGCCGTATTACGATTTGGAAAGTCTCTTCAACATTTACCATGGCCATGGCACTAGTTTCCATGAACTTGCAGCCGTGCTGTTTGGCCCAATTGAGCCCTTCTTGAGCAGAGATAGCTCGATGTTCGCTGAGATCGCACTTGTTACCGGTGACAATCTTGACTGGTGTTGGTGCATCTTTCGGGCGAATATCCATGTTCTTTTCAATCATTTCGTCGAAATATTCCAGATTCTCGAGCGAAATGGATGATGTAATGTCGTAGACCATCACATATGCATCAATGGAATTGCTGGACCCGAATAGCGACCCCAACATATCCCGGTATTCTTCCTGACCTGCGGTGTCGATGATATCCAACCGATATTGCCGTCCGTCAACTGTTCGCTGTGTTGAGTATGAGTCCTCTGCCTTGGAGTTAGTTTTTGTTTTTGAGGAATTGCATACCTATGGTTGGATCGTATTCGTCAACCCATTTGCTCCGGATCAACCGCATCGTGATACAGGATTTACCGGTACCTTTTCTCTGGTTAGTCAAGTTGCTCATCGCTTTCCTGCCGACATACCACCATCTCCCAGAATGACCACTGAGATTTTGTCACTTTCGTCCGTCGACATGGCCAATTAGAAATAACAGTTCCAAATACGAATATGCCAATTCGTCAATCTCAGATTCTCGACACGAATTCGGGTTGAACGCTTAATTCCAGAATAGCCAGCCTTTCCGAACGTCAAAAGGCACCAGCTCGTGAAATATATATACAAAAATTCAAAAAAAAATTGACGTTTGCTGTGCCTTTTATGCAACCCATGCCATGAAAAATCTAACTGGCGGGCCGGGGTGCGGTGTCTGGCGACAGGAGAGACCTTACTTTTTTGGTTACTGCATGGACCGTTTCTTTTGCAGCTGTACGCCCCTCAATTTCATTTGGTTAAAGGTCAGATTGCTTGTAGGATGGCAATTAGACTTTGCTTCAATTCCAGCTGAGATAGTACCAAGTGAATCATGATCTGTCTACAAAATCAGAGTTAACCAATGCCAATTGTCATGTTTCGAATGGGTACGATAATAAGGCAATTGCCTCTTCTAGCAAAATCGCGAGCTCTCAACGACAGAAGCTGTCTGGCTTGCCCTATTGGACCTGTCGGACCTAAGGAAATTGGAATTGACGCGTTTTTTTTTTTTTTTGGTTTTGTGGATAGTGGTATTCGACATACTATATTGGCCAAGATTTATAGGTGATGCAGTTGATTTGACAGTGATTGTCATACATGAATTCTGTCCGGCAGTACATGATGCCGGCATGACGTCCGTCCGATCGGGCCCAATGAGTGATTCAATAGGTCATCCCACGGAATTGTAGTTTAACCATAATAAATATCATGAAATACCATAGACTTGATTCCGATCGTCGGTGCCTGTAAATCCATCCCACGTTACCCAGAGATCTATGGTGGTTGAAAAGTCGTTAAGATCGATCGACACGTAGCTCTTCTCGGCTCTTATTCAACCGAACATCGGGTTGCGGTTTACCTCGTCAAACAACATGATCCAGCCCCCCTTCCCCCTCCATTTTTTTACGTCAAATTCTACCAAGCTGCCTGATTGTTCACCTGATATGTTAAACATATTGTGTGCTTCCGAGACTGAGACTGAGACTGAGACAGCAGCCAGGGATGTTTCCCGGGTCGAAATCATTCCATGCGACACGCACCAACCCTTGTTCATTGATTAATCCCCCGCATTCTAAGCCATGTGGATGCGTGTTTTCACAGGATAGAGTGCCTGATAGCGTATCACAATGCCGAGATCGTCGAAACATGGATTTGCAAAATGCTTATGATAATCTGATGACCTGAAATAAGGATCTGGACCTGGATCTCGATCGCTTTCCGGATATGGCATGAACCTCCTGCGCAGTTTATCTGATCAAATTCAACCGGTTCTGGCATGCAACTGTCGAATGAAATGAGCTGCTTGCATAACAACAGCATTCTGCTACAATTCGGCATTCCAAATAGTGGGGTGCATCGCTCGCCGTATAGACAAACTCTGAGCATGTTCATTTATCCTAAAGTTTGAGACTTGGCCGCATTGTCTTCGTAATGAGTCGGTATGGGCCGGCTGCTGCAGGTGAGACAACTTAAAAACAGGGGTCATTCTGTGCATCGCCAGATTGATTCACAAATGATCCCAGGTTGATGAAAACGGCATAATCTAATAGCGTCGTCTCCATACGGAGAGAACTGGCTGAGCTCGTTTTCCTTCCACTACCGTAGAGAAATGGTGGCCAGCAATTGTCCGTGCGGCTCAACAAAGGTCTTGTATGAAAAGCATTAATTCTATATACAGTACTCAGCTTATGCGGCCACCTGCTCTTCTACAGTATCCTTGACTTCCAATCCTTCAAGCTTTTCAGCAATTTTGTTAGTATCAGTCGATTCCTCAGCAGAGACTGGGGTGGATTCACCAGTGGTTCCGGTCGCATTTTTTCGCAAATCAACCTCACTGAGCCCGATATCTCCACCCAGCTCTCTCCATTGCTCCATGTATCGTTTTCGCCGTCCCTCGGCGATTTCGACCATCACTGGCCAATATTCTTCTTGGATGTACTCAAAGTCAACGTCGCCACCAAAGTCCTTATCGAGTTGGGCCTTCGGTACGTAATGCGGAAATGGCTCTTGATACACCAACTTTTCACGTGTCAATGGATCGATAAATGGATGAATGATCTTCATAAAGGTCCATCCCAACCACGGAATATTGGCCAGTAGAGCCTTTCCTAATCGTTCTGGATAGTGATCTTGTAGAATGTTCAACACTTCACGTCCGGTACCAATTGATGGAAGTTTCGAGTTGATCCCCACTTTGGTAGGCTTGAAATCAATCAACAATGCAAGCTGGTCCTGCCCCGACGGCATGAAATCAATAACCCTTTCTAGCATGAATACCAAATGCTGAACTTGTCGATGCGATGCTTTTGTGTTCTGTCGACCAGGCTTCAAATACAAACACGGTCGCGCATCGTTATCATAACCTAGAATAACTTCTTTGCCAGTCTCATTTTCGGGAGCCACAATTTCAGAAGTCAAAGTCGATGTTGGATCCACTCCAAACGTTCGTCGCCACAGTAATGTTGATTCTACTCGTTTCTTCGCATGCTCTTCATTCCATTTGGTGGCTCGCAGATATCTCAAGAAGCATTCCTTTGTTAGCCATGCTTTTTCCTCATCCGACAATGGTAGTCGTTCCTCTTGATGCTTAGAATTGTCCTTTGGCAAGTCCGTAAGCTCTTTGAAATGCTCAAGGACACTGTCGTATTTTGCCTGCTTGGAGGCATCCAAGACCACCGCTTCCGGAACTTTACACGAACTGTCTGGCACCACAAAAGGATCAACGTGAGGCATGTTTTTTATTTTATTTTAGTTGTTGTAAGTCGAGGAAACAAAAAAACACGTATATATGCAAGTTGACAAGTTCAGGAGGTGTAGTAGAGTTTTTCTTAATTTTTTTTTGTTTTCGCCGCTTCAGCCGGAGTTATCGGAGTCGGAGCCGGGATTTTAACCCCTTCCGGCAGCCGGCCCAGGATTAGGTTCAAGATCAGGAGGATCAGATAGGCCCAAAGTAATTTCAGTATTCCTTCGACCGTTATCCTTGATCATACATGAAGTATCTCAACCTAAACATGTCAATTACCTGGTTTTAGGTGTTCTTGTCTTTATAAGTCCAGCACATACGGCTGCGGCCCGATCCCGGTGGTTACGACCCCTAGCATATCGAGCGAAGCGAGCAAAAAGAAAAGCCGAGCGCAGCGGGATCTTTGAGAAAGAAGGGATCCCGCTGCGCTCGGCTTTTTTTTTGCTCGCTTCGATCGCTCGAACGATTGCTCGATATGTTCGGTGTGTTCTGTGTCGGTGCGGCGACGCGTGGGTGTACGAGTTGGCGGTGGCCGGGGGACCCGGCCGGTTTCCCCTGCGACTTTTTGCCCCCGTATCCCATCGCATCACGACTACAAAACATCGATCATAATGGGACCTTTGGCCATTGCGATCCGCTCAATGAGCATTTTGGCACTGGTGGCCAGAGCCAAGAAACACAATTCGTTAACAGACCTTGGCATTTTTGCTGCAATTGCCACTGCCGTTGTGCATTCAATTCACCCTTGGTCGCTCAATCTAACTCTGCTGTTTGCTTTCTATCTCTCTGGAACAAAGTTTACAAAATACAAGCACGAAATCAAGCAGTCTTTGACAGTAACTGAAGGAAGTAAAGATGGAGGAGAGGGTCCAAGAAATCATGTTCAAGTGCTGGCCAATTCGATTATTGCTTCGGTGCTGATTTTGGCACACTTGGTCACCGGAAAGGATTGTCTTATGTTCGGTGTAATTGCTAATTACGCGGCCGTAACAGCAGATACTTGGTCAAGTGAATTGGGCATTTTATCAAAGACACAGCCAATTTTGATTACAACGTTGAGACCATGTCCGAAAGGTACCAACGGTGGAATTTCACAATTGGGACTCACGGTGGCCGTTCTCGGTGGGCTGTATATTGGAATTGTATCAGTGTTGGTGGCTCCGATGTTCAATCAATGGTCTATCTTTTCCAAGATCGCGATTGTGGCTTTAGTTGGATTATTGGGGTTGTTTGGATCGGTGGTGGACTCTCTGCTTGGAGCATTGCTTCAGAAATCCGTGGTCAACAAACAGGGAAAGATTGTAGAAGCGGCTGGCGGGTACAAGCTGACTTCGAACGAAAAGTTCGCTAAGGTCTTGTCTGGAAAGATTGATATTTTGTCTAACAACCAGGTCAATCTGCTGATGGCAGGAGTAACGTCTATAGTTGGCATGCTCATTTACAAGGCTTTGTTATAGTAAGCTAATCTAACTACCTCGATAAGTAGAATAAGAATAGTTGCTCAGCAGCAATGGAATGTGATAATGCGAGTCTGGGTTTTGAATGTTGAACACAACCTCCACAAATGGAAAGAAGGCTTGACCGTCAGCAGCCTTGCTCAAATACAGCCCAGTGTCGAACTTGATCTTGTAAGTTCCTGGAGCGACCTTGCCATCTTCGGTCTTGATGGCGTCCAATGAAGAGTTCCAATTGATCACTCGGCCGTCATCATCGGTGGTGGCCGTGGAGATGTTTTCGGCTCGAAGTCCAGCAAGCTTGGTCAAAGTGCAGGTGATTCCGGCAGCTGGTTTGCCGATGACAGTGTCTAGAACGTGGCAAGTAATAACGTCTCGACCCATAATTGTTGTTTAGTTGTAGTTGTGAAATGGGGAAAGTGCGAGGGTTTTAAGTACAACGGTGCCATGCCTACCGTCGGCGATGGCCGGCGGTGGTGAATTTTCGCGGGGTCGGGCCGCTATTCACAGCCGCACTGAGACCATCTATGAGCCGGACTCCCTCTGCCTCCAGTTAATCAACCTCCGGGAACTTATCGAGCAAAGCGAGCAGAACAAAGTGCAGCGGGACCCCTTCTCTCTCAAGATCCCGCTGCGCTCGGCTTTTTTTGTTTTTGCTCGCTTCGATCGCTCGATATTCTTGCGGCGAAGTAGTGCTGAATCGATCACCGAGCCGCCTTGGCTAGCCTGATGACACCGAGCACTTATCGAGCGAGCGATCGAAGCGAGCAAAAAAAAAGAGCCGAGCGCAGTGTCATGAGAGAAGAAGATCGCGCAGAGTCCTTTTTTTTTCGCTTCGAACACTCAAGCTTAGCTTGCTATGTTGAGTATTGGTGTGGCAATGTGTCAGCCTAGTAGTTGGAAATGGGAGGCTGCGGCTCGGCCTTCGATAGCAGTATATGGCGGTGGGAGACGGTCTACGAGAAGGACTTTGGCTGTAGAGGTTACTATTGGACATTTGGAGACCTCCAGAAACGATTGCCATTTATGAGGACAATCAGGGATGTATTGCTTTGGCGGCGTCCCAAACAGACAAGCGAAATTGATACCATTTCATCCGTGGTTACAACAATAAAAATTGACGAAAACCGCCGCGAGTATTTTAGCGAATGCTCTTTTTTTTGATGAATGCTTGTAGATTTGTTTCTTGTTTGAATGTGTTGGTCCAGAAAGAGTGAGAAAACCGTGGCGCGTAATAACGCGCGCGTAAGAGAATAAAATGATTGTATGGAATCATCCCACGACTTTTCCTCTACAGTTCACTCCACGGCGATCAATGATCTCGACATGGCGCCACGGACGGTAGATCTGCCACATGTAGACGACTTTGTGAGCCTGGCTACGTTTGGCAAGTGGCTCCCGATGGCTTGTCGGGACATTCTGGCACTGAAGCCCTACAACAGGCTGTACTACAAATACCAATGTCCGGACGAATTGCTGATTCAAGGCAGTGGCGGACCTTTTTTCTTTCTGAACCATCCTATCAATTATGTGGTTCTTACTGGAAAATGCGTACATTACGATCGGACTTACTATAAAGATTCAAGAACACAACATCATATCTATACCATTGATGACGACTCGGGGGCTACGCTCGTGGCGAGGCAGAAATCTCAAGTGCTTGAAGACAGAACATGGCATTGCGGTAAGTATCTGGAGGTGAGGGGCCATGTGGCTCATAAAAATAATTGGAAGGTTATATATATGCAAGATGTGAAGGTTTTGACGGCGATTCAAGACAGTAACAGCGGCCAATTGCTGTCTCCTTTTGAACGATTTTTGCTGGCGAGCGAGGAAGTGCTGCTGGTTCGACAGAACCTGTTGTGTAAGATCTGGCAACCTCGATTGGACTCCGAATCGCAGAGTCAAGGGGCAAAGAAAGAGCCGATTCAGTTTTGCTCGTTCAGCCGGTTGCCTTCGTGCTTGCAAACTAGCGTTCTGTTCACAGAGACTGTGCGTGATGCCGAGAGTGGACGTGTGGACGAGCCTGAAACGCAATGTGACGACTCAATGGAATGTGAGGTTGTTCAAACTGTGGCTCTCATAGACTCCGTTAGGATCAAAATTAGGTCTAAGGGGTTTGAGATCTGCGGCCCACGGTCAAAACGGCGGGACTTGTATATTGACGAAGAGGAGAACCATCAGACTGAGATAGGAGCAAATGTCCCTATGGACCAACGACTGGGGTTTGAACGTTTTCCTGAAGATCTTGGCGCCATTAACCCTGCTGAACAACGACTGGAGTTTGAACGCTTGCCTGACGATCTGGGCACCGTTGAGCCAAGCGGTGGACTTTCCTTGCCACAAGGCGATGCTTGCCCCTTTGGGCCGCAACAGATGCGGAATATGGCCGACAGCTTGTATTCGGACCACGAAGACCTAAGTTTTAGTCAAAGATCACGAACGCGCAAACCAAGACGCCGCATGCCTGTCGATATCGAACTTCAAGCCATGATTCATTCGCTACTACCCCATATCCACAAAACATTCTCCAGTGAGGATAGTTTGTACAACGAGCTAGACGACCTCGTATCGTCGTTGGAGCCTGTGATGCTGTATTCCCAGTTTGTTTGCAACCTTTCAGAAGTCATGACGAAGTGTCTTGATTCAATCCGCACCAAGCTGGCCGGCGAGCTTCTGTACAAACTTGAAAGTATCTTGAACGAAGAGTTTATCGATCTGGCTGTGGCTGCCACCACTTATAGAGGCGAGATGGTGTATTCCATGGTATTGGTCGAGTTAGCTCGCGACGCAATGTTCATGTATCGCATCAAGCAGTCTCCATTGCAACGTGACGATTTGAAGCAGGCGCTGGAGGCCCCTGAGTCGTCTTTGTATAAGAGTGCGACGCCTGGACAGATTGGCAAGTTCATTCGAAATGGGATGAAGAACGTTGTGCGGAAGGGCAGCCTTGTCCAGTGCGGCTCGACGTATTGTCTTCCATAGATAAAAAAATATATATTTATTAAGGCTACGATGTTTTAGCAAAAATGGTACTGATCATTTCGTTACCAATAGCAGCAGCCTCGAGAAACATATGCGAAAAGTATTCTTGCGTCCGTTCAAACTCGCGCTTGTACATTTCAAAGGACCCATAAGTCACAATCTTACTCCAGTTACGAGCCGCCACCACGAACTCCAAATCATCCGGCCGGAACGCATTATCATTTAGTGCGTCTTCAATACATTGATCTAATAATCCCGGGGTGCAGAAGATATGTTCCGTGACACCCAGCCAAATTCGAAACAGCGGGGTGGAGCAGATCATATGGTCGTAGGGCACAATGCCCGATTGATACCATGAATCGACAATGGCCAAGATGGACAAATGCGAGTTCGGAGTACGGCCCTCTGGGGGCAGGTTACTCAATGAAAACTTGCCTAGTAGCTCGTCTGTGAGCAACAAGCTATGGGATGGATCCAGCTTCCCAAACACTGCATCCTTGGCCTTGTACAGTCGGTCCCGAAGCTTGTCTCCACGATGTTCTAGCATGAGCTTGTAGATATCCGATGCCGATGATGCGTATTGTAGAATTTGCTTATGAGCAGCCGGATTGGTGATAGCGAGTCCTGCATATACGTGCCATTTGTTGGAATAGATCCGCAGGGAAATGTTCACTTTGGCGTTTTCCAGCCCGCCGACCCACCGCGATATCGTCCAAGGGTATTGGTTATTAGCCATCCATGCAGTGCCCATGCTCAAAAACGCTGCATGAGTCACTGCTTGGGTATCTGCGGTGATCTTGTCGTGTTCCACGGCGGATAAGTAGACAAACTTGGATTCCAGGCATGACAGCAATGACTCCACAAACTTGAACGATTCGTCGGTTGCTCTATGTTTGATCAGCACCAGAGGCTGACCCTGGGTTGCGACTTTGGGGCCATGCAGCGAGTGCAATGAAATTATCTCCACGTCTTGTGGCAGATATTTCTCAAATGCTTCAATCTCCGGTGCCTTACAGGAGGTCTGGCCACCGACGATGGCGCCGACCTTGGTCGATGGGCCGTAAGTCGCTACGATCTTCTCAATGTTGGCAGCCTCGACACTGTATATGATATAGTCACTAATCCGGGACACGTAATGGCCATTCTTGACAATCTCTACTTTGGAGTTGGCGTGTTCCTGTCTCAATTCGTCATATCGAGATTCCACATCGCACGCACATACCCTGCTCGTGTTAGTCATAAGCATCCTCCAACCAGCAAACTTACCTCCATCCGTGCTTGGTGAAATTGTTGGCATACAGCCGGCCCATGTCGCCAAGACCGATTATGCCAATCGTCTTGGTCCGCTTCCATTCCTCGACGCTCATGTTTGGTTGTGGTGATCGGGTGTGGGTGTGGGTGTGGGTGTGAGTGAGAGCGTGAGCGTGAGCAGGTACCGGTGGAGGGATGAAAAATTGGGCGGGTTGTGGCCGCCGCCAGAAACCGAGCACTGACGACCAAGCCGCTTGGCCGCTTGGCCGCTTGGTTGCTAGCTGCGAGCTGCAAGCTGCAGACTGGGGCCATGGTGAATTCACGATAAGTGTCAAGGTCAAAAGCAGTTCGAATAATTGCAGGTGAACAAGGCGCTCATGGTGTGCTTCTGTGGTATATACCCAACCCAATTCCAATCAGCCGCATGAGCCCTTGAAGTCGAATAAACTCTACACTGGGTACAGAACACTACAAAATTGGACCACCAGCCAAATCTAATAATTGAACCTCGTTAATGGTAGCCTTTTTCTCTTCGTTGGTCTTCTCCGTTTCAGAACAGACTCAGGAACCATTTCCCCACGTCACCCACCGGACCATGGTTATCGATGCAGTATGTCGAGGTAGCGAGCAAAAGAAAAAGCCGGGCATTATGCGATAGGAGGAACCCGCTGCGCTAGGCTTTTTCTTCTTTTTTTTTTTTTTGGCTCGCTACGTACGCTCGATATGCGCGGTATCATGGGCTCATCGTTTCAAACGTCTGGCCTGTATTTTGCCGCCTCCTCCTGGTTGCCTGTTGCTGCTGTTACTACTACCCAATAAGCCGCATGCGCTGGTAGATCTGCCATCAACCCTGCACTTCGAGAAGGGTCAACTTTTCAGTCCGAGCCTCAAACCAGAAACCCTACAAAGTTCCCTTTCGAGTGTCCTACAACTTTCGATTTACTGGGGGCTTATTGATAGTACTACCCCAGACCCTGCAAACACCACAATGGTGGACCGTTGGGACCTGAGTGGAAGGGGGACCTCCGATCATCACGACACGACATCAACAAAAAAATACCCTCCGGCGCATCTGCATCTTGTACATAAAGGATGGACACGGAACTTCTATTCCAAGAAGCCATCCAGCAATCTCAATCGCATCGTATAAACAATCGTCCTCGTGCTAGATCATTGCTGCAGAACATTGCACACGAAAATGTCTCCAAGTCGAGCCGGGCGCCGTCAATAGGACCTGAGTTTGTTTCGTGGGTACCAGCACAAGCCATTGTGCCGCCTCGACGGACAAGCTCGTTTGCCGGGTTGAGTGGTGCATTTGCGGAACCAAAAAATAAGTCAAAGGATTACATATTGGCTCCATTGACGCTTCAGGATCGATTGCATCTGGAGAAGCTGATGGCCCAACTGGACGACGATGACGATGACGAATTTGCTGATTTCGACGAGATTGACCAGGCAAACATACGCAAATACACCGATTTTCAGGAAAAGGCGTTGCTATATTCACGAGCATGTACAAAGCTACACGATATGACCACAGATATTGCATTACAACTAGATAAACTCAACAACGGGTTTGAGCATGTGCGACTGGAGACTGCCAGTTTTGAAAAATCGCTTAACGATCTGATTTCAGAGTACGACCACTTGTCAACTCTTTCCAAAAATGTCAACGAGAACCTAGAGTTTTTCACCCGATTGGAAAAGGCTACCCGGGTGTTGCATGCACCAGGGTCCGATGTGGTAACCAAGAGCACGTTCAAGCAGCTGTTGATAGACATGGACCAAGGGCTGGAATATGTACAACAGCACGGAAAATTCAAGGATATTGACTTGTACCAGATGCGATACCGACAATGCATGACCCGGGCATTGACATTGGTACAGTCGTACTTCAATACGCAAATCCGCAACAACACGGCGTACATTCAACAGCAAATCACCGCCAAAATGCTGAATGCCACTACGCGGTCTGCGTTGCTATATTCACGATTCGAAGCGGATTCAACAAGACTAAAAGATCTGACGGAACAAATTGCTTTGCGATGCGAGGGCCATGAAGAATACTATGGACTATTTGGGGAATGCTTAAAGACATATTTTGCGGCTCGACATCGGCTTTTGGCACCGGTGATACCCAAGAACTTTGAAGACATTGTGTCGTCGCAAGATCTGATTCAATACACCAGATATTGTCTCAACTATTACAAAACGTTGTGCCATGATGAACGGCAGCTGTTTGACAAGTTTTTCACCCGAGGTCAAGATTCATGTGATGAATGGCTGATTGGATTGTGCGATCCGTTATACGATACGCTGCGACAACGAATTATTCGAGAAATCGATATCAACAATCTGTGTGAATTGACTTCCATGTTGCTTTCGTATGAAACAGATGAAGCGGTAGAGGTGGAACAAACACTGGTCAATTATGCAGTATTGTTTCGACCAATTCTCCAAGATGTTCAATCAAGATTGGTGTTTCGAGTGCAGTCGGTTGTGGAACAAGAAATCACCAAATATGTACCAAAACCTGAAGATCTGAGTCTAGGGCATCGTCGCCGAGATAGCTCTTCGAAGCGGGTCAGCAACACCTCCGAATTTGACACGGAACAGCTGTTCCAGGGATGGTATCCGCCAATGCGGCGGGCCATGATGCTTTTGTCTCAAATCTACCAGCTTGTCAATTCTGCAGTGTTTGACGACCTGGCGCATCGAATTTTGCATGAATGTCTACTGTCGCTCAAGACGGTGCATTCGTTAGCATTGACCCGACTTGGCAGTCAGGAAGGGTATTTATTCTTGCTGAAGCATTTGATGATCCTCAATCAGCAGATCAATGGGTTTGATATAGAAGCTATCCCTGCCGAGACTGCGATTGATTTCAGCGGGTTACAAGAAGCAATCACTCGGGTTCGGCAAGAAGGAGTGTCATTTGCCGGGCAGAATCTGTTGAATCTAGCTCGTGAATCGGTGCCTAAAGTGGTAGAAAATATGCTCGACGCCAAAGACGAGCTGTACGCTCATACGAAAAACTGCATTCATGATTACACCGAACAGGCGATTAAACAGATTGTCAAGGCGGTCATGGAAGATCAAAGTCCGGAAGCGGCAATTGAGGCAACTCGACAGTTGCGGCAGGATGCCGCAACCGAGTTGCCGCGGATCCACACCATGATCAAGACATATATTGAAGATAATGGGGCAGTTATAGTGTTGATTGATTCGATCCAGGATCTAGTGTTGCAAACATATCAGCATTATCTTGAAAAGATCGAGTCCACCGCCAAATCGTCCGAACTGCTAGACGATGTTATGGATGTTGAGGGCCTGAGACGGTGGATGGCCGATATCGTGAGCAAGTTCTCTCTGTAGACTAATTTTATTTTTCGGCTTCATTAGGATCAAATGTGTTTTGATCTAGTAAAATAGTGAGCTGTCCCTTGAGGTAGTCCAGTTTGGATGCGTCGATCAGCAAATGTGTGTCGTCTAGTTCGTCAATAATAATATCGTTTCGTTGAGAGTCGATGCTCATGATTAATGCACGAATAGCTGGGTCACATTCTATCAGTGTTCCTAGCTTGTATTAGCATCTGTATAGTCTTTTTGAGGGGTAATACCCTTGGATGCTGAAGGCATTTTGTCAAAGGTAATGTCGAATGTTTGATGGAAGTGTTGGGAGGACTGGTCTGATTAGAAGGAGGTTGGGGCTGGAGGCCCCTTTATAATGTAGCAACTCCACAATGAGTGCGGACGGGCCCCAAGTTTCAGGAGTGGACAAAGATCTGGAAGTGAATGGGCATTCCGAAAAGGAACAAGTGGATGAGTTTGATCAGCAGAGTACGGGAGATGAGCACAGTGAGGAAAGTGACGATAGTGGAGTAGACAGCGACGAAGATGACGAAGAAGAAGAGGAAGAGGAGGAACCAAAATTAAAGTATAACAGGATAACTGAGCTTCCACGGACGTTATTCAACTCTGATTCAATATCGACATGTTTAATCAGCGACAGTTTTTTTGTATTTGCTACTCATGGTGGGTTTTTATACATTTGCAATTCGGATCTCATACCGATCCGCACCGTCAAAGCCCATACAGCGTCGGTATTGGCATTGTCTACTGACGGGCATTATATTGGGTCTGCATCACTTGATGGCACAGTGGTGATAGAATCGATTCATGATGGAAAGGATGCGGTGCGGTACAAGTTTGATCGGCCTGTGCATGCAGTGGCGCTAGATCCCAACTATCGGTCGACTAGAGCGTTTATATCTGGTGGTACCAGTTCCAAAGTGATCTATTCAGAGAGGGGCTGGTTAGGTAAACGGAATGATACTGTGTTGGCGGAATACGACGATTCATTGATCATTTCTGCACATTGGGTGGATGGGTTGCTGATATGGATGACGGAACAAGGAATCACAGTTTTTGGCAAGACCAGTCAGACGGTGATTTGTCAGATTCCCAGACCTGAAGGCGAATCTCGAGTGGACATGTTCAAGCCGCGGGTCTGTTGTCCGGAGAGTAATCGTATTTATATTGCATGGGTGAACACCATCTGGTCGTTGCGAGTCACAGTGGAAAAGGGCAAGATGTCCAAGATCATGAACTCTGCATCGTCTGTGATGTCCATGGCGCAAGAGCCAAAAGTCGAGGTGGAGACGGTAAAGCAGGTCGAGGACTACATGATTGGCGGAATAGCGCCGTTTCATAGCCAATTGCTGATTCTGGGATGCCAGCCGCGCAAACGCGGTCAACGAGAAGTCGCTCCTCCGGAGCTCAAGCTCTATGATGTTGAAACTGGCGAAGAGACGTATGCTGACGAACTTTCATTAAAGGGATACCAAATGTATGGCGTCAACGATTACCACCTGAACATGCATCAAGGTACAAGGCGGTATTTTGTGGTGACGGGTCAGGATGCAGTGATCGCAATGGAACGTGATCTTGACGACCGTATTACATGGCTCACTGACCACCAGCAGTACCACGAAGCGTGGCAGATGGGTGAGCAGATTGTAGACACTATGCAGCGCAAGAAGATTGGGCTGAAGTGGGTCAATCAGCTCGCCGAAGCCGGCCAATGGGTCGAAGCAGCCGATGCATTGTCGAGCGTTTTAGAACATGTCGACCCTGATACATACAAAGAAGAATGGGAGCGGTGGGGCTGGATATTTATGCGGGCGCATCAGCCCGACGCACTTGCTGCGGCGCGCGGCTTGCCCACCGATCCGGCGCATGGGATTGATCGGTCCATATATGACGCCATTTTGGTGCATTATCTTGAGAACAACTCTGCGGAGCTGCTTCGATTATTGAGAGAATGGCCTGTTGATCTATACAGTATGTCAGTGATACGCAACCAGATTGAAGACCAGTTGCATGACCAAGATGACGTTGCGCTGCGAAAATCGCTGGTCGAGCTCTACGTTTCGTCGGGCGACCCCATGTCTGCTGTCAGCCATTTGCTTTATTTGCATGATCTGAGTGTTGTTGAGCTTGTAGCAAAGTACCATCTGCTGCCATCCCTCAAGGACCAGTTGGACAAGATCATGACTGTTACGCTGACCCACGATGAGCTTGAGAATGCACCGGTGCAGATTGTGCGCAGTCGTACCGTAGAGAGCATCAGACTTGTTGTGGATGGGCGTCACCAGGTGTTGCCGCAGTTGGTGATGGAGCAGGTGCTTGACAAAGCCAAGATGCATGTGATTGTGTTTCTGTATCTGGAGCAGTTGAATGCAATTGATCCGTTCCTCTGCAAGGATTTCGGCGATTTGCAGGTCAAGCTTTATGCCGAGTTTGATCGCCCGAAGCTTCTGGGGTTTATGAAGAAAAACAGCAATTACAACCTGGGACTTGCGGTGGAGATTTGTGAGAAGCAGGGTTATATTGTGGAGCTGGTGTATTTATTAGGCAAAGTTGGACAGAACAAGCGGGCGTTGATGCTTATCATCGAAAAGCTGCAAGATGCTGAACAGGCGATTGAGTTTGCCAACTCTCAGAACGACCGCGAGCTGTGGCACGATTTGATCCAGTACAGCATGGACAAGCCTCAATTTGTCAAAATGCTGCTTGAGCGTGGAAGTAGCTCGGTGGATCCGGTTGTGATCATCAAGCAAATGTCCGAAACTATGGACATTCCTGGGCTGAAGCGGGTTTTGACCAAGATCTTCACCGAGAAGGAGCTTACATTGTCCATCAACCAAGGCGTTCTCGACATTGTCAAGAGCGAGGGTGAGCAGCATTCGGCCAAGTTACGAGCCGCTCGCACCAAAGGCGACTCATTCGATTTCGACAAACTAGATGATGATATCGACATCAGCCAGACCTTGATTCTCACTCCTGACGGAACAATCCGAACTGAACAGCAGCTGGTGGGCGAGGACTTTGTGTATCGCAATAGACAGCATGCACATGGGTGGATCATCAAGCACAAGGTCAACCATCTACGGTATATTCTGCGTAATCTCATTGCCTAGAAATGTATTAATATTAAGATTATTTATGCTTAGTCTTGTTTCAGCCGCCCATCACCGATTGTGTTTTGTGGGGGTGTGGGGTTGCCTGTGCCAGCCTGTGAGTGGACGGCGAGGTGCGCTATCAGTTGAAGGCAGCAGTATAAATAGCTAGCACACGCCCATCACAGCGCTCGTTCTCGTTGACTCAATCTCCGTTGATCGTTCATTAACAGATACAGGTAGCCATTTGATATGATCGCGGTTTGCCATTGCCAGCTGAATGTCCACGGCTTGCAAGCTGTGGCATGGGTGGAGCATTCTGGCCAAGTGGCTACTGTTGACCGGCGGCGAGGGCGTCAGAGCCCGGCGGCTATGATAGTGAACGCCACCGGCACCACCACGTTCATCAATGAGTGCTAGCGAAGCCAAGGAAGACGGTAGCGAATGGTTGTAGCAGAGGTCGTCTAGGATGAGCGCCAGGTCGTTGCAGCTGGACCGGTCGCGCAGTGTGATGGCTGTGGTATTGCTGTGAAGCAAGGGGTCCGGGGCGCACCAATCGTGGTGGACCGCCAGGTCGAATGCAGTAGGAGTGGATGCAAACACGGCACAGAGAGCATGTAGCGAGTCAAATGTGTTGTCTGTGGCGACGGAAGCTGTGATTTTGAGCGATCTCAGCAATGTTCGTAGCGACGACTGTCGCTTTGTGTGGAGAATGTTGACCAAGACTGGCGCTGTTTGGTCGTTGCATGCAATACTCAAGTGCGATACCAGGCTCAGCAATTCTGCAGGCTGGGTAGCCAGGAACTTTGGTAGTTTTGATATGCTCACAGTCAATCCCTGTTCGTTGCAACCGTCGCCATTGTCGGTTCCAATGCTGAGGCACGACCACACTCTACGGGTAAGAATGGCATGCATCCGGGTGCAAGTTCTAGCTAAACGGTAAGCATCGCCATTCGGCAGCAAGTCTCCGATGGTCATGACTATCTCTGGAGGAATATTGTTCATTTCTGTGTATGGTTCACCAAATAGAGTCACGATTGTTAGGTTTTTGTGAAGTTTGTGGGGTACACATCCATCATGCGGTGCCCTGCCGTAAGCGTTCAACCGCCGAGTGGTGGCCCGCTTGGAGCTGTTGACCACGGTGCGGCTCAATACGACATTTCCATGCTCGTATACACAATAAATTCATTAACCCACCTAAATGCTACATGATGCTTTCATAAATACAATAATCACTACTGTGGCGGATTACCAGAGACGGTGCCGCCATCGGATCGAATGCTGGTCCAAGAGCCAGATTGGTCCATGTAGGAATACGACGACCCAGACGAGTAGTCGACAACATGCACACTGCCCACATTGAAAGTGAACGGCCCAGCAGCGTAATTGGTTAGGCCACCGGCCCATTCAATGGTTCCTGGGGAGTTGGATGGATCTCCACCGGCCCACGATCCGACTCGCAGCTGCATTGGGGTCTGAGGATACCCGTAGCCAGTTGTAGAGCTAGCTTCGAGAGTTCGCACTAGCGTGCCGTCGATATACCACAAGGTTTGGTCCACAGACCAGTCGACGGTATAATTGTGCCATTCAGTCTGTGGGCTGTTCACTGGATGGAATTGGCCACGGTCCCATCCACCAGCTTTGCCCTGGGAAAAGTAGTTGGATTGCACTTGGGTGGTGTCGGTGCCGATCCATTCGAGATCAATCTCATCCAGATCGTCACTTTGCAACACCAACGACGACACAATTCCTTGGCCTGGTGATGCCTTCAGCCAGATTTCAATTCGGCCAAACATAATGTAGAAATTGGATTGGATAGTAGGGTTGTCGCCGCTTTGCGAGATGGTGAATGAAGCTCCGTCGGATGGCGAGTAGGAGATGCAAGATGGAGCGTTGATGGCGGTGAAATTGGCAGATTCCGACCCAAAGTTGACATCCAATGTGCCCCCAAGAGCTTTGTCAGGTGGACATCCGCCCTGGGTAATAGGGTTGCAAGTGGAATAGGTCTGTGCTGCAGCACTGGAGATGAGAAGTGCGGTGGTGACAATAGACTTGAGCATCGTGATTGGCAGTGGAGGGCAATGAAGGGCGATTGAGAGCCCTTTTATATTCAAGGCTCCTGCTGCAGCACCACTACAAGGGCTATGAAATTCAAGAGGTAGGTTTTTGGTCCAGATAGGTATCAGTACATGTGCTGCATGCGATACTGCCATGGCCCCCAAATGCATGCAATGGAGCTGTGGGCCGCACGCGATGATGCTAAATAAAGCACGGGGCGATCGGCATCATCATCATGATGTACATGAAAACGCATCGCCCATTTACCACTGTGCAGGTTCCTCCTGAACTGAACGGCCGCAATCTCCGTTATTCTTGTTCGTTGCAACTGGCCCAGGATGAACTCATGGAACGTTCGGCCAGCAGAGTCGCGAACAGGATCAAAACTGGGTGAGACTCGCAGCCCCGAGGTGGAACAAGGACTCCGCTGAAACAGTGTCGTCCGAGCGTGATATTTTTAACGAAACCTCTCTGGTCGTATCGTACTTAACGGGGGGCTTTTCGCAGTGAGTGTGTGTTCCACACGAATCGCAATTATGGTTCATACATGATGCAAACCCGCCATTCCATTTTACTTGGCTGAGGCTCGGCTCTGTGGTGGCGCGCTACTCGTAGCGTGGTGCATGGGGCAGAGCACCATTGAACTGTAAGCGAGGCCAGATCGAGCTGCACGGTGCAGAATTAATTGCGGAAGCAATAATTGAGGTGAATATGGGTAGGCCAGGAGGTGAGGAAATAATTCGAAGACATGCTATTATTGGAACTTGACACTGTCAGTCAGTGACAGTGGCTCAGTCGACACTAATCTTGGCATCGAGGAGCGAGTTTGGTCAATACTCGGCCAGGGCACTTAGCTGCAGGGTGTCTTTGTGGCTTGCGAGTGATTCCTGGTTCCTGTTCTGGTTCTGAAACGGATGGCACAGCTACAAGACAATCAAGGTTGCTGCGCCTGCCCACCACCCTAATTTTCGCGCGATATTCTCTCACTGTCAGAGAAAAGCTAGTTGCGGTACTGGCATGGATGAGCCCATGCCATGCCAGAACCAACGTGGGCATACTGGATCTCGGGGGGCTGGGAAAGAATCACGCGGGCTTGGACGAGAGCGCCGAGTTGAGCCTACCCGGATGCGGCGTGCGGCTCGACCAAAGCTTGCGAAACAAGTAACAAGATACATTACACATATAATACGTTAAATTACAATTCGGGTCGGTACCAGTTTCCTCCGCACAGACAGTTCTTTTGGAACGCAATGGTCCAGACAGACGCATTTGGCTGGGCTGGCAGCGGCTCCCATTGGGACATGCCGCCACATCGCGAGCACTGTCGGTACTTGGACTTGGCTTCAGTCGAGGACATGTATGCCTTGCTCACTTGGTCCAACGTCCCGGTTGATGCTGGTGGTGTCGCCAGATCGGCCGGAAGTGCCTCGCCGTCTTGTTCTGCATTGCTGTAGTCAGGATCGCAATCCGGAGTAACACCAAGCCAAGCCGTGTCGTAGAAATACAACGCTGGTATGCTGATCTCGGTCTGTAGACTTTTCCGGAACACATCAAGGGTCCGCTTGACCACGTTCATATAGTCGTCCGGAATGCGTGCTTTGAATATGAGTTCCTGTTCAGCCTCAAGCTTGGACGTGTTGCCAAACATTTGCTTCATTGCGTTGTCGATATCGGTGACAATCTTTTCGAACAACATCATGGGCATTGGTGCGGTCATGATGGTTTCTTTGAGCCGTTTTTGAGCGAGCATCACTGCACCATTCATCTTGTTGGTTTCATTGTCAACATGTTTCTGAGCAAGCGTATCCAACCCTCGAATACCTCGCAATGCATACATCAACAGCCCTCTAGGAATCTTGCCTAAAAGAATGCAAATTCCCACCGATTCTCGATGGTTTTCGTAATACGAATTGCCCTCTTCCAAACTGGCCAGGTACAGCTCCTGGGCCACCGAGGCCAGGAAATCGCCACACCATCGAACCATGCCGATCATTGAATGAATATGATTAGCCTTGATTTGTAGATCATCCAAAGTCATCGGAGCCTTGGGCTGGATCGACAGCGATCGTAATGAAAACGCCAACGCAAACGCAACCAGACGCAAGTTCAAAATACACCATGCCATACGGCCCATGGAGTTTCGTTTCCAGCCCGCATAGGTACCGAATGCCATCTGCACTGTGCATACCCGCTGAATAGACGGATTCATTAGCAGCTTGTCGGTCTGATAGTCCTTCGGGATATCTACCGAAAAGTTCATGGCCCTTTGAATCTCCTTCAACAGAAGTACCAATAACGATCCATATTGAGTTGGATATTGCGATTCGACCTTGACAAGCTCCCGCTTCATAATAGCCAGTAGATCCTCATGAGCAAAACTGGAAAAACAGGCCGCCGAATTTCGCACCGCCAATACAGCCGCCACACTCTGGACGGCGTCATCATCGGAGTAGTCCACGTCGCATTCAAAATACTGCACCTTGAGCTCTTCATTGTCATCAAAGTATAAATAAGACACCATATTGGGTGATAAACAGAAATACAACAGGTCGGTTTTGGCGGGTAGATAGAACCCGGCATCTAGTAGTGAGAACAATGGTGTTCTGGCTGCGGCCCCAGATGATTGTGGTGGTGCTTGTTGTCGAGGTTTCAATTCAACAGACCCACCAGCAGTGGCTTTCACAATAAACGTATCATAACATGCCATCTCTAGTTTGATCACTGGCTCATTATGGGTGATTGTGTCCTTCAATGTGATGGACGCCGCACTGGAATCGAGCGGCGCGGCGCCGCTCTGCTTCGTTGAAAGGTTGTAAAAACTCTGATGCAGCGTCACTTTGCGAGTGTTGATTTCGTATATTCGTATCGTTGATTTCGTAATGGATGAAAATACTGCATATAGTTCATCGTTCTCCTTGACTGGTGTCTTGCTTGGTACATTCGGTATCAGCAGCAATCCTGTCAAAAATTCTTGTTCTTCCCCTTCGCCAGAGATGCCCGTTTTCAACACCCGAGTCACCTTGATCGTGGCGAATTCCGGACTGGTAATTAGCACCTGGTTTTGGCTCTGACCATTCGTCTTAGTCTCGGTCTTCCAATCCAACTTGACCGAAAACACCTTGAGGGATCCTTTTTTGGTATATACAGCAACTGTCAACGTCCCATCAACACTGCCTGTCATTGATGCATGCGAAATCAAGTCCTCCACTGGTTCTAACCGCGGTTCGAGCACAGCGGCCACCTCGTAATAACGCGCTTCATCAGCTGAGATTTGCGAAAACACCTTCAACACCCCTCGCCTTGTGACAGCGACACACGCTTGTTTATTGGCCAGTGGATTATACGGTCCAAGCTGCTTCACTTGACTGATTCCATAACTAGTTGTGGGGCTTGCCCCACCACTTGCCTTCATGGCTGGCGACGTCAGCAACACGGTCTTGTCGAAATCAAGCCATTTGAACCCAACCACTGAATTCAGCTCATGCTCCGGACGGTTCTGCTGGTTAGGCTGTGCCGTGCTTGTTGATGTAAACACGCTGGAGAAGGTGTTGTTGCCTGCCAATGTGAATATTGAAACGTCGCCCTGGACATCAATCGCCGCCAAATCAGACCCGCTGGTGCTCCAACTCAGATGCTGAAATGGAACAATCGATTCCTGTGGTCGCGTCAATGTAATCGGGGTCGAGAACTTCCATGAGTCGCCATTATCGCACTTCAAGTAGTTGATCTTGACCGAGTTGCCGACTATATGAGCTACTGTACCGTTCCTACTCCACGCTATCCGACTGAATTCAATGCGTTAGTTCCATCTCCTCAATATCACACGTACTCATGACAGTTTGACCGCTGAAGAGCCGCCAATTTGTGCTCCATTCTACTCGCTCTAACAGACTCTGTTCCGCACTGGTGATGAAAAATGGGCCTGGGTCTAAACCTCATTGCGCGGCCCCTCAGCTATTGGTGGCCGTCTCCACAGCAACGGGACGGTCGGCATTGACGGTTGCAGGGGCTCCAGCCAGTGCCACGCACGCATCACAAATCGGCAAGAAAGGAGAGGGCAAAGGGAAGAAAAAATTAAAAAAAAAGCCTTCAACCTCAACACGAAACAGAAACCTACATTACATACAAAGTCAACAATGTTTAGGTTGAAAGGGAGTCTGATGGTGCCACGGCATGAACACCATGAAATGCCTGAGGGCGAGTTTGTCACTGGCGAACCATTGGATGCCATCCTGTGGATGCATATCTTGCTAATGGCAACTGCATTTGGAGTACTGTTTCCAACCGGTATGGTCTGTGGACTGACAAGGTCAAAATGGCACGTTCCAGTGCAGACACTAGCATCTACATTAGCAGTGGTGGGATACTTTCTAGGGCATGCTCACAAGGGACGACAGTTTCCTTCTGGAAACATTCACTCCAAATTCGGTACCTGGGTGGTTCTAATCTCACTTGTCCAAGTAGCTCTTGGCGTGATTTTGAAATTTCACATTGACCGAGGGTTTCTGGGTAAGATTCGACGCGTTTTGGTCAAAGTTCATCTGGTTATTGCCATTCTTTTCCCGATCATGAGTTGGGTTCAGATGCTATTCGGAGCAATCACCATCCCTGGCTTCTGTCATGACGACCACCTGGGACAATGCCTGGCCCATGAAATCATGGGCTCATCGTTCATTGCATATGGTTTTTATTTGACAGTCATGTTGTTTGTGGGGGAAAAATGGCTCGAATCACAGAACAGAAGCCAAGAATTCTATGATTCATTGATCATCACCTTGTGGGGTATCGTAAACACATTCACCGAACATCGATGGGGCCAGAGCTGGTCAATGAAGGATTATGAACACACCTCCATGGGTGTCATCTGGTGGTCGGCCGGTATGGTAGGATTGTATCTTTCATGGGATCGACAAAATAACAAACCTCGACGAAATCATGTTCCAGGATTGGTGATGATGTTCACTGGGTTTGCCATGGCCAACCACGGGCAGAAGCTGGAAATCTCGGCCAATATCCACACATTTTTCGGGTATATGCTAATGATTGCCGGGCTTGCTCGAATTATCGAGATTTCGTTTGTTCTCAAAGATTCCCCACACTCCAACACACGGATCCACACGTTCCAGTACTTGACCCCGTTCCTACTGATCGAATCGGGCATCTTGTTCATGGGGGCCACCGAAGAACAAATGCAGTTTCTCAACGACGCCATGGTTATGCACGGCGCATACATCCTGATCATGAGCTCGGTGGCGTTTTTGCTGTTTTTGCTGGTTCTGTTCCTGTGCAACCTGTATGTGACGCTCTCCAACCAGAGCGAGTATCGGGCAAGTCCGCAGTACTCGGAAATGGTGGAGGCCGCACCACCGGGACAAACAGGCTCAGGCAGTATTGAGCTGGAGCCGTTTTTGTCCGATGACGACGAAGAAGATGGGCGTGGGCATGGGCACGGATCCCGAGCAGCGGTGTAGGCTATCTGGGCCAATCAGCGTCCAGGATTGGGGTCTGATAAGGATATGTTCCAGTTTTGCATAATTATGCACGGTTAGCGTTACGTAGAAGTCATCGATCGTCGGCGTGTAATATTTTGGAGTGTTTGTACTGGTCATGCAGGATCAAATGAACTGTTTGGAACACTTTTTGCCCCGAATCTACCCACCGCAATAGCGCAGGCTGGTAGGCTGGTGGGGGTCAAGGTCCCTGGATGGTTTGCTTTTGGCTGGGTTTGGGCTACTCCGGTTTCGGTCTCTCGCTTTAGCCCGGGGCGGCGCAATAGTGATCCCATCGCATGTGGCTTGTACGCCCCGATATGCCAGCCAAATCTCGTTCTGTGTTCTGATTCATCGGATAAGGTTGGATTGAAACTTATAAAAGGCGGTCGTTTTCCCCCTCTTTGGTTGTTTTATTTATTCTCTATAACAACAAAAATGTCTAATCAACCAGCTGAGCCAGAATTCGAACAAGCCTACAACGAACTTTACTCTACGTTGAAGGACTCTACTCTGTTCCAAAAGCACCCAGAACTTGAAAAGGTCATCCCGGTGGTGTCTGTTCCGGAACGAGTGGTCCAGTTCCGAGTGACCTGGGAAGATGACAGCGGCAAGATCCAAGTCAACCGAGGGTACCGAGTCCAATTCAACTCTGCCTTGGGTCCATACAAGGGTGGTTTGCGATTCCATCCAACCGTCAATTTGTCGATTTTGAAGTTTTTGGGTTACGAACAAATCTTCAAGAACGCTTTGACCGGCTTGAACATGGGTGGTGGTAAAGGTGGTGCCGACTTTGATCCAAAGGGTCGATCCGATGCCGAAATTCGACGATTCTGCTACGCCTTCATGGGCGAACTGCAACGACACATTGGTCCAGATACCGATGTTCCAGCCGGTGACATCAATGTCGGTGCCCGAGAAATCGGTTACTTGTTTGGTGCCTACAAGAAGATCCGAAACTCCTGGGAAGGTGTTTTGACCGGAAAGGGTTTGACCTGGGGTGGTTCTTTGATCCGACCAGAAGCCACCGGTTACGGTTTGGTCTACTATGTTGCCAAGATGATTGAGTATGCTACTCAAGGCAAGGAATCTTTCAAGGGTAAGCGAGTTGCTATCTCCGGTTCCGGTAACGTCGCCCAATATGCTGCCTTGAAGGTGATTGAATTGGGCGGCACTGTTGTGTCATTGTCCGACTCCAAGGGTTCTTTCATTGCTACTGGTGCTGAAGGATTCAATCCAGAAGAAATCTCCGAAATTGCTCAGATCAAGCTTGCTCGAAAGGAGTTGTCTACTTTGGAATCCAAGTTCGGTTCCAAGTACAAGTACCACTCTGGAGCCCGACCATGGGCTCTTGTTGGTCAAGTTGATGTTGCTTTGCCATCTGCCACTCAGAACGAAGTTTCTGGTGAAGAAGCTCAAGCTTTGGTTGCCAACGGTTGCAAATACATTGCTGAAGGTTCCAACATGGGTTCCACTTTGGAAGCCATTGAAGTGTTTGAGGCTGAACGATTGAAGTCTGCTGGTGCCATCTGGTATGCTCCAGGTAAGGCTGCCAACTGTGGTGGTGTCGCTGTTTCTGGTTTGGAAATGGCTCAAAACTCTCAACGAACCACCTGGACCTCCGAAGAAGTCGACGAGAAGTTGAACAAGATCATGGCTGACTGCTTCGACATTTGTGTTGAAACTGCCACCAACTACTCTTCTGAATCCGGCAGTGGCTTGCCATCGTTGGTCAAGGGTGCCAACATTGCTGGTTTCGTCAAAGTGGCTGCTGCCATGAAGGACAATGGTGACTTCTTCTAAAGTGCTATTCTTCTTTTTGCATGCATCTTTTGTTATTTTTATTACGAACTTTTATGAATACTCTGTAGTTTGATTTTTGTGTATTTCTTTGGAATTTATGATCTTATTATTATTACTTGCTGTCTGTCGAATCTCGCGGTCCTACCCAGTATGATGGATGGTGCGGCGTGGAAAAAAAAAATAGGCCGATCGACGCGCGGCCCCCTTGCATCCCGCCGAAGATCGGGCATCCATGGATAGGTCGGGGTGTGCGTTGATTGGTCGGATAAGCAGGCGACGCTAGCAATAAGGAAATTGGGAAATGTGTGGAATATCGGCCAGGAGGGGACCATAGAATCGAAATCGAGAGAACCTTATAGACCATATAGGCTATTTTATATGGTCGATGAGCTCATCTCGACCTTGGAGATAACCATAGATAACGGCTCGTGATGCGACGAGCCGCATCGCATCACCATCGATAAGGCTGGTGACCTGACGAGACCGAGTGAGGAGAACGTCATGAACCCCCACCCCTCACGAATAGATATGACGAGGTCCGGAAGGGCTGTACCAGTCGGGCAAGTGAATGCTGGAATTCAATATCGCTACAACTGAATATGCCCGGGACCACCTCGAAGCCTCGAAGTGTGCCGTCATTGGCCAGCCAGCGGTACTGATTGCTGATCTACGCATCATCTTGCATGGCGCAAAGACAGAGGTTAATCCGTGACAGCCTTAGAGTCTAAGCTGGCCACCTCTCTCCGAGTCTCGCTTAGTGGCGCACCCCTCCGAAACCGGAGCACAGCGGGTGGCGCAACTTTCGGGAAATATCGGGTGTGGTGCCAGGCGCTGGGCGGGATTCTGGGGCACTAGTAGTAAGAGTAAGAGCCTTCTGGTCCAAGAAATGAAATGATAGATCAGCCGAGGTATGCTTTCGATCTGGCGTAATATCCACTTCTTGAGAACGCGGTTGCTGGCGATACCAGACTGGCTGGATCAGGGATGGCATCGCTTATCGCCGCATCAATGTCTCGGTCTACCATCTATTGAATCCAAAGCGAACGTCAAAGCCGCTCCTTAGGACCTGGAATCAGAGAAATCATTCGGGTGCTGGGCACATTAGATGCTATAAGTGCAACCCATAACCGTGTTTGAGTCGTTTTCCGTCGTATCGGTGATCAAGAGCCGCACAGGTCGGCCAAGGACGGTTGATAATGGGATCCAAATGCAGCGAAACCTCTTCTCTCGTAGGACGCACTGCGTGCAGCTTTTTTTTTTTGCTCGCTTCGCTCGAGCGTATCTCAGTATCATCGGTCTAGTTAAGCGGCTCAGCGGATAACATACCGAGCTACGCTCGAGCGAAGCGAGCAAAAAAAAAAGCTGCACGCAGTGCGTCCTACGAGAGAAGGGACTTCACTACGTTCGGAAAAGCTTCACTTTTGGTCTCGATAAATAAGACTTAATTGGTTCTCCAACCGTGCTCGCTGGTCAGCCGCACCTCGGTTAATTGCACAGACGGAGTCTAGGGCAACATCCCAGCACCTTCACATGCCCACCGGAAAACTATAAAAGGGGCCGACATTCCTGCCTTGTTGGACCCTTCAAGCTCTCACAGAATAGCTATATAGACGTATAAACAAGTTGAAGGTTCATACGCGTAGATTAGAAATTGAGCTCTATGGGCAGCTCGACCAAACCATATCATGGCACATACGTCGTCGTCGTCGCCCTCTCGAGCTTCGCAGTATGAGCATGTACACTGCAGTTAAGCGCCGTCGTGTCGGCTGTTTGGTTCATCGTGGTATTAACTCAAAAGCTATACTGCAATCTGTTTTGCATCAAGTCATGATATCTGGATACACGGGCAGAAAGCGGCCAGAGATGACTGTTTCAGTGAATTCGTAACCGCCTTTGGTGGCCGATTTGGAGCCTTCCTCCGATATGGCCGTAGTTTCTTGGCCCGAAGAAGGGTCTGGGGTGTTGCGGCGTGCTGCAAGTTGCCCTCCAGTCCACACGCTCGCAAAAAGAACTATAAAACCGCGCACCTTTTCCTGCATGATCGGACTCGTCAACCTCTCGCAGGTACCATCATTATAAGAGTAAGTGTCGACATTCGTTTACAGGTTAACAAGAATTTTATTTACCAAATAAATCGGTGTGTGTGGTCTTGGTTTCAGTGACCGGAGAGGTCTGAGGGTGCTGCGGCGTGCTGCAAGTTGTCCGCCGCTCCACATGCCCGCAAAAACTATAAAACGGCGCTTCTTTTCCCGCTTGATCGGGCTCTTCAACCTCTCGCAGGTAGAGTCAAACACGGGCCAACTGTTTCGAGCGAACCATAATTTTCTTTACCAAATAAATCGGTATGCATAATTTCTTTACCAAATAAATCGGTATGGTCTTAGTTTCAGGGACCGAAGACGGTCTGGGGTGTTGCGGCGAGCTGCAACACACAACGCGTTCATTTTTACCTTCTTTCTTCATTTTCCTTAATAAATACTACGTATTAGACTTGTCAGGGAACAGAGAGGCTCAAGCTCCTACACCACTTGACTAAAAAGATCACTAACCACAGCGTTACCGGTAGTCAGTTATAGGTGTTTATAGCACGTCGCAACTATACCCGCGAATGCAGTATGTAACTATCTTGCACCGTGCCTATAGGGCTTCCCGAGAGATTTAATAGTGATCTAGCAGGAGAATATATTATCTTGGTATATGGACCTGCTGAGACCTCCTCACTACGTAGTATGATACTTGATACTGGCTGCCTAGTATTTCCGTGGTCAGATCCTAGGCGTAAATTGGTGTGACAGCGAGCGCGGGCGCCCAGTGGTCCTCGTAGGGTAGCACGGTAGTCTGCGCCTCGCTATCCGTCCGTACCCGGTCTGCCTTGTATAGTGGCTATCTCACTACATGCAGATCTATGGCGTAAGTGGCCGCCGATGGTGATGTGAGGAAGGAGTTGCACAGCCGGTGTGGGGCACACCGGGCTACCCTATACTCTATAGCGTCACTATAAAGCCTTTCAACCACCACCACCGGCCAGAATCACCAGAACTGCAGCACAGCACATCCCAAGGCAGCACGCACATCATCATCTCTAGACTCCTACAGTATGGGCATTTCGTCTTTATTACACTCGAAATCGAGTCATTCCAGGCCATCATCGCATGACGGGAATTCCGACCCTCCGCCCGCGTACAAGGAGGCCGTTGGATCTCACCACTCTAGCAGCTCCTTGTCCTCTGATGGCTTCATTGCGACAAGCGTGCTCGAGGTGCGAGCGATTGGATATGATGTTAACCAGGCGCTCACGGGCAGGACGCTGGAAAACATCTCCGTCTACCGCGTGCAATCTGGTGAAGCCGAGTATATCTCCATCCGACTAAAGAAGAATTCCAACTCGTGTGCACTGGTGCGGGCTTCTGATCCACGTCAGACCACTGTCATTTCCACCATCTACCGCTTCGGCCCGGGAAGACATCCCAGAATGCGTATCTTGCCCTACAATTCCGACGTTTCGGTCGAGGGGGCCGTGGCCAACGAGAACGTGCGTGGCGAACTGATCGAAGTTAAAAGCCGCTCGCTTGTCTCGCATGCGCAGATCTTCGACACGTCGCTTGGAAAATTTGAGTGGCGCTACGGCACTGGAGACGAGAAGAAAGCTTGCAACGCAGATTCGCTCCTAGTCATGGAGCGGATCGATCGCGTCCCATTACCAAATGGCAGAGAGAGTAAGAGCGGCGCCCGAATCGCTCAATTTATTCGGAACGACCAGTATCGCACCACCGGCTCGAAGAAATACTCGGGCGGCAATGGGGGCCGCTTGATGATGGATCTGCGGCTATGGAACGATGAGAAGCATGCCAGCACCCACGGTATAGAGGCTTTCGTTGTCGCGAGTTGTATCTTGATGCTAAAGAGAGAGGCGGATCGTTTCATCGATAATCATATCGCTATTGTGGTATGAACATGACGGATCTGGCACCTTTTCAATAATGACTCATTTGGCATGAGAATTAAATATTGCGATAATTTGTTTTCTGTAGATATAGCGTCTTTAGGTTCACCTTATTCTTTAACGTCAACAATTTCCCTTCAAAATGACTGTTCCCTCTTTCAATGTATATGCTGCTGCACTGTGCGGCAGCGACGGCAGAGACGGCAGAGTTCCGTCATTATGTTGAGACTGGAACGGTTTACACGTAGTCTTGTTCCTACCAAGTTCTAGCAGGTGGAGGACGATGCAATTGAGATGGGAATGTTAGTCTGTCATATATGGCCCTCCCGCATGGTCAACACGTATGAAATATGCATGCATTTAAGTTCAGACGCCATGTAACATTAGGCACCGAGCAGTTGTCGAGCGATCGAGCGAAGCGAGCAAAAAAAAGCTGCACGCAGTGCGTCTTACGAAAGAAGGGATTTCGCTACGTCCAGAAAAGCTTCGCTTTTGGTCTCGATAAATAAGACTTAACTGAACGGTTCTCCAACCGTGCTCGCTGGTCAGCCGCGCCTCGGTCAATTGCACAGACGGTGTCCATGGCAACACCCCAGCACCTTCACAGGTCTTAGTTTCAGAAACTGGGGAGGTATGAGGGTGCTGCGGCGTGCTGCAAGTTGCCCGCCGCTCCACACGCTTGCAAAAAAACTATAAAAGGGGGGCTAATCCCGCATACTTCGGTACATGTTCTTGTAGACCTATCGATTCCTTCAGTATATTTTTAGCCGTAGTTTCGTAGAGTAGTCATCAAGTCGTAGCTTCGTAGGGTCATCATCGAGTCGCACTATCGTAGAGTCGTCACCGTCGAGCCGTAGTTTCGTAGGATAGTCACCACCCAGTTTCATAGTCCCGTTGCTCGGGTCGAACACAATGCAAGACTTGTGTGCAACTTCATGAAAGCCACGAGTCCCGGGCTACCTTTGAGATTGAATTGGCAGAATGTTTGCGCATCCATCTTTCCTGACGGTACCCAGTTTAGTTCGTCCTTCACCACCACGTTCGTCGACCCTGCACTTTGCATTTTGCGTGTCTCATTTCTCTTGCGGCAACACCATCAGAGGAGGATCGACCATAAATGATCAATTGATATCCGCCAGTCAAGCAAGCTATCCCCCTGCTGAATTGATTTTCCAAGCCTTCGCGGCATGACCTTAAGGTTGGTTGGTTTTTGAATGTTTATATTCATCATTAGTAATAGCACTGCAAAATATCAGTGCTTCAATTCTCGCACGAGCGCGTTAAGCGTTGTTCAGTTCATCGGCCCACCACCATCATCGTCACATTTGTCGACACTGCACATTGCATTTAGCATGTCTCACTTCTTTTGCCGTGACACCGTCAGAGGACCGACCATCAATGATCCATTGATGTACACCGGTCCACAACAGGAATCCAAAAATGGAGCACATGTCACCTGCTAGAATGCTTTCCAAGCCCTCGCAGCGCGACGATGTAATAGTTTGCCTGAAAATACTTATTTTTATCGCTGCTACCCGTACTAACACTGCCACGGAACAATTCTGACGTCCTGAAAGTTGTGATAAACAGGCACCTGATCTCACCAGTAATCCCTTCCTGGTTTGGAGTGCTCATGCCTACGCAGCATCTGCGCCTGCGCCTTGTTGGAGGTATTCGGAGGTTCTGGAGGTTCTGGAAGCCCGGGTTCTATGCATGTAGGGGTAATTGGGGTATAATTTTGAAGTTGTGGGGTGGGCCCGTTAGACTTTGTCCGTAGTACATGTAGAAAAGCCACCAGTGACAATGACGTTGATGGGGATCGGCATTATGGTCATCATTGTGGATAAAAATAGCGACGCATCATCTGAGCTTTGCATCCGACGATGGCCGTTGGATGATGCATTCAATCGACAATGCTACTAGCGCCTGCGAGATGCTAAAATTTGAAAGCCCACGGCTGGGTTCCTGCGGCGTTGTCCATAGAAGGTGCTCCACGCATCGGTCAGGTCCGAAATTGAGGCGCGGCGCCAAGACCATCGGTGCCTGAAACATCCGTCCATTGGTGCCCATCGGCAGGTGTCACCCGATGTTTCTTTGCGTGTCGGTCGGCTCCCGAAAATCGATCATTCGACTTTAAATTAGAGTTTGGTGACTGAACATGCTATCGACGGTAAACCTTGTTCTTCTCTTCTACATAAATCTGGAGAACAGAAGACGAGCTATGAAAATGCTTGTCAATACCACGAAAGGGAGCCTGCTTCTACATCCATGATCACAAGATCAACGAAAAGAAAAGGATGTCGTATTAGACCAAGCCACAATTGCCAAGGCTGTGGCATTGTGTAGTGATCTCGCCAAGACAAATGTTGCATGACCCCAAAAGCAAACCAAATGCTACTCAAAATAGTACCACATTAGGCCGAGCCCTGTCATTTCCCCGTATTCTAGAAAAAAAATTTATATATATATATATATAGGTCAAGGTAGTGCCGATATTTCAATCTCTAAAATCTAAGAAAAACAGATAACAACAAAATGGTCGACACTAAATACATCACTTTGGCAGCTGCCGCCGCAGCCACCGCCGCCGCAGCCCAGAACCAAAACAGCCACCAGGGCCAATTCATGGTGCAACATGCCGCCGAGATGGTGGAGGTTATGATCGCCACTGGCCGACTAGCTCAAGATAGCAAGGTTGACGCCCAAACAGTTGGTGACAAGTTTTTGTGTCCAGCTGCCGGTGTGCTGAACGACGCCATCGCATCTGGCTTGAAGGCTGCTGAAAGCGAAGGCATCGACGGCAACACCAAGGGCCAGATTAAGCGGTTGCAAGGCGATGCTTCCCAGTTGAAGAGCGTGCTGAACGGCAAGATCACTTGCTCGGAAATGGACACTTTGCAAAGCACAGTGTCCGGTGCCAAAACCAAGCGTGATCAGAACCAGAACCAGAACAACAACCAGAACCAGGATAACAGCAACCAAAACCAAAGCAACAACAATAACAACCGTAATCAAGGCAACAATGACAATGACAATAGCAATAACAATAACAATAACAACAATAACAACAATAACAACAATAACAGCAACGGTAACAACAACAATAGCAATGGCGATGACAACTCGGACGAAGACCAAAACACCAACAACATTAACAGCATTTTCAAAGGAACCACCGAAGGTGCCATTGCATATGGCCTGTACCGAGGGTTCAATGTTGTGAAGAACGCCGGTGAACAAGTGGCTCATGACTCCGGCGTCGACTCGGATGCCATGTATAATGATTACATCTCTCCAATGACCGGTACTTTTGCTACCAGTATCGGTGATTTGAGTGGATTGTTCAAGGGCGGAGACTCCACCGACCAGAAGCTTTCTAGCAATGTGACCGGTGCTGCCAACGCCTTGCTGTCCACTCCAAACTTTCCAAACAACAAGGATGCTTCTGACTTGAAGAGTTCTGTCTCGTCCATGCAAAAGAAGGTCAGCGGTTCTGCTTCTGCTTCCGGGTCTACTTCAACTTCTGCTTCTGGGTCTACGTCAACTTCTGCTTCTGGTTCAGCCTCAGCTTCAACTGGTTCTGCATCAGCCACCGGATCTAGCTCTGGTTCCTCCACTTCTCTCGAAACCAGCTCAGTTACTTCTGCTGCCACCTCCGCATCTTCGGCATCCGCCTCGAAATCTGGCTCTTCCAAGGGTCCAGTGACCTCCACCAAGACCGTCGCTGCTGGATCCAGTTCCACTTCGTCTGTCTCATCTTCCCCATCCACTGGCGCCGCACCAACCATGGGCATGAGCTTGGCTGCCTTGGCCGCCGCACCAGCCGCTTTGCTCCTTCTCTAGATTAGGTATATATACCTGATGAAATTGAAGGAATAAAATAGCTTATGGAATAGAAAGAGAAATAAATAAATAGGGGTTTTTACTTAGTCAGCTTGAATGGATGCGCTTCGGTATTGAACACATAATCATCCAGCGACACGAAGTTCGGGTCGTCAAACATCAAATAGGCATACTTCAAAGTCTCACCCATCCAGAAGCTTTCGGACACATCTAGATATGACTGTTCGTCATCATTAGTGACATCGGAAATACCAGAATATCCATTGATCTCGCCAGTGGCCGAGTCGTGGACTGCCGTAGCCCGGACAATACTTTGGAACATGTTCCAGCCGTGCTCCAGCCATTCGCTGTCGCCGGTGATTCGGTACATGTAAAACACACTCTCCACAGCCTCTGGCCGCATTTGGTACTTGGGGTCCATTCGAATAAAAGATTCTGGCTGGTCATAATAGTCAGACTCTGGCCATCGTGTGCCGCCCTTCTTGTCCTCGACAAGTTCAACAACGGGCCGCGGTGTTCGTGCCGCTCGGCCCTGCGGCTCAACAATGATGTCGTGTTCATCAGGTGGCTTGGTATAGTCCAGCTCACAAGCTTGACCAAAGTCCAAACCTCCCGAACAGCTTTCAACCACAAATGTCTCAGGCATGATACCGGTTCGAGTGGAATTGTAGGCCCACACACAACCCTTGGCAAGCTTCTTGCCTAGTTCGACATCGTCGTCACGACTCAACAGTCTTCCGCCAAGTGCAAACATGCCACCAGCAAAACAGGTCAGGTGCTGCATCTCAAAGCCGTCTTCAATCGTCCCATCTGTTCGAATCGAACGTTGGCCAATGAACAGAATCTGGTCATCTGTTGGTACTTTTGGACGGAAAATAACATTCTTCGTGGCTGCCGCGACCATGTTCTCGTAAAGCTCAACATACTTGGGCTCGGCGCCGCCCAGCAATTGATACGCCTTCATAAAGTACTCATAGGACGAATCAGCCAACCCACCAAATGTATATTTTTCTGGGAATGCATGCTGACCTTTGGTCATCTTGTCCTTTGGAGTGCAAAAGCCTCGTCGGAAATTGCCTCGGCCAGTGGGGATCAAAACAGGAGTCTTGGGGGCATTGTCATCAACCAAATGAAGAACAGCCGCATCCTTTGCATCATGCTCCTTCTTGACTCGTTCTTGCATGTCCAGATTTTCTTTCGAGATCTGTCGCTTTTGTACCGTAACTCCAGCATCGTTGGCAACATTTTTTTCAGCCGCATCAGACTGAGACTGTTTGATTATATTGGCGTACTTTTCATTCTGAGCAATGTTCTGCTGTTCTTCTAGTGGCACCGGTGGTCGCCGTTGTTCCCGTATATCGTCAGTGGTAAGAAACTCTTTCAACGCCTCCTCTGCATTGTCATCAAATGATGGCGTACATCCGCTAATATCAATAACCGTCGGATACAACCACGGAATCGACGAATTGGGAGCCATGTCATACATGGCATTAGTGATTCGGGCCACAGCATCATAATATGCATCATTGCTTGTCAATTGGGCCAATCTAGTAAACTCCACTGTCATCGAAGCCACCTCCGAAAACACCGAATCCGTTCCTGCTCGATATCTCAACGGCGTATCCTCGTCTGTCCATTTGAAAAAAGTCAACGGCATTCGATTTGGGGTGTCAAAAGCCGAAATCAAATTGTCAGCCAATTGGCTTGCCTTGTCTAATAATACCTTGTCTTGATGATTGTTCAGATCATACGCAGAAATCAGTCCACCCAAGTATCGAATCACCGTTTCGAACAGTGGAATGTCATCTCGAAACGTGGCTGTAAAGTCAATCTGGCTAACATAATTCACAGCTTCTTGGTATTCATCGTTCAATCCCATAATAAACAACGTGTCCAATGAATCAACTAGCGTAGCTGCCCAGCCTAAAAACGGATTAGACCCGGTTTGCGTCACTGGTGTCACCTCATCAAAACCCCACGCATATTTCTTGTATTGATTCCATGATGTTTGCATAACTTTTTTCACCTCGTCTCGACGCAAATGCCGTACACGCTGCTGTTCATCGGTTTCTTGGAATTCTGCTTGTACCTTGCCCAATTGCTGCTTGCTCGCACCGGTTGGCAAACTGATCAACTTGTCTACTGGAAACTTTTGCTTCCTTGGAACCTTGACACTTGGCAAGTTCAGCTCCTTACCTTTTCCAAGGACTCGAGAAAACCCGGCCCCATTGGTCAACAGTTCGTACTGCTTAAAGTCAAATTCGTCAGCATTGGTTGGATTTGTAGCCTTTAGATTAGGAATCTTCCGCCCAGGGTCATGGATCGGGATCCGGTACGACTCTTCAGTGTTCTGCGCCAATGTAATTTGCACTGGTAGTTTTGGCATCCCATTGTCTAGTAATTGAGGTCGCGGATCATTTGGTTGTTGTTCAAGCTCCTGCTGTTGGTTCAAATCTTGAGCTGCTGGCTCAACATTACTGACACCTGTAGTCAATCCCGACCTGTAATGGATCAGAAACAAAACGAAAAATGCTATGAGTCCAAGGTGGAGTTTATACCGACGTATTCGGTAGCTGAGAGAAGGCATTGGCATTGTGAAGTTCTAGTTTGTCCCCGTTCAGCTCTCTGGTCAACACCCTCAAATCAATGCCCAGAAGATTAGAAGAAGAAGAAGAATAAGAAACTGATGAGAAATGCCAGAAACTCTCTTATAGAAAAGAAAACCCCAGAATCAGACTGACACGTCCAATAATGACACAGGAGGCGTGTGCAAAATTTAGACTTTTCAATGAATGCTGCGTAGTTCCCTCTCCAATGCTGACCCTTCTTCAAACGGGAAATGCAATTGTGAAAGTAAGAAGAAGAACCCCAGAAAGTCTAGTCTACCCTGAGAAGATCTGAAAAGGAATGAATGGGTAATGTCTGTGTGGCCTGTCCAGGAGACCTTTCTGAAATTTAGAGTGTGGTGATCGGCAGCTATTTCATTCTGGCAGCTGCAGCGTGCCATTCCCCACCTGGGCAGCTCTGCTCAGCTCAGGAGAAGTCACTGGATCCTCGAGCCACGCGACAGGGGGTCCTGAACCTTGATTTTTGAATCGTTGGTGCTGGTTGAGGCAGCAACTGTTAACCATAACCATATCACTAATAAGAAAGAACTACTACGAGCAGATTGCTTATTGCTTCTCCAAGGGCCGAGCACCTATGAATGCACCAACAAATCAAAGTCGATATAAGGGTAGAGCCAAGCCCGAAACACAAGTCTTGGGGGCACAGAAGGTCATCCTTCATCAATGAGTGTATGATCAACAACCCCCACCACCATCAAACCAAACTCAATCTCTACAATGCCCACAGTTGGGGTATGGACCAGGTACCAGTTTTTGACTTACTCGAGTGGCTGGCATCTTCAACAATGACAATTGAACGTCGAGCCGATCGGCTGGTGCCGGTTGTCGGAGGTTGGAACGGCCGACGCGAGGGAATCTATTTTTGGACCCGGCGGATTGTTACCATGGCAACAACGGGCTCTGCCAGCCTCCCCTCTTTTCCGTTACAGATGAGCATGAGCCCGAGGCGGTGTGAACGAACGAATTCACTGCGATCTATTTGATCAAATGCCTCTAACCATGCATGCAGGTCACTCTTTATCTGCACAGCCAGCGTGCTCGGCGGCACTGCAGAAAACTCTCCTTGTATTTAGATAGTTCTATTTTTTGCCTGCATCTGGCAGGTTTTACTCTAGTGATTCCTTACGGTCCATACTGCTATACCGCATGCACCCCCAACCACCTCACTTCTTTCCTAGACACAAGCATACAAAAAAATAAGGGGGGCTGCCTAGACTTTCTTTTCTTCCTCTCTACTACTACTGCGGTGCATCTATCGTATAAATTCGCTCCTCTTTCCTGTTTTTTGTTCCTCTCCAAGTTTATTCTTTCCGTTCGTTTTATTCTCATTTCATTTCATTCGCTACCATGAGCTTGACCTCTACTACCACCACCACCGAAGAACCAGTCTTCAACCCGGCTCTCATCCCTGAATACGCTGTTCGGGACCTCCCACAAGGATACTCAATCCGTCCCATCATGGCCAGTGACTATGAACGGGGGGTTTTGGACGTTTTGCGAGTGTTGACCACTGTAGGAAACATCTCCAAGGAACAGTTCGCCGAACAAATCAACTACTGGAGAAAGCATAACGACAGCTACTTTGTCATTGTTATCGCTAATTCCGAAGGCAAATGTGTTGCTGTCGGCTCTATTGTTGTTGAACGAAAGCTCATCCACGAATGTGGACTTGTTGGCCATATCGAAGACATTGCTGTCGCCAAAAGCGAACAAGGCAAGAAACTTGGTTTCCATATTATCCACGCTTTGACCGATATCGGCAAGCTCCAAGGCGCATACAAGGTCATTTTGGACTGCTCGGATCACAATACTAAGTTTTACGAAAAGTGTGGCTATTCTGCTGCCGGTGTCCAAATGTCCATCAAGTTCAACAACGAGCACGTTCGATTGTAATGTGCTTGTGAACTAAGCTAATAGTATTTATATTTATTTTCATATTCATAGGACCATGAATCTTAATAATTTTTGCATTCAAAATTTGTTTTCTCTATTTTTTCGGTGCATACCGTATGGTGAGGCTCACCATCTGTAATACACAAGGCATGCTCATCGCTTCAACGCCGCTCCAGGGGTAGGAACAATGATCTAGAGATTAACCCAACATGATGCAAGGGTCCAAGCATCGTTTATTTTTACAGTTGCCGGGCCAAATCGATGGATTTGTGGGTGGCCATGGTATGTCACATCGAGCTACCCCCAGCGTTGCACTGGTCATTATGGGGGTCAGAGTTCTGACCACAGTTTTGTTAGAAGAATAGAAAAATCTCCAATAATCTCGCTCCATGAATCCCTAATTCAGATATAATAGATCTGTGTATTTTCATTGTGGCTACTCAATATCTCAGCTCTTAGATCTCAACTCTCAAAGCTCCATGGCAAGAATATTCCCAAATTCTTATGGGGTGGTGAGCTGACGTTGCATCAGCCATGCTGGTGTGTACGCCGGCAACGCGTAAACCTGGGTCTCTCAGCGTTGCAACGTTGGTCGTGCACTAGCATAGGAGCACGCCAAACCTTAATTATGGCCAACCATCAGTTGAGCTGGTATAGCGGTTCTAATGATCCGTAAAACGGTTATCATGACCGCAGGGTGGGGCGATGCGAGTTGGGATGGGTGCGGCGTTTGGGTTTGTATTGCAGAAGAGAGTGCGGCGGCCGCCTCAAGATCTGTGTACAAGCATTCCTAAGGCAGCGCTGCATTGTTTGTTTAAATCTTATTTATTGAGTGCAATTCTTCTGCACCCAAGCTATTTCTTCGATTCTAGGACGAACAAGTTCAACAAACATGGTGCTTGGGTTTGGAAGACAACTTGCACAGCACTGGTGCATGGACATTGACGCCCGGAGCGGCTTTTGTTCACTTAACATCGATTTGTAGCTAGTCTAGATACGTGAAAGCACAGAAAAAAAAAGGGGAAGAATAAACAAGTCATCATAAAGCTACGTCATAGGGATAAGCATCTTATAAGTTGGCCTTGAGCAGTTGGGTCAAACCATGGGGTCCGGTAGATCCGTATTGATAGTACTCCAACTTTGGCTTGGCCTGTTCGATATGATGCAACAACGGAGTGAACAACTTCCACGACACATCCAATTCATCATCTCGAACGAAATTGGCATGATCACCGTTCAACGCATCCAAAATCAATGCTTCATATGCTTCTGGGATTCGTGCCTTTGGGAACTTGTCTGAATACAGCAAGTCCAAGGAGGTGGTGGTATTGCCTGAAGCAAAGCCAGCGTTCTTAGTGTTGATCTTCAAGAAAATGGCTTCCTTAGGTTGAACACGGATCACCAATTCGTTGGCAGGAGCATTGTCCACTTGCTTGAATCGCACCACAACTTCCACCTTACCCTCATCCAATGCCTTACCAGCAGACATGATAAATGGCACACCGGCCCATCGGTCGTTGTCAATAACCAATTCAAATGCAGCAAACGTGCAACATCGAGATCCCTCCGGGACGGTAGAATCGTCGGTATAAGCTGGCTTGTCGCCGTTCTTAGCATATTGACCCAAAACGGCCTTTTCCAAGTCAATTGGCTTGATGTTTTCCAAAAGCTTGACCTTGGCATCTCGAATAGCTTCCGGTTCAAAGCTGGTAGGTGGTTCCATAGCAAGCAACGACATGACCTGAAGCAAATGATTTTGCATAACATCTCGAATAATACCAATCTCGTCAAAATACCCACCTCGTCCTTCAGTGCCGAACGGCTCCTTCAACGTGATCTGGACACTGGCAATGTTTTCCTTATTCCAAACATTGGCAAACACTCCGTTCAAAAAGCGCAATTGCAACACATTCTTGACCATCTCTTTGCCCAAGTAGTGATCAATTCGGTAAACCTCATCTTCGTTCCAGACCGGGCCGATCTCCTTCTGCAGTTCCCGGCTTGATTCCAAATCATGACCGAACGGCTTTTCAATAATAATCCGAGCTTCGTTCTTGCCATAGGCGCTCTTTTTCACATGGGCAGCCACTTGCCCAAACACAGACGGTGGCAATGCCAGGTAGAAGAGTCGATTGGCCTTGGAATTGAGCTTGTCAATGTGCTTATCCAATTCAATGAACCCGTCGTCAGTGTCGTATTGCCCCGACACATATGTACACATCTGCTTGAATTGCTCGGCCTGTTGCTTCACCTCATCATTTTCCAATTTGAAATAACTTGACAATCGTTTTTTGTATTCTTCATCATCCATCTTGGTTCGGGCGTACCCGACGATGTGTGTGTTCTTGTCCAAAATGCCATGTCGGAACAATGCAAACAATGCTGGAAACTGGTCAAAAGGTTAACAAAGGTTTCTCTCAGGATCATACCGTCTTCTTCTTGGCCAAGTCGCCTGAGGCCCCGGCCACAATGACCACTACATTGTCTTTGAACGCCATTGTGTTTGCAATTGTAGAGATTGGGGTGAGTTTGCAAATGGTAAATGCGGGAGGAAGGAAGACAGAAGAAGAAAGCGGGTTGCTGATATGCAAGCGGAATTGTTGGGTCTTGGTAATGTCCGACAGGCCGAACAGTGAGTACTGCGCGCCTCAAGGAAGAAAAAAAGGTGGGGGATCCTCCGGTCGGCGGACAAGCTTGGGGTTCTGGCCGCTACCGGGATTAATGGAAGTATGGATGACTGCTGTCCGAAGCACTCAGTGGCCCGGAAATGACTAAGCCATTTTAACGGGCTCTGATCTCGGGGGCTCTTCAAAACTGGCCACTCTCAAATGCTATTCATCCAAAAAGACCCGAGTAGGCTTATAGTGATTATATCTAAGTAATCATACAAAATCTAGACCTTGGGTTCCACAATCCTCTTCTCCCGTAAGACGCACTGCGTGCAGCTTTGTTTTTTTGCTCGCTTCGCTCGAGCTTAGCTTGGTGTGGCGATGTGCCACCAATGGATGGGCCAAGCCTTACCATGGTGCATCAATCAACCATCCCACAATAACCTCAGAACAGTAAAATCAACCGTCAACACCGTAGTTGCCAAGCCTATATAAACTTCATCTGTTCATATGACCGGATTTTCTGTTCGTCGGCGGCAGCCAGAAATAAACGCTGGGCCGGTTAGTGAGCATGAACATTTCATTCTAGTGCATCCAAACCGACCCCCTGTCAGGCCGTATGTGAACTGAAGAAGTTCATTGCTATCTTTTTTCATTTCAAAAATCATCTCTCAGTGCGTTAAGGGAAATTGTCATGTCACGAGGGCGGATAGTGGGGGTGAGCCGCACAGCCGCAGACCATCCTATTCAGCTTCTAATAGAATAATACCCAATGGATCTCTCCATTAGGGTGAATGCAAATTACTACATACTACTAATATAATCCCCTCACCAGCTGATTCGACATTCGGGCCGTATTCATCCGCAGACTGCACCTCGAGAGCGGAGCTGGCCGAAACCACGATAACGACATCACGACCAATGAGCATACCAAGCTACTCTCGAGCGAAGCGAGCAAAAAAAAGAAGCTGCACGCAGTGCGTCTTACGCGAGAAGAGATACCGCTGCGCTCGGCTTCTTTTTTATGCTCGCTTCGCTCGATATGCTGGACGAAATCACGATAACGACATTACCAAGTAGTACCGACCGACAGCACCTTGGGAATCGACGGATCGGCTTCAACAGCTTTGAATTGTGCATCAACAAGCTCGGATTCAGGAGAGTCCCATAATCCCAAGTATTTCTCAACGAGCTGCTTGTTGATTGGAACTTGCTCAATGGACCGATACAGAGCCTCCATCTTGTCCTTCCACTCCTTGGCCGATACATCCACCGCACGACCAATCTGACCACCGCCGTTGATACATCCACCGGGACATGCCATCACCTCGACATAGTCCCACTCGACCTTGGCATTCTTGCGTTTGAGTTTACGAACCAGGTTCTGGATGTTACGAAACCCATAGATCTGCGCCACTCGCCCGATTTGCTTGTCGCCTTGCATTACGGAGTACTCCACGATATCTGCATTTCGTCCGGGAATAACCTCAACCCTAGTCTTCTCGTGGCTCTTCTGCTGCATAGACCCAATGACGTAATCCAGATACCCGCCAGACGATGTACCATAATGCGACTTCCATTCATGCTCAGCAGGCCACTGGTTCAACGGTGCCATTCGCTGCATGGAGGAAGCATCCGGCAGCCGGTCGAAATCCTGACCCTGATCAATCAACAACTGAATAATCTCCTTGGTCGTGATCACACAATCCACATCCCGATATTCCTTCGTTCCAAATTCCGGCCGCGAAGCTTCAAGCTTCTTATCAAAACACGGCATGATGCTCAAATGATACACACCATCATACCCTACCCCATACTGCTCCGATGCAAGCTTCTTTACTAATGACCCGGTTATCTGCTGAGGGCTCTTGACCTTCGATAAATACGGAATCATATGCGGATGCGTCTTTTCGACATAACATGTCCATCCTGGACAACTCGAACTCAATATCGGACGTTGCTGTGAATGCATGACTTCTCGAGCTCCATACTCCAATGCTATTGATCGTCCAACTTCCATACCAACCACATGCTTGAACCCCAGTGACTGCAAAAGTCCTACTAGCTTGCTATCTGCTTGACCCACTGTCAAACCAAAAGCTCCCGCTAGTGATACCCGGGCTTGATGCGACACACTGGCCACAAATATCTTCTCTGGTTTGGTCTTCAGACTCTCCAGCACTTCGGTATGACTTTGCAACGATACCAAAACACTCTCCGCACTCGTAATACATCCACTACAAGCCAGGCAGTCGCTCAGGTTGATCTGTGCTGCATCCAGCTGCTTTTTCTGCTGCCCGTCGACCGACACTTCATAAGCCTCGCCACTGGACCCAATCTCGATTTCGGCATGATCTTGCGATTTGTGCACTTCCACAGGTTTGATGCATGCTACCCCCGGCGTGATAAAGTCGTTTAGATCTGAACTCGACAATAATGTGCCCATTCTTGTTGTGGTAGTCACAGTGGTGGGTTCGGTCGTCCGCCCCCGATTACAAACACCCATCATCCGATAGGTGAGGCGGTTGGGGATTAAAAATTTAAGCGATACCGGCCCAGTTCGGTTATTATTATTATAATTATTAGTATCCTCTATATACACAAAACCACATTAGAATAAATTAATTTAATACAAAAAGCCATTAAACTTGACAATTATGGAGAATCTCCATTCGATCATTGAAATAGTTCTTGAAAATGTCCATGCTTTTGCCGTGAGACTCTGCACCAGCAGCACCCGAGGCCGGTGAATCATGTGAAGACGAGTCGTTGGAGGTGGACGAGGCAGCAGACGAAGCCAACGACGGCGGAGACATTTCGCTATTAAGTGACGGATAATGCTCGGCCGATATCGACATTTCACTAAACCTCGTAACAGCAACCTCCTGGATCTTTTCAGTGTCATTGCCAAGTCGCAATGGATCCTTGGCAATCAATAACCGATTCAGCAGAAACAATCTTTCCTTGAAAAATACCAACACTCGTAGAGGATAAGCAAAATCCGGATCATTCTTGGAAGTGATCAAGTTTTCAACACCTGTCAAATCAACAGGCCCAATAAACCCAAATTGGAACATGTATCGCACCTCCGGGAACAATGCATCCAAAGCTCGAGTCACGGCATGATAATAAACATACAATAAACATTCCTCTCGGAACGACATTGCTTCAGATGGGAATATCTGCATCCAATGGCGCAAAAACTGGAACATGACTCGTGGACTATGATATTTGGTACCAGACCTTGAAGCAGAATAAACTCGACTTGGATTGTCGTTCAAAAACTGCAACACCATCTCCATAAACGCAACCAGCCGGTTGCATTGTTCTAGCTTGGTGCCTTCATATCGACTTTGCAACGATTTGACTTTATCAGTCAACTCGCCAAAAAAAGTCGGGTCATATGCCGGCATCTGGATAGCTTTGATACCCTGGAAAATGGCATCAGTCATACATGCTGCCGTAGGTGTGGCAGTTGCCATGGTATGGACTTTTTCAAGCACTGCTGCCAATCCCTTGGATAATGTCGAGTATGCTTCGATATTGTTGTCCTGGAAAAACACGTCCCACGATAGAATTAACGAGCAGGCAAGTAATGGATCAACGTGTTCCACTCGATCCTTGCCTAGTTCTTCCTGCAGTTCATGAATAGCAATGAATCGATGTTTATCCGAATCGGTTGTATAATGGGACTGGTTTGTTGAAATAGCCAAAAAGCCCAATGAAAAGGCCATCACGGCATGATACAACGGAGCATAGTCGTAGGCATCTTTCATCACCATTCCCATCCAATCCATGTACGCTCCTCGAATCATATCGGTTTCGAACCCTTGCCGTACCAAAGGATTCGACGTCGACGAAAGCAAGGTATTGTTCATAGCCGGCAACCCCACGGTCTGTCCTATTGACGGTAATTTCTGCTCTCCTACTGGGCTGTTGATAGGCGGCAGGCTGATAACTGGCGGTTCAGCATATCGTTCGTAGGGAGTGATAGGTCGTTCGTTCAGATTCGGGCTTTGGTTACGTTTTCGCAGTTCGATTTCTTGTGTTGAAAGTTTCAGATAGGAACAGGATAATTTGCTCTTGACGCACTGGCCACACACTGGTAGCTGTTCGTTGCATTTAATTCGACGGTTCTTGCAGTTAGTGCATCCTGCGTAGTTGGCGGTTAGTTATTTATCTTTTGCCCGTAACATACCCAGATGGGATTTCTTGTGAGCTCGTCGAAGTGCTTTCTTCTTGATGCTGTCCATGTTGATTTCGAGTTGTTGTCAGAACGAAGAATAAAAAAATGTAGTAATGAAAAAGGAAGAAGGGCCTGGAAGCGGATGCGCCGTGTAAATTTACACAAGCGGGACGTCGTACCGGGGAGGGGGAGGCGGGCGTTTGAGAGGTGATGATCGCCGGTTGAGGGTACGAGACGACAGCAAGTGGAGTACACGCGACCAAGAATCTTGGAATCTCACAATATCAACAAAACAAAAGCCGAGTGCTATGGGCGATGCGGTCACATATTTATATGTTTTATTTTACAAACTCCTTAGCTTCTCAAGAAACCAAACTGCCGATGCGGATCAACTTGCTTATATTGATCACAGTTTACATAGACTGATTGATTAAAGGTATCCTGCTCGGCTACCTCGGTGAGCAGCTGGTTAAAATCCCTGAGGTCTTCCTGCAATCGAACAACGGCCATAGTTCATCTGATAATGTTCCGAGTTACAGGCTGTGCCGCTTCTGCCCGCTCCACGCGAACTGAATCAAACCGAGCCCAATCTGGCTGGGGACTTTGTTTGATGGCAGTGTCTCTAGCTGTCAAGTCTCGTGCCTGCGCAATTATCTGCTTAGAAAGCGGATAATTGTCTAGATCTTCTACCATAAGTGGCCTGTTCTCGGTGACACTGCCGGTTCGTATTGCTCGATGCAAGGCTGTAACCCAGGCCGATCGAGTCACTCGAGCGCTGAGGGCAGTGCTGCCAAGAGGTGCGGCTGTGGGGTCCCTTCTCCGCAAGACCCGCTGCGCTCGGCTTTTTCTTTGGCACGCTTCGCTCGAGCTTAGCTTCGGCATGCTGGTCAGTCTGATGATACGAAAGCCAAGTCCGAGCGATCGACCGAATTCACCGCTGCGCTCGGCTTTTTTTTTTTTGCTCGCTTCGCTCGATATGCTTCTCTGAATCGATGGCTTGCCCGATGTTACCAAAGCTAAGCTCGAGCGAAGCGAGCAAAAGAAAAAGGGCCGAGCGCAGCGGTATCACAAGAATAAGGATCCCAATCGCCGCCGCACGGCTCGTTCTGATCCAGATGCGGCCGTACAACAAGCCTCACGAAATGCTCCCAATTCGGATAATAATGCTAGATAAATACAACTGTAAATACTGTAATCACTTCTCGTTATATTTGTCCTTCCAGATCCACGAGTTGCCGACCTCTTCTCTGCCGGCCGCCTCAGCCTTGCGGTAGTACTGAGCGCTCATGTATTTGTCCTTTTTAGTGCCAAACCCGGTCATGAAGCACCATGCCACCTCGAGCATGGCGTCTGGATCACCCAGCTTAGCCGCCGTCTCGTAATATGTCTTTGCTGCATATTCATCCTTATCGCAACCCCAGCCATATCGGAAGCAGTTGCCCAACTCATAAATGGCCAAAATCAACTCGCCTTTGGCCAGGCCCGAATGCTTTGCGTTTCTGCGCTGTACCTTCTCATTTTGACTGTCCAGATCGACATGGTCCATAAGGGCCGAATTAGACGCCGCCAATCTCAGAAACTCAAATGCTTTTGGCTCGTCTTTGGGACAGCCCCAACCATGTCTGAGAGCGAGTCCATACAGCACCTGAGCCAGCGGATGCCCTGTAGTGTTGGGATCGGCCAGTCGACCAAACATGGCGGTTGCTTGTTCAAGCTTGCCCTGTTCATGCAAGTCGATTGCCTCCTGCATCTCGTCATCAGTCTTTTTACTCATCCAGTCGATATTAACGCTGGTTGCTGAAGGCGGGTTGCTGTGAGCCAGCGCCAGCCTCTCAGCAGCAGAATCTACCTCGCCGTCTACGGTGAACCCCTGTGGTACGTATATCGACGATGTTTTCTCAGCGCGGCTGTTACTCCGACCGCCAGAGAACATGTGCGAAAGCCGGTTTCGTCTTGAAGGAGAAACCGACCCTGGTGACGGGGGCGCGAGAGGAGATGTAATTGGGGTGCTGTAAGGTGATAATGATGATGTTGATATCGACAACTGTCCAGTTCCCGATGATGCTGGTGGAACTGTCCCTAACGATGATGAATCATCGAGCTTTTCCGATATCATATTGTCATCATTGCTATTGCGAACCTTGAGCCCCTTGAACATACGACTTAACCGTTGATGCGATCGATTTGTCTTTTTGTTCTCGCGATCGCCCTCCGAGTCGTCGTGGTCGTCGTACTTCGGAGGGTAGTCGTCAACCACCACCCCCTGAGTGTTTGACCGTATAAGCATGAACTCGGGAGGAGGAGGATTTGAGTTGATATTTCGTGACATTCTCTGAAGGAGGGCCCCTGTATCAATTTTGATTTTTTTTTTCGATTGGAATGTGAGTACGTTTGATGATCCTCTGTGATGGGTTGGTTGGGCTCTGGCCGATGGTGGAGAGTTCTGATGTGCTGTAATGGAGCTCACAACCTTCATTTCAGGCACACCCAGCGCGGCCACAAAAACTCAGCCTCAACAACCATGCTGGTGGAGGGGACGCCCAACGGCCGGGTATCGCCTCACATGCAGGATCGAATCGGGTCCACCTGGTGGACGATGAGCAATTCATCGATGGTAATGGCATGCATTCATGTTTGCATGCATCCAAGCCACTGGCAATTGCATTTCGACCCATGGGGAACTCATGGAATTGGTGCCATCGGGAGAGTCCTTCGACTTATCACTGATTGGCTAACTGATGGTGGCGCAGCTCTCGGCTCGGTGATTGTCAGGATGATCCACCCCATCGAGACCATTGAATGCAGCACGAAACGGGGCTGGGCATGGGCGAAGCCATCGACGCACACCAAAGACAACTAATTCCAACCTGTCCTATAACTGATATCGCTCCACTAACGAACTCCTCAAGGATCCACTGATAACTCTGTCAAGATTAATTCTACAATGGGTCATAAACCCAAACAGGAGCACAGGAGCATTGCGTATATCTTCAGATTGAGAGCCCAAGAAGATGACGCAGTTGAAACATCGGGTCGACCAATACATTCCGCATTGGGCAAAATGCACCACTCATCTCATCATGATCACTGATCATGTTCAACACCACGATCGCCATACGACACGGTCATCTCTGAAATGAGCACCTCAAAGCTGCGTTCTGCATCACCACCTGGAGGGCTGAACGAACAATCGGCTATATATCAATCAAAAAAACGCATATGCACATGCAGTCAAGGTGATTGCATGGGCACTTGGCGTCCTCCTCCGCTCGGCTGGGTCCATCCTCCACCACCATGTTCACCGATCACAAGCACAAGCACATGTTCCCCAAAGGTCGATTCCATCGTATCCCCAACCAGGCTATGACGATGACTTTCAATTCTCATGCCGATCGTTCCTGGCCGATCAGCTCAGATCAGATCCGCGTCCTCCGGGGAAGACCACTACCAAACTCAAGAGCTAGCTCTGCATCCTACATGAACCATCCAAATCCAGTTAGACCGCATCCGAACCTGGTAAACGTAACCCTCCAGGCAGGATCAAAAAATAAATGGTCTCGCGTGTAAGCCCATCAATCTTCATCTGGTAATTTATGATGCGCTCTCCCAGCCCACCTCACCACCGCAATGAGGGGCTATTTTCAGAACAATACAACAAGTAGCACGTTGCGGAAACTTATTATATAAAAGGATGCCATTTCCCAGTAAAAATTTTCTTCCGGTTTCCCTTTCTTCTTCTTTCGCTTTTCTTTCTTCAACAGTGACATTCTGGTCGGATCTTTTTTTTAGTTAGCCATACATTTGCTTGCATCATATCAAAGCAGATCTACAACCTCGACTCCGCCTTCTCGCCTTCTTCTCTTGCCAGCGCTAGACGATTCCAACCTATAAAAGACCAGCATTTGGCTCTTTGGATCTTGGAATCCCCACAAACTCATCTCATAAACCGAGCCTCAGCTCTTGGCACAGCACGCAGTATCAAGAAGATCGACCGCATTACCACGGCATTGGTACCCACCTTCTACATTTCGTTGGCTGTCCGCTAAGAAGGGTCTCACCACCAACACTGCGCAACTACATCCAAAAAGCAACGTGCATACCAATCAGAAACTCGCCCCAGCTGTCCATACGCATAGCAGCACCAGAAACAACGGAAAAAAACAAATTTACAACGCCTGGCGAACTATATAAAGCAACAAGATGCCCATTTTTAAACGAGGCAACTCACGACGCCAAAATCCAATGAACGGCGACCCAGTACCCATTCAACGTTCCGACACTCGGACTTATAAGGAAAATCATGATGTTCATGATCCGATTTTGACCGCCATCCATGACGCTCAACCGTTTGAAGAATCAATGACACAGTCGAACCATTATCGGACAGTGTCATCACCAGAAACCCGGTTCCGTGATATGTTTGGAAACGTCATTACCGCTCCCGATAGATCCAACCCCACCCGACCAAGAAACGAACGGCCGCTGGATACAATTCGGTCGTTTGAATACGCTTGTACAGGCGATGAGCGAATAAGAGAAGAAATGGAAACTCCGCGACTGGGGTGGGCTATGCGTGCCAACTTTACGTCAATGCCTCAGTTTGAACACAACCCTTACCAACAGGCTTCCGCAAGCCAGTCACAGGTCATCTCGTTTGACCAGGGTCAATCTTATATCCGACAAGAACCGCCTGTTCCAAAAAAGAAGAAGCGAGGTTTGTTTGGACGAAAGAAGGATTAGAGACTTCTTATTATATTATTACGGGTTATGAAGTGTACTTTTTTTGTTCATTGCTGGACAAGTCGGCCTGGTGCTGAAAAATATTTATACGGTTTATTTTACGAATGCAAATCTACTTTTGAAAAGTGGCTCCGCCGGGCAGACGATAGCAATTGCAATCTGGAAATAATCATTCGCATCGCCATCATCAGGCTACCGCAATCGATAGCCAGGGGTGCATGGTTACAGCATAGCACAGCACAGCACATGCACTGGGTTGGGGGGCGACATGGGCGTAATGAAGATCCCACGCACCCAGGGATTATCTATAGAACTTGTGACATCATGGTCTTCATTTCTCTATACATCGTATCAATATTTACAATAACAATTAAAAATCCTCCAATAGCTTCAATGTTGTTTGGTACATCAACAGCATGATTGAAGATTGGATCGAGGTCCAGAACAACCTCGGGCCGACACCTGCAAAGACTCCTGCCAACCCTTCACCTTTGTACACAGTCTTTAATCCAGCAAATGCAGAATTCGAAATCAGAACCTTGTTTGGATTTGTCGATGTCGAAGTATTGACCTGGGTTTGCACCCGGGTTTTAATGACATCTAATGGGGTGGTGATAACACCGGCCAATCCACCGGCCAAGGCTCCGGTAGCCAACTCGAGCCCCACGCCCATATCATTTTTGGCCCCGACAAACTCCTGGGCCAATGCGTGGAACCGTTCATAAAATGCAAATTGCAATGCAGAAAAGGGCAAATCTCTCACCAGAGTGGCCTTGTACCCATAAAACATTGCTCCATATCCCTCAGTTCGAACAATTGTACGTACTGCATCGGTCATGCCTCTGTAGTTGTATCCACTATTGAAATGTGGGTTGTTGTGTCGGCCTTGTAGCTGCAGTCGAGTTTTCAGGACTTCGCTAGGAACATAAATAAACGAACTGGCAAAATCTCCTATGAATCCTGCTGTCAAATGCGTTAATGTATCTGGAACTCCAAACTGTCCAATTAATAACCGTTTGGTCCCTTCGTATGCACCGAAAAACAGCATTGTTGCCGGGAACGCCCCCAGAATCGCCGGGCTTAGCCCACCATATACGCCGCGAAAGCCTTCTTGTCGTAATATTGTCGATGTGGCTCGAGTCATGGTTCTATATTTCGTCACTCCTGGGGCTCCTTGTTGTCGGGTCTTGACCGTGTCTAATGGGTATATAAAAGCATCTCCAATCGACCCGCCAATGCCACCAGCTAGCAACACATTCCGCATCGAATGCTGCTTTCCATCTTCTTGAGGAGCGCTTCCTGCTCCTCCTCCTGATACAACCCCGTGTTTACTATGGAGCTCGGATGAATCAGTGAGATGCGAAGTTAGTGGAAGCGTATTACCGGTAGTGTAATGCCCTTCCATGGCTCTCTTCGCTCTCCGATGAGGTGTGTTGATGTATTGTTATTTTTGTTGAGGGTGTTTTTGCGAGTATAATGGGAGTCGTCGACACTCCTGTCTGTCATGTATTCTCCAGTCTATGCTTAATGTTGAAAATTTGACCAACGCCACGATCTGAGTTTGTCTTTTTTTCATCACCGCGCGTTCCAACTGGGCCGAGGAATTCCGGCGCGCGCCCCGGTTTACTCCTTGAGCCTCACGGGTACGGGACTCCGCCCCGTGCCTGTGCCTGTGCCTGTTACTGAATCTGGGCCTTGTCAGTGGAACTTTTTAGCAGTGGAATCAAGATGATTACCCCAGCTCGATCCCGAGGCCAGTGGTTGCGCATCCTTCAATGGTGGATCTTGGCGAAGAGCGCGGTGCAGGGCTGTATGGCATGCCTAACGGGCAAAAATGGATTTTGCAGTGTGAAAACCGGCTGTAATCATCGTGAAATACCCAAAAATTTACCGCAAGTCCGAGATATTAGGGTGTTGCAACAGCCGTGGGGAGCTGGCATCCAGCATGATCCCAGCCGCAGGGCTAATAATAGATTTGCGTGCCGCACATGCTGTGGTTTGGGTATGATAATTCCAGCGCCACAACAAATACAACCGAGCCTGCATCATTTTGAATTCTGCCAAGCTAGAATATAGACTTCAACGCATCCATCTTGCAGAGAGAGAGCGCAACTCTCAACCTAAGCGGTGGGGCTAGGGTGTTTTTTAATATGAGGAGGGAGGGCTGCTGCATGTCGGGGAGGCAAACCCCCAGATGCCGGAGCGAGCTTTTGACCGATCGGTTAAATTTAGAGTCGACCTAGATGGGCTTATTGGACCCCCCACCTGCATGCAACATTGAATAGCAGTCCTCTGTTCAAGAAAACAGCATTACTTGTCATTCCACGAATGGTTGTGATCGACATGGATTTCAAATGCCGATACACGGCGCCGTGGGGTGTAGTCAAAGAGTCCTCGACAAGCTGAAGAACTTAAACTAGTTTTGATAGCTGAACAAAAGCAAGATTGCGTTATACCGGATCAATTGATATCTCTTGCCGTTTTTATATCCAATCTACGAGCTGTGGTGGCGTATTGTGATTGCGACAATCCAAACTCTGTCAGGGACGTCACTCGGAGAAAACCCTAATCCGAGCTCTACCAGGAGCAAGGTGCATACAGTAAGCGTAAGAAGGAAAGCAGACAGACCGGGTTTATGCCATCCCATATGTCACCTTGCATGAGTTAGCCACCCCAACGGGACAATATGTAGGCTATATTGGCTTTTTAATCGTACATATAGCGAGATCCTAAAAGACAGTCGCGTTAGGTATTTTTAGATCTTTTTGACTTCCCCTCGGGATATCGAAATGTAGGTACTGACACGCCTCGCCGGGGTTGTCTGATCAATCAATTGAGGATGTTGAGACAGCCATTTCTTGAGCCGAACGAAAATAATCTGCATTTCATATGTCCATGCCAAGTCCAAAATCTTTTCAGCAGCTGTCTAGTCTTCCAGATCTAACACACAATCTGAATCTTGACACCTGGTAAACCATTAAGATCCAGAAATAAACTTTCCAGACAGCAAACCTTAAAAACAACAAACCGTTCGCACCTGTTGCATCCCTTTTTTTCTCATGTCTCATGCGATCAGTTACACCAGTCATACATTCCTAAACCGAGCCTGTTGTTTTTTCTATATATCTGAGTTCGATATTTTTTGCTCGTTCGGTTGACCTACTGTTTGCTCTTCCACTTTCATTCTCTCTCTCCACTCAACACCTCCCCTTTCTTTCGCCTGTCACATACTCTTTAAAAAACACTTCATTCGTTTGGTTTTGTCTTTGACTAGGTTGCAAATCCCCTGCTTATTACACTCATTTTGGCTAGTTCAGTGATTCCCGTTTGATACAGTGGATGCATCTATACATTTAAATTTTCACAGGTCCACCGACTAGAAGCAAAGCAAAGCACAGAGATCGTTGTTAATGAATCGACGCAAGAAGCGACAAGAAGACGACTATTCGGAACCATATAACTCCAATTGGAACGTCAATTCGGCAATGGCAGCCGGCACAGAGCAATCTCGACCGATGAGGTTGAACACTCCGCAGCCAATGCCATACCAATATTATCCAATTGCAATTCCATACCATCCACTATATTTGTACCAATATTCGCCTTCAGTTGCTGCATCTCCTCATTATCTTCAATACCATCATCAGCAATACAGCAATCATCACCACAATGTCGACACCCCGCCGCCGCCAATGGTGGTGCCCCTTCCTCCAGGTCACCATTCATTAGCTCAGCAAAATTCGGCTTATTATATGCCTTATACATATGTCAACCCAATGCAACAAACACCGCCAACACCATTGGCATCGCCATCTTCAAATCCAACACGGCTGATGAACATTGCTGATATCCCGGTACCGCGGGGGCCACCCAAAAAGCCACTGCAATCAGGCTACGCGGTTTGGGTGGGCAATCTACCACCAAATACTGAACTAGAGGACTTGCTGAAGCTATTTGGAAATATGGAAATTCAATCGGTGTTTTTGATTCAACGAACCAAATGTGCCTTCGTTAATTATCTCACCCCGAAGGCAGTGGACGAGGCAGTGGTCAAGATGAACGGGTTTAATTTCCGTGGTAAAACGTTGCTGGTGAAGAAAAAAACCACTGCCGATGATTCCAAGGCCAATTTGCCCCAAGATGACGAAATCGAATACGAAATTCCGCCGCAAGATGACAAGAATCGGTATTTTATCTGCAAAAGTCTAACGTTGGAAGACATCAAGGCATCGGCGCGGCTCGGCATTTGGTCCACTCAGCCTCACAACGAGCAGATCTTTAATGACGCGTTCAAAACTGCTCAGAACGTGTACCTACTGTTCAGCGCCAATCGCACCGGAGAATTTTATGGATATGCACGTATGGAATCTGCTATTTTGGATGATGTTCCATCTACTACTACTGGCAGAAACAGCAACTTTTCAACAGCTGTGTCGTCACCGACCTCGTCATCCAGATCCAACCCATCGTCACCGAGCTCCAGTATTTCGGCAGCACTATCAACAACATCATGGAACTCGTCTGGCCACCAGCCCAACATTACATCAATGAAACCTGATGAGTCCATTCCACTACCAGCCGGTCGGATTGTGGATGATTCGGCTCGTGGTTCGTTATTTTGGGAAGTGTTAAAGAGACCGCGATTACAAAGCTGTACATTCCAAATCAAATGGCTCAGCAGACATTCGCTTCCGTTCAATCAAATCCCACATTTGCGAAACCGATTTAATGAAAACAAGCCGGTCAAGGTGGCTCGCGATGGTACTGAGATAGAGCCTCTTGTAGGTGAGCAGCTTATTCGCATGTTCGGGTGATCGGTGAACTTGGGTTCCTCCTTTGTTGATGATGATTTGCATAACTTGTATAAATTTTGCCTTTTTCAATTTTTTTTTTTTAATTCGTGTATAAGAGGTGTCTGTGATTTATTACGTGGTAGAAAGAATTGCTAACGAAGATTACTCTGTCTTTGGAATTGCAAGAATGACCGACGATGTACTGCAACACGCCTCCAAGTCTTCATTATTCGGTACATTCACAGATCTACCGGTAAATTAGAGATCAATTGTTAAAAAGGCACCCCTTAATTCAAGGATTTGCATAGCTGAACGCGAAAATGTAGCCCGGCACGTCCTACTTGAGGGCGCATTCAAAGATCGGCGGACCAAACCTCCTGCAATGGCCCCTGAATGAACTATGTCCAATTACCATGGTACCGGTAAGTTAAGCATAGAATCTACAATTCATCATGGGCAACCAACGATAATAAAGGAAAAGTAGTATAATTCAAAAAAAATGGTATAAAGAATAGAATACAAAACAGGTCTACAATGATATCGTGTCGTTAAAAAAATCAGAAATAAATTTTTTGTTCAGTCATTACTTTAATCTAAACTGTCAGTAACAATTTAGAAAAGAGCAACGGCAGCGATAAGAGCAGCGACGGTGAAGTAGCTGGCAGTAGACTTGGCAGCGCCGTTAACTTGAGATGGACCGGAGGTAGCAGCTGGAGCTTGGGCTGGAGTAGAAGAGTTGGCTGGGGTAGATGGAACAGCAGCCATGGAAGTGCATGGAGCAGTACCATTGGAGAATGGAGCAGAAGAAGCAACTGGGGCCACAGCTGGAGCAGAAGAAGCAACTGGAGCAACAGCTGGGGCAGACGAAGCTGGAGCGACGGCTGGAGCAGAAGAAGCAACTGGAGCAACAGCTGGGGCAGACGAAGCTGGAGCAACGGCTGGAGCAGAAGATTCTTCACATGGGGTGGTGGCAGCAGCTGGAGCTGAGGAAACGACTGGGGCAGAAGATTCTGGAGCAACAGATGGAGCTGGAGTAGTTTCAGTCAATGGGCACACAGTGGTGGTTTCAATGACTTCAGAACCAACGGTAATCTTAATCACCTTGGTGACAACTGGAGCTGGAGCAGCAGTGGTGGTAGCAGCAACTGGAGCAGAGGTCACTGGAGCAGATGGAGCAGCAGTGGTTTCAGTCAATGGGCACACAGTGGTGGTTTCAATGACTTCAGAACCAACGGTAATCTTAATCACCTTGGTAACAACTGGAGCAGCAGTTGGAGTGACGGTAGCCGACGAAGCGGTGGCAGCTTCCAATGGGCAAGTGGTCTTGTTGACGGTGGTGGTCACATCGATAACATCGGTGTGGGTCACGTAGTCAGTGTGGACCGAACAAGCGTTGTTCTTGCAGTGAGTCACAAGACGGGTTTCGGTGTGGACATCGTACTCAGTGGCCTGAACGGTGTCGGTGACATCCTTGCCCATGGCGACGGCACAGGTGGCCGCAGCGACGGCGAAAAGAGTAGTAGAGAACTTCATTGTTGTGTTGTAGTTTCGTAAAGATTAGAGAGTGACGGTAGTTGGTAAAAACTATTAAAAATTAAAGAAAGTCGGTAGTTGGTATGGGTTGACAATAAAAAATCTGTAACGAAAAAAAAGGGGGGGATTTGAAGGGAATTGTCCACGGTTATATATTTTGAGGTGGCAGACCATAAAGAGGAGACCCCCGAACGGAAAACATTTGGGGAAGTGATTGTCCGTATCTGCAAGTCTACTCTGCCTCTTTTTCTTATGCTTCATCACAAAAAGCAACCTAGCGTATGCTTGCAAATGTTGAAAAAGCAACCCCAAGGGGGATCTGTGCGGCTCGTCGGGCTGATGGCGCCCCTATTTTTTTATGGCTGTGCGCACCTGGAAGAGCGATCCGATCGGGGACGGTCCATCTAAAATCGGACAGGCAAATATTCAGATCGTCAAGGTTCTGAATTGTGAATGTAATCATGACCATTGTTGGTTTGTATATTCAATTGATCCAGTATTCGTTTAAAACTAGCCTATAGTAACCCAAAGGCGGGGGTGGCTTTGGGCTCTGGGGCCAAAGCGTACGTGGGCGTGTAATTAATTACTCCCCCCTGAATTTGGTCCCACCACCCCCAGTGGCGGGCTCATCTCAAAGCAATCGATCGGCTCGCAAGAAGTGATTTGATAGACTCGAGGACGTAAAAAATGGATATTTTTTCGCTTTTTGTTTTTTTGGTTCCTTGTTATTTATAGGATCAGAGCACATTTGCAAAACCGCCATTCCGATACGACCTGGGTTGATGATCAAAACTAGCAAAAAAGCGCACCGGCGACCTCGGGGCCTTAAACACCGCTAGAGCTGCACCGATCGCCTCTGCACCTGCACTGTTACCTCAACACCAGGCGGGCCAATAAAAAGCCTGGTTGCTAGGCGCAAATCTGGCAGAAGCAATGGAAACTTGAAACGCTGACAGTCTTGGCCGGTGAACCGGACGCCATTCGTTAAGCTTCGAATTCTAGAGTTTATAGCGCGGCAGCCGACAGCTGCGCAACCACCATATGAAGGAACATCGCGTATACCACTGCGCTGGTACGAAACCGGTTTTCCGCTTAGACAATTATTGAGACATTAACCTCCCCCTCTCTTCTCGGAAAAAGAAGGGCCGTGGCCATGATCCACATTATTCGTACATGATATATGATAAATCATTACACGAGGTTCAATTAAACGTGGATACCCCAGTTTTTTCAGGGGCACCGGTACTGGTTTCTGATTCTACTACGAGACTTGGTCGCATCGATTAAGCACAACCCATGTCTCTTTGCTTTCCTCTTCTATCGACATTTGTGCATCCATCGATGGTATGGATATTCTTCGAATCTCAGGCGCAAGCCATATTTTTATATCGTATGTCTCGAAATCCTGTAGCAGCAATCTGCCATAGCCGAATCTGTCGGTTAACCGTTTCCACTGGAAATATCTGTGGCCTGAGCAGAATTCCAACGGCACCAGATCAACGGATTCACGAAGAGTGCACGCTCGACCCAATTTACTTGCAGCGGTCGGTTTGCGTATGCTTGGCTTTGCATGCATAACGCACCAATTGTCGGTCTGAATAAGAAGGTGGTCCCCTCACGATGCGTTTGCAAACAGTGCATGTGCGTTTGCTCGTTCGTACAAGATTACCAAATTGAGCTATTTTCAACCTGTTTTTGGTCGAGTGCTTGATGCATGGGTCTTTTTACGACAGTCTAAGCGGCACTATTAGACTTCCGAAAGGTAAACAAACAATCTGCAGATTGTCATATTGAATGCGAAACACATTTCCGACGTGGATCTGGTACAGCTGTCAAGTGAGACGAGTGCGGAGAATCGAATGGATCGATGTGATATGATTGATGCTCGGTTTTCATGAGGTTTGGAGCTCTCTGAATGCTGAAGAATCTGGATGGCACGGACAAACGGTTTATCCATTTCCCGTCAATCGCAGAATCCAGGGGGTGTTTATGAAAATTGCAGACCAGATTGGCACATCCTTGTGCGGGCGAGTTGGCGATCACTGGTGAATCACGGTGCTGATCGATTGATCAAGATTGCCACCACGATCGGCTGGGTGAGTCGTTCTAAAATGTCGACACGTCGAGGCGTTCGGAGGCATCGTACCGTCCTCGTGTGTGGGTGTGAAAATTCGGCGGTCCGTGCGTTCAAGTTGCACAAGATATGTCAAAAGTGTTCTAATTGTCAAATGTCTAAATTGTCTAATGATCAAAGAATCGAAAAAAATATTAAATACGATGGCATTTTCAAGATCATGCCATTGTTTCAGTCGGCTGTAAATACTGTGTCACCGTTTTGTCGGTGATGGTCACTATAATCGTTGTGGTAAGCTCCGCAGATGATGTTAGTGGACCCCCCGAGGGAGTTGAGGGCTCAATCGTAGTGGTAAGCTCCGCAGATGACGTTGGTGGACCCTCCGAGGGAGTTGAGGGCTCAATCGTAGTGGTAAGCTCCGCAGATGAAGTTGGTGGACCCTCCGAGGGAGTTGAGGGCTCAATCGTAGTGGTAAGCTCCGCAGATGAAGCTGGTGGACCCTCTGAGGGAGTTACGGGCTCAACCGTAGTAACAGGCTCCGCAGACGAAGCTGTTGGGCCCTCTGAGGGAGTTGAGGGCTCAATCGTAGTAACAGGCTCCGCATATGAAGCTGGTGGACCCTCTGAGGGAGTTACGGGCTCAATCGTAGTGGCTGGCTCTGCATATGAATATATTGGACCCGTCGAGGAAGATGACGGCGGCGAAGGTGGTAGCGATTCTGGGGATGAGGTCGACCTTTGCACGGGAGGCTCGTTCTGCGAAACGGGGGTGAACTCTGAAAGGATAATTCTAGACACGGAGATGCTCACCGTTCTGGTTGCGGCGACAGTAAGGGTGTTTTGCACCGTTTGAAAAATGGGCAACCCGTCTTTGGTCACCGTGATAGGGTGGTCGATTGTAATTGTGACGGTACTGGCTTCACCGTTATCTTCGGGTTCCTCATCATCGTCGCAATAGCAGTCATCATCATCATCATCATTGTCGTCGTCGCAATCACAGCAGCAGTCACAGTCGTCATCATCATCGTCATCATCGTCGCCATCGTCGTCATCATCATCATCATCATCATCGTCGTCGCAATCACAGTCACAATCGCAAGTGTCATCGTCATCACCGCAGTCGCAATCATCGTTGTCGTCATCGTCAGAGTCGCAGTCAGAATCATCATCACAGTCACAGTTATCATCGCCACAATCGCAGTCTGGGTCATCTGGATCACAATCGCAGCCCCCTGACTCCGATTCAGTTGAAACTGGAGCTGGAGGCACTCGCCTAGTCATGGTGACCTCCCATCCATCCGTATCAGTTGTGTCAGCAGAGTCGGTTTCAGTTGAATCATCAGACTCTGTAGCAGTGGTTGTTTGTCCGACCGTAACGGTGGTTGGATCCATAGTGACCACCACGGTGTAATACGGCAAGGGAGATTCAAAACCCTGAGTGTCGGTAGGAGCGGGATCATTGTCCATTGGATCAGCGCCGTCCCCCTCGTCAGCCTGGTCGAATAGTCCTGGCGGCGTTGCAGAGGACTCAACTTCCGGCATGGGTCTCAAGATCGGGTCATACTCCGAGAGCATGGATAGGAACGGCTTGACCCCTGAAAAGGCTGGCATGCCAGTGGTAGCCCCTTCTCCAGACACATCTTCTAGAAAATTCAATCTCTTGGCCAAGTATGTCTGTGAAGGTCCAACAACCCTTGGAATTCGGTGCACTAGCTGCGAATTGGCGATCACGCTCATCATCTTGGCGGCTGGTGGAGGCGGCGTAGCGCGGGTAGGCGGTGCGGCGGTTAGCTTGGATGGTGCGGCGGGAGGGGGGAGCGCGATAACTGGTTTCGGCGGTGTAGGGCGAGCGGCGGGTACAGAAGTCCCGGCTCGTTGCGTTGTGTAGTCAACGTCGTCGTCTTCATCTGTACAGCATGGCTCCGTCCCAGATGCCTCATCTGTCGAAATAGATACAGTGACAGGTCCGGGCAGCATTGTTGTTTCTTCTTCCTCATCACATGTAGCAGTGCACGAACTAGACGTCTCAAGCACAGTGGGGGAGTATTCAGTGAGAGTGGTTCCATACTCCGTTGCGGTTTCTTTTTCAACCTCTACCACGACGGCCGTGCTGACAAAAGCCCCGTCGGCAGTATCCCAGATCTCTCGGCTGTACGCCGTCTTTGACGCGGTGTTCGTAACATTGTATATGGCCGTCTTGTCTCCAAGCTTGGTTTTAGTGCCATCTGGATACGCATATTGGCTCTTCGAAAAAGCCCATGGGCCGTAGTCGCTGGAATCCTGGCACCCTTTTCCTTGGCAGCCGGAAATCACTCCGTCGTAGTATCCGTCGTAGTACCCAGAGTCGTACAGTGGAATACCATATCTGTCATGGCATTCACTGTAGTCCATAGGGGCCCCGTACGCTGTTGGATCGTCATCAGCAGTATCTTTGGCGTTTTCGATGGCTGGTGCTGTGGCTTCTGGTTCCAAAACAGCGCCACGCTTGTACATGGATATTCTTGGTTTAACTTCGTTGCTCGTTGGCAGGCTGCTGTTGCCCATTGTGCGGTTGTATGAGTTCATCGCAGTTTGATTGGTGTATGTTGTAGGGGCCATACTGTATACTGAAAACTGGGCCGTTTTGGCTACCTGAACGGGCTGCACACCAGATTCAAGGTTCATACTGCTCAGGGTCACGATTACCTGGGTATGAGGCTCCAACACTTCTTCTGGGCCGTCAATCTCAGTTTCTATATCGCTATCAGCAAGAATCCCAGGCATGATACCACCTTCGATATTACCGCTGGTGATGGTCTGCACATGCGGCTGAACTTCCAGCGGCGGTGCGAACATGGACGACGCAACGTCATGGAACGGGTCGTTGGTGGCAGGCGGTGGCAAAATACCCGACTCAACAGACACCGTTGTGGAAGTCTTTCTTGTGACATGGGGCTTGGTGATGGTCGGCTTAGGCTTTGCTGGCTGAGAGGTAGTCTTTTCGCTGGCCAATGGGTTTACAATCCTGTCGCGTTCGGACATCAGTGAAGTCAGATCAAGCAGCGACGAGAATGCTCCCGAGAGACCGCCCGTCGAGTGCTGGGTGGCAGTCAGCGATTGAACAAGAGAGGAGAATCCAGGGAACGGCGCAACAGTGGGCACTAGTGGAGTGGAAGCAGCCGTTCCGAGAGTTAGTAAAGAGGCCGAGCTAGTCATGGAGAGTTCTTCTGGCCGCTCCGAAGCTACACCCAGAGTGGTCACTGGAGAGAACCCCGAGAACGGTGCCACAGATGGTACCAGTGGCGTAGAACCACCCGCACCTAGCGTTAGTACAGGAGCCAAGCTGGTCATGGAGAGCTCTTCCGGCTGCTCCGAAGCCGCACCAAGTGTGGTCTCCAGAGAGAACCCTGCAAACGGCGCTACCGTGGGCACGAGCGGCGCTGCACGACTAGTAATGGCCTGATCGCTCTTTGTCGCAGCCTCCGGTGGTGGAGGTGCTGGTGGTGGTGGTGGTCCTACCGACGGAAGAGTATGCGGTACCAATGGTGCCGCTGTAGCCGTCACGGTCACGATCGTCACAGGGGCCGCATCGCCTTCTCCGTCGTCTTGATCATTATCATAATCACCCAGGCATTCTAAGTTACCATCTTCATTCCCGTCGTCCTCCTTATCAGTCCAGTCGGACCAGCAGTTACCGTCGTCGTCGTCATCCGCACATCTATTATCGTCGTCATCACCATCTTCTTCATCGTCATCATCATCATTATCATCACAGCCCATCATTGATGCAGACCAGTCCAAAAATGCCCAAAGTGATCTTTTTTGCTTGCTAGTCGCCACTTGGCTATTTTTGCCGCTGCTGCTTCCAACTTGGCGGGGCGGGCTTGGCATCGCCGCCGCGTGCACTGTGGCGACTATCACAGCCGCCAACACACACAACCAAAGCGCTTTCATACTTGTCTCTTAACGAGTGGATCAGTACCAGTGTAGATTTATCACCAAGGCAGAAAAGAACAAGGGGATGTGTCAAGGAAAACGACCAGCAAGCATTCTCCTTTTTGTGGACCAGGGTTGGACCCGTTCAATTCGGGCATGTCAGAGTTAAAAATAAACGGATCTTCATTTCCCCTTCGCAAGTAGCATACCTAATAAAATATCAATACTACAAGCATACGGAAATGGAATGCACAGCTATACTGGCACTAATTCGGAAAGTGAGTTTCTACTTGGCAATCTCAGCGTGGATCCCCGCCGCACGGCCTGTCCCAACCAAAACGAGAAGAAGATGCCAACCACACGCGAGCAGCTTGAGGCAGAACGATGAAAGCATGCACGACATGCCGCAAGGCCAAACAACGATGCGACGCGGAACATGAGTTTCCCAACAAATGCACGCGCTGCCAGAGGCTGGACAAGGTGTGCGAATTTGATAACGGCATCAGTGCGTCGGGAAACAGTGGTCGCTGGCAGTTTCCGACGTTTGATCGGTACTGCGACGTGCCGTTCGACACGACGTCCAAAACGATCCACGGGGTTGAGATCACTACGGAAATTCAGCAGCAGCTATACCGAGTGTACATCACACAGTACCATCCAATATTTCCGGTGATCCCCGACTCGATGCTGGCGTTCAACTCACCGCTATTCTCCGGTCGTAGCCGCATCTTATACTGGACCATGCTGCTAGCGGCGAGCCCATTTTGCCACCAATCGCTACAACCAGTAATGCTTATGCATATACAAATGCTTATTTCCCAGGGCCATGGAAAGGACTATATCCGGCAACCGTACGACACGCTGGCATACATCTTGGCGCTGGTATTGATGGGGTATTGGCACACTGGTGCTCGTCGTTTGCAGGACGATAGTGCTTGGGTGTATAGCGGCATGGCACAGAACCTGTCGGTATTAATGGGACTGCATAGTGGTAATTCGCGTGAATACGGCGCAAGAATCACCAAGGAAGTCGCATCCGCTACGTGGCAGGCGCTCTTCCTTTCCCACCGGCTCATGGCCATGGGTTATGGGCTGCCCTCTTCCATGGCTGCTACGAACGTGTCTCTCACGGGAAATACACAGTACGATATCCAAGCGAGGATTCTTATAGAGTACAATTCATGCGTGGATTTGCTAGTTCAAACACCTTCTGCGGCCCAGCCGCTAGTGCTCCGCCGGTTCAACGCCGCACTATCAAGCATCTCAGCTTCCGATACATGGTCGCCGGTCACACACCTGGTCGCGCTCTATGCAAAAACACTGTTCAATGCTTCGTTCATGCTTCCTGGCATAGCACCAACCGACACCAAGGATATAGTGCTGCCAATGTATTCCTGCGCTATACAAACGGTGTCGGTGCTGGACTCGCTCGGGGCCACCATGGACACTCGAACTCTGCCAGTGTTTGTAGTGCGGCACATTGTAACAACCATCATCGTACTGTATCGGATCCTTGCATCACAATATGGTGATGAGCTGCCGAAGCAGGCAACACTGGACTGCATCGCTACGCTGTACCGCCATTGCACCAGCCACAGCGCCAGTTGGGCTGGCGCTTTTGTCAAGAGCTTGCAACAAGTCTACGCAGCAGGTGACATGTCTACTACACTGTGCAATATGACCACCCGTCATGGAGCAGCAATTGTCATCTACACTGCAATGGAGGTGATTACATGGCGCCGTGAAAACGACCCGGAATACCTCTACGACTACCAGCACGAGTCGAGCCGCACCGCTAACGGCCACGAGCGGTCGACGCTGGATATGACCCTTTAGATCCAAAAAAATAAAAAAATGCTTCTATTAATGATAGTAAAATAAATAAATAGCCGGTGCTACGACAAGTCGAACCCGGCATGCGACCGGATGGCGTACAGCAGCTTTTCCCGCAGAACGTGCTTGTCCTGGTAATCCGGCAGCTTCAACAGATTGACACACGTCGACGCGGTTGGCAGTCGTACGCGGTCGTTATAACCCGAATTACGCAAGGAAAACAGCGGATTGAGTGCTTTGAACCCTTGTAGCGGAGCTTTAGGCGCAGAGGTGACAAACTTGAGCAGCAGCGACCGGTCGCTATTATCCATTTCTCGAACAACCTCCCAGAACATCTTGACTGTAATGTCCTGGGCCGTGAACCCACCATAGCTGGTGTGCCGTTGCAAATCGTCCACATTGATCGACGAGGTTCCGCCGGAAATCAGCATCTGCAGTTCAGTAGCGTTGAACATCGCGAGCCAGTGCGGCGCAATCAAGGTGGCCATTCCACGGAAGAACGCCGTGGTTTGCTTGGCCAACACTGTATTGAGCCGATAATTAGCCACCGCATGGATATATTGCAGACGGTTGGAATCAGTAACCGGGGTATTGGCCCCGTTTTCACAAAGCTCCACCTCGCCATAGGTAAAAGTCAGGTTCAAGTCGGACTCGACATTGCCAGTGTACCGATGTACCTTGACCAGTGAATCGTAAACCTCCGGATCTAACCAATACATGTCATCAAACGAGCTCTTGAATCCTCGACCTTGGCATTTTTGCAGGAAAAAAGGCGCAAACTCAAAATCCACCAGAATACCCTCCCACAAACACTTGCCGATAATCTTACCCAAAAACGAAATCCGGTTCAATGCTTCATCTTGCTCTTCGTCATCATAGTCTGCAATTGCCGGGTTGGGGTACAGCAAATGGGTCGGTGTTTCCGAAAATAGCCCGGCATCGGGGTTGAACCCTTCGTCGGAAACTCTGTTCAAAAACTCCTTGGTCAACCCACCGCCATCAATGCCAACTTCAACTTCCCCATGGCTGGACACAAACTGGATATGCAACCGGTCGTGTAGAGATTGGTCGCGTAGTTCTTCAAACGCACTCTCGAACGTACGCTCTCGTTCAACTTTGACCAGCCGCTTTGTGTTAGATTCAAAGTCTTCCCACGCACGCCGCAGGTTCTCGGGCTCCGAGTAACTCTTGTCAATGTACTGCTCGAACACTCGTACTCGCGTTGCGAATGGGATGAAAAATGGAGTCTTTTCCAGCAATGCGGTACGAACATCCGTGTCAGCATCTCCATTCACAACAAATGACTCCATTTCGAAATGCTTGGTCATGAGCCAGAAATCCTTGGGCAAAAACGATCGCCGAGTGTTTTTGATATACAACTGTCGAACCACTCGTAGCAGCATTTCCTTCAGACGGTTCATTAAGGACGTATCCACTGCTACACGGTCCAATTTCTGCTCATTCCAAATCATTGAGAACGTGAGATTCTTCAAAAATGTTGCTAGCTTTTCCACCTCATCCATGGACAGTCCCTGCTCATCATTGGACAGAAACTCGGCATCGTCGCTCACCATAAGCCAGAACGAATAGAGCTCCAAAAACAACATACATTCGTACCATGCATGCTCATCATTTTGCTGAGCAAATACCAGCTCGTCCAAAGAAATGACGTTTTTGCATGCAAGCTGATACGTAATAGATTGCTGGAAAGCCTTCCAAAATAACTGGGTCGGGCTGTTTGTCGCCAATGTCAAGTACATTACCAAATCTCGCTGCTTGGATGGATTTCCCCGGATCAGCGTAACAAACAAGTGTGCCACTGTCTTGATGGAGTCCTCCTCGTTGTCAATCAAGCTGAATACCGCTTGAACAAATTCTCGCATATACAGCCGTTCAATCTTGTTCAAAACTTGGTCATCTATTTGCTCCGAGTCTTCGTCACTTTCAAACGGCACCACCGACAAGACCGCACTCAAGGACTTGATCAGTCCTAGAGATAGCTCATTTGTAGTTAAAATATGCATAATATTGTCCACACATATGCCCACTTTTTCAACCGATAGCGATTTTAGTTGTTCAGACATGGTAGCAAATGATCCGTTGAACCCCAGTGTTTGAGGCTCTACATGGGTGAATACATCCTTCATAGGCAGCGCAAACGATATAAATTCGGCATTGTGAAATGGAGCCAGCTGTTGTACCGCATACCATAATACATCGTCATGTTGTACTTGTTCTAACAACTGACAAATAGTCACAAACACCCCTGCTGACGAATACTGGGGCAGCTTCGAGATAATGCCAACAGCCATATGGACCAACCCAGGATCCTTCATCACAAACTCAACTACCGGAACCAATGCTTGCAAGCTAGCTTCTAAGCCTTGGCCACTTGATACTACTCGTGAGACTATAGCCAGTCGGTCCTTGCTCGTATGACGAAGCACCCTTGTCACAAATGTGAAGCCCCGCAAAAGTTGATCCACATCAGTATCAGCTTCAGCTTCAGAAACCAAAAACCGCTGGTCCCATTCATCACTGACCTGCCTGGCTACGGCGACCATTAGTTGTCTGCGCCGTGCAAATGATTGTATTACAGCAGCAGCGTGTTCCTCTTTACGAACCTGCTCCCGCCGTTCCCGGTCTTCTTTAGCTTTTTGTAGTGCCGATTGGCGGCTGAGTCCGGACGTGGCACGACCGCCCAAGTTGATCTGGCGAGTTCTACGGGTTGAGCCCGAAAAATTCATCATAATGCCGAGAAGTAGTAGTCGTGAGTAATCTAGTGGTGGTGGCGAGGGTTTTAGCGGTGTGGGTAGTCGTCGCCCGGTTGGGATCGCGCCGCCTATATCTAGACGGTTCTAACGATGAGCCAGATATAATGGCTAGCACGCGTTCTCATTTCGGCGAAAAGCACATATATGCATACAATGGAAAGAATATTTCGACCAGTGAGCTACTTTTTGCACATGGTTGGTGATTTTAATGCCGACACAATGGCCTGCAGAACGGGGTAGCATACTGAGCCGCACCGCCAAGGATAAGATCAAAAAATTGAAATTGTCTATCTATAATACAAAAATAATAAAAAAAGAAACAAAAAACAGGATTGTCAACTCCAGGGAGACAAGAATGTCATAAAAATCATATCAAAGAAGTGTACTTTTTGTCGCCATGAAACAAAGTCATCACATCATTAAGCATTAGAAAAGGGTAAAGTCGTCAACACGTGAATCAGGTCCATCAAGAAACCTAGAACAAAGCAGCCAGGGCAGCCAAAACAATCATACCGATTGAAGGAGCAGCAATAGAGGCCATATTCTTGGAATGAGAAGAAGAAGAACTAGAGCTTGACGAGGAAGTGCCAGTGGCCTTGGCCACGGAGGTGACCGATTGCTGGGTGGTGGCAGAAGAGGCATTGGTCAATGAAGTTGCTTCAGCGGTTGCATTTTGTTCAGCCAAGTTGTACAAGGCGGTTCGAGACGACAAGTACAAATTAGAGACCATCGAAACCTTGTGAGTAACGGCAGACGTGGTATGAGCCGACGATGACGTTGAGCTTTGGGTTGCATTTTCAGCCTCCAATTCCAAAGCAGCCAAAGATGGCAACGAAGAGCTGCTTGGGTTGGAGCTGGAACCGGAAGAAGAGCTGCTAGAGGTTGACGAAGTGGTCGATGGAGGTGGGGGAGGAGTGGAAGATGGAGAAGATGAGGAAGATGGTGGTGGAGTAGAAGTTGTAGATGGTGGTGGTGGTGGGGAAGATGATTGAGGGGCTGATGATGGAGCGGCTGAGGATTGAGCAGTTGGGCTTGATGAGCCGCTTGAGCCGCTTCCACTTGCGCCAGCACCACTGTCACCAGAGCCAACTTCAAACACTTCAATATGAGCAGAAGATCCCTTTGGAGCGGTGACGACACAGAAACCAGCACCACCAGCGCCATCGGCAGACTCACCAGAGGTCACTTGGTTGATTTGGTTCTTGGAAGGATCAATTTCACAAGGAGTACCGTTACAGTTACCTTCATCACAAACAATTCGGACACCAAAAGTTGGAAGAGTGTTACTATTTGGGCAATCTGGTTGCAGGTACACAGGATTCCAACCAATCTTGACAAAGGTATTGCCGTTGCCATCGGTGTTGGCACCAGCAACATAAGGAGACCAATTACCAACTGGGTTTTCCTTGACACCCCAAATGCAACCTTCTTCGACAGACGTTCCAGGAGGATTGATATAGTAATGAGCCGCAGTTGATGCCCAGTAGCTTGGATCTGGAACAGCAATGGTTTCGCTGGATCCAGATCCAACATTGGTAGGAATCAACATAGCTTCATTACCTGGTAACACTGTTTGGCAGAACGCAACTTGTTGGTTGCACGTGTTACGAGCCTTAACGGTACCAGTACCGTCATAACAATATGGCTTATTGGGGAATGGCTTGCTGATGGATCCATCTTGGTTACATTGCAACCCACCATACTGGCTTCCTGGATAGGTGTAAGAAGTAACTGCTGGATCCCATTGACCAGACAATTGACCTGGAGGACAAGCATAAGGACACCAGTTGCCTGGCTCACATGGTTGATTAGGACTCATAGCCCAGCCAGCGTTTTGCTGGTTCGGAGTGACGGCCACCAATCCCTCATTGGTTGGAAATTGGCATTGACCACCTCGCTTTTGAACTTCGATAGCTGGTTCAGAAGACCGTTCTTGATGTTGATGATGAACATGGTGACCATGCTCAAGAGGCTTTGAAACTTCGTGTTTGTGGTGCAATTGCTTGGCAGAGGCCAATCCACTCAAAAGAGCCACTAATATTGTCGAATGCATTGATTAATGGGTATAATTGAAATAATTTGGCGAACCTCACGTGTATTTGTGTTGTGTAATAGTATTCCAGCTATCACTTGGTGATGAGTTCAGGACGGTTTGACTAGTCGAATCCGGCGAATATGTCGTGTCTCGTTGCGAACTGTGTGTACTAGAAAGATTCTTGCTCTATAGTACTGGAAATATAAGTTGGCTGTCGTGTTTACCTCTTTCAATGGTTGTAGCTTTTGTCGCACTAGGAATTAATAAACGAATGTAATCTTGGCGATATTGAAAGGGAAAACGAATGTCGTGAATAGAGATAGAGATGGAGATAATGGGATCCAAAAAATAAGGGGGGTTCCTTCGACTCCTTTTTATTTATTTATTTTGAAGCAAGAATTTTGACATGCCTATACATTTTTTCATAAGACTGATTACTTTTTCGGACGTGTTATTGACTGAGTAGCTCGCCAGATAGAGTAGATATGCATGTCGATCCCTCGCTTAGGCAGTGCGCGTGCGCTCGCGGCACCAGATTGGGCCAATGCGCACTCGGCCCGATTGGGCCATACCTGCGGCTCATCCCATCAGATTTTGAACCTGATGTTTTAGCAGGAAATGGGATATCGAGAGTACAAATGCAAAACGTTTCATCAAAGTACGATTGCATGTCCAGGAAAGAAAGTTTGCTCATCTTAAAATGTACTAGGCTATGACTAGATGTATCAAGGTGCCCCAGGGGGGTCCTGGGCGATCGAAAGGGTAGTGTAGACCGATCGAAGATCTGTTTTGAGGGTTTCCGCGTAAAAATTGATGCCACTGCACGGCCCGTTATGAGTGAGTAATTAACGGTTGGGTTCCGGAGTTAAACCTAGCTTAATTCGATTATCTACCGGTAACTTCTAAATCGATGAAAAAGCAGGAGAACTGGCCAGGATTATTCAAGGGTGGTATGATTGAACCCCAAGGAAACGATTGCAACACTGAAGCTGTCAACGATCCAATTCAGCAGGATGCCATCTGGACAAGCCTTGGCTCTGAAAGGATCAGTTGTCCTCGGTACAGAGTTTTGATGTTTTGAATTCGATCGTGGGTCCTTGAACTCAATTGATGAGCGAAAGCGGGGAGAACACAATAGAGACTGTTGGTAGCTGGCTGCTCGTCCCCATGACCTGGACGGGTAGACTAGCCTTACCTGTGCTGCAATTGCCTACACGCCAAATGAGCACGTTAATTGGCAAACTGCAGAACAGACATCAAGGCTGCATGCGTGGTCAGTCCCAAAACATGCATTAATTTGCATCCAACACTACGCTCGAAATCAATTTCCCGGTTGTCACCAGACTCTGGAAGATTCTTTTTGGATCTGTACAGTATACAGATCGTACAAAAAAAGCCCTGTTTGAAAAGTTTATTCGTCGATTGTCTAGGAGTATGTTTCTGCCACTTGGTGCCGCGCCTCCCCTGAGGCCGCTGCGAGCCCCAGGAACAAACTTTTTCACCTCGGCCGGGGTCCGGTACCCGGTCGACCGACGCTTATGCATCCGTAGACGGTAATCGCCAAGCTGTACATTTTTGTCTATAGTGATCGATCGATGCATGAACGAAAATTTTCACGATACCCGGCGGCGGTCGCGGAATACCTGCCGCATTGAGGACCGTGGCGGATTATGCAGATCCAGATGCAGGCCCGTTACGTGTAGACGCATTAGCCTATTCTGAACATGATCAATTAATTGAGATACTGAAAAGAATTGATAACTTTGGTGCTAGTCTAGTCTTTGCGATCCCAGTTCATGAATATTCATAAGATTGGTCGGATGTACCATCAGGCCAGAGACACCTGTAGTGCTTCCATTTTCGTTATCCCTGTACCGAGCTAATTGAGACCAGCCAAGTCCCGTTTCGAATGCTTTGCGCAGCAGTATTGAAATTCTATCTCGGCGGTGCAATGACCCGATAGAGCACAGAGATTCTTCGGGTATCGTTTACCGTTCCAACTTTAGACCTTTCGGGTGTGAAACAGGCGGTGAATCTCTTTTCAAAAGTAGATTGATTTTGATGAATACCTGCAGTATTCGTCGATCTGCAAAGGTTTTTGTTTATCTATTTATGTATGTACCAGAAGGGGCTGTGTAGAGTTTATTCTCTTCAGACCAGCATTGGCCGAAGTCAAGTCTCATGATGGTCTGACGCCTCTGGTCCGTCCCCCTGGGTACACGGGATGCGGCGGACGACGTATCCCCGACAACCGCGCCGATCATCAAACTTTTGCGCAGGATCCGCTAGATTGGATCCAGAGCTGGTCACGTCCGGAGCAGAAAACACCAAAACAACTATTAACCTACTGGGGTGGGATATTCCAGAAGACTTTGCTCGGTTGTTGTATTACCTTATCGGGTTAAATTGCCACAGTGTGTAGGTACCTGTTTAGTTCCTGATCGGCAGTAAACTTGATCCAAGGGCGAAAGGGCCAAAGGAGGCCCTCCTTCGTAGTCGACTTGCTATCCCTGTGCATCCACCATTCATGTAGTCGTGCCATTTTACTACCGGGAACTGTTTATTGATTGGGCCGTAGTACATGCTCAACAAGGACCTGGTAGGGCTACCGGCTATTCAGGAGCCGCGTGCGGCCTTGAGTACGGTGAGCCGCCATCGCTAGCCTTATTATACCAAAGCTAAGCTCGAGCGAAGCGAGCAAAAAAAAAGGCCGAGCGCAGCGGTATCACGAGAGAAGAGGATGCCGCTGCGCTCGGCCTTTTTTTTTGCTCGCTTCGCTCGATATTTATGGTCGCTATGCGCTGCATCGGTCGGGCGTAACGAGCATAGAGTAAGCTCCGTTCAGTTATACTCGATTATATTATCATTATACAATGCATATGGACAAGCGCGATCTATCTCTCTCTCAACATATATGACTGGCCAAAGTCACGCCGTGGCTTTTTGGCAACGTCTTTCAAGTACTTGCCGTCTATCACGTTTATTGAGGCCACGCGGTGGCCGCAGTGGCCAAAGCAAAATCCTTCCAACGGCGGAGCACAGTTAGGCAGATGCCGAATGTGCACATCTCTGGCACATATCTTGTCGTTGACAGTTCTTGGTTTAGGGTCCAGCTCGACCACTTGACGAAAATACGGCCCTTCATGTTTATACTGCTCAGGATCATCAGGGTCGAAAAGAGGCGCCTTGTATGGATCCGACTTGATGGCCAGGTGGGTGACAGCAGGGCATTTTCTTGCCAACGCGATCACTGCATCGTAAGTCCACCGGGATGCATGTTCAGCCCATGACAAGTAAAAGTTGACCACTTCGGGCAAAGCACTAGCCAGCGACTTCACTATATCGTCTGTGAGCTGATATCGTTCATCCAGTGGGGCGCGCCGCACCCGGTTGTTGTCTACTACTTCGTCATCCATAACCACCCTGAAGCTTCGAATGCACGGGCCAGCCAATTGAACAAGGCATCCGGCCGGAATGATAGCATTGCGAGCATGCAATTGAAAACTTCCCAACAATGGTGGCTTGGCTTGTACCAACCCCCGCATTAATCCTTCGACATTGTTCCCGGAACACTCAATATGCAGACTGGTGAGCGCAGTCAGACTGCCGAAAAAGATTCTGGAGAGGGATATAGGCAACGATTTGCAATTCTCCAACGTCCAGTGCAAAGACTTTACATTGCAAAACGACGCCCCGGCAGTGGTGGTTGCTTCATCAAGTGCTGGTTCGCTTTCTCTACCCATAACCAATGCCAAGGCTTGCAAGTCTGCCTCCCGCGAAGCAAGTGCTTCCCATAGTCCTTTCTGGCGACCACCCATTCCATTTGTGAGGTTAACAATGAGCCGTGATAACGTGGGTAGTCGCTTCAATGCATCCTCGGCCCCTTCTCCATGGGGAGATATCCGTGGAAGGTGTACTGCGACGTTGATCTTGAGAGTTGCCTCGGGGGCTCTCTTGCAAAGCTCGATCAGCTCGTCTGGAGAGAATCCCTCCACAAAACTATTGAGAGTCAAGGTGATCTCCGTCAGTGATGGCGTGATGTAATGCTCTAATAGTGAAATATCGGTTTCGCTCGAAACCCCGGTGATGTCGAGCTGCTGCAAGTTGAACTGCAAATCGGCTAGCTGACGATGAGTACCATCAAAGCTCGACCAGCCAAATATCACCGTCTTCTTAATAAATTTCGCATAAATGCTTCGTCGCTGGAGATCCGAAATACCACATAAATGCCGTACAAACGCTTTACTCCAAATAAGTCTGGCTGCACAATCAAACCACAAGCGGTTGACACACAAGCAATCAAGCAGGGCCGATTGGCGGCGTTTGTCCTGAAGATATTCCAAGATCACTGATAAAATCTCCGGTACATCCATCACAGAGCCAGGCGTATACATCAGTATCGAATCGTTTTGATGGCTGACAACGAGGCTCGTCCATGCGGGGTCCTGCTGGTTGCGCCTTGGGGTTTTGGGAGCCTATCAAGTGGCCGGCAGAACCAACTGAGCGAAATCGGGTGCGGCGGGGGAATGATAGCAATTGAACATACTCATAGTAAATCTAGTTTCATGATAATAAGTGGTTTGCAGAATGCACCAAAGAGCACAGACACGATATTGCACGTAATTAATCAAAAATATCAGAAAAAAAATACAGAATAAAAAGGGAAAAGGAAAGACTAATTCTTTAAGAAACCTCATTCATATCGCAAACAGACACTAAGATTGGTTGCATTCACCCGGTTCCTTGCCGGCTTGACCTTGACCACCTTCTTCATCACTGTCATCGTCCTCATCATCCGATGCTCCGTCCTCATCTTCGTAATCATCTTCAAACTCATTCAAGTCTTCATACTCCAAAGCTTCACCAGTGTACCAGTCCACGGCTCGAGGAATCAGCTTTTCCTTGATTTCTTCACCCAATTGGTAATCAATTTCCAATCGTTCTTCCAAATCATCCGGCAAGTCTTCTTCATCTTCGTCACTCTCCTCAGCAGTTGGGGCCTTTGGAGGACTGAAAAACTGGAAGAACGATTCAGCTGGTATCGTCTTTTCTATGGTTCGAGTGGCCTTGGTGTGCTTGTTTCGTTGCTTTCGCTTTTCGATTCTCACAGTCAAGTTGTTGTCTGGAGATGACCAGTTGATTTCATCACCTTCAGCATGGTCATAAATAAAGTCACCACCATATCCAGTTTCTTCTTGGTAGTAATATGTTTTGGTCAATGTCTTGTTGGTGAAGAATTCATTCTTGCCAAATTCAAAAACCAATGCAAACCCTGGCTTTTCCAAGTATTTCATTCGAACATCGATCAAACTTTTCAATGCTTCTTCATCTCGATCTGAAATGGTTTCGGCCACAGGAACCAAGTTTCGTAGAGCAGTGAGCCAGAATTCTGGAATACCATTGGCTGGCTCTTCTTCTTCTTCATCTTCGTCGTCGTCCTTTTCTTCTTCTTCTTCCTCTTCTTCTTTTTCTTCTTCCTCTTCGTCATCTTCATCCAATTCCTTACCAACCTTCACTTCAGCTTCGGTTGGTTCTTCAGAACCAGAAATGATCTTTGCTCGTCGTTCATACAGTGGTTCGTATTTCTTGAAAAACTTCTTTTCCAATTCCAGCAATTCTTCTTGGAATTGGGCTTCCAATTTTGAATGTTCCAATTGAACAGCCTTCAGTCCGGAAATTCGATCCTTGACTGGTTGTGGCAAAGAATCAATGTAGCCGCTTGGCTTGCCGACCAAAGTACCCAGCTTGCCTTGGATCATTGACAACAAGGCTGGGTTGTTGGCCAAACCGAGACCCGCAGCTCCTCCAGCACCCTCTTCTTCAATAGTTGATACGGAAGGCGCCGAGGCTCGGGCAGCAAACGACGACGTGGCGGTGGCAGGGGTGTTCTGCGGAGTTGGCGCGTTGGCCAGATCGTTCAACCGCTTGTTCTTGATGGGTTCTGCCATGGTACGGTATGGGTGTAGTTAGACTAGTAGACAGATGTTGTCGTGGTAGAAGAGAAGAAAGAAAGAAAAAGGGAGAGAGCGGGCAATAACCTAGGGAAAAAAAATGGGCTAAGCGCGCGCGTGTCGTGTTGCAACAAAAACGCAATAGCTCTCCGATCTGTTACCCGGCCATTAGTCGCGTGGCATTAATTAGGGCTCAAACTAATCGCTGCGGCTTACACAACAATGATCAAGACAGAATGTACGCCACTACCCTGGCTATAGAGCCAGTTCTTCTTGCGTGTGATGGAGGTGAATATTCTCCCGAGTATCCAGTGTCAAATGTTCTTAGAGACGACGATTCGGTTTACAGCACCGCCGCCAACCAGTCGACATGCGATCTGCTGTTTCGCATTTCTCAAGGCTGCGTCAGTTCGGTCACCGTTATTGCGCCAGACAGCCATTTCTACAGCAGTCCTGTCGATGAGTTTTCGATAGCGTTGGCCATCGATCAGGATGACATTCCCAGCGCCCAGTTCTATACTACATCAACATGTTACAAGTACACGCTGCACCTCGAGTTCTCTACTCCTCTGGCGGCTAATTTCGTGCTAGTTCGATTGTCCAGCTCCCGCGACAGCAATGTCGATATTGAACGTGTGCTGATCAAAGCCCCTCGAATAGGTTACCATCCAGTGATGGCAATATTCTGAAAATTGACATATTGGCTACAAAGACGTAGTGGATGTTGTAGTGAGTCGTGATTGTCTTGCCGCGGCTATATGAGCGATCGGAGATCTGGCTACCGACTACCGGGGGCACAGTGTGGGGGAGCAGAGTGCTCCGAGGCTGGCCCTGGCCCGCGGTGATTTACCCCACATCGTTTCTATTTATTTATTCGATCCTGATACCTGTTTTTTTTTGTTAAGCTTATCAACAATGTCCAGAGTAATCAAAAGTAGCAAGCAACGGGCTCTGAATTTGCTGTCATACGTCCAGAATCACGGTGCAGCATGCCCATGTCATGGTTGTTCTTCGGTGCGATCTGGTCAAGCCATGAAGTTTGCCGAGCGAGCTTTTAGCGCAAAGAACCAAGCACGAAGCACCGACTATGCATTCCAGATGGCTGCTTCCAACATTCGATATGGCAATGGTGCGACCAGTGAAGTTGGCATGGATTTCAAGAACATGGGTGTTGATCGGGTTGCTCTGTTCACGGACAGTACGCTGCTCAACCTGGCACCTGTCAAAACCGCCATCCAGGCATTGGAGCAACAGGGAGTCAAGTATGATATATACTCTGATGTGATTTGCGAGCCAAAGGATTACGGGGTCAAAGATGCTATGGAATGGGCACGAAAGCTCCAGCCTCAAGCTTATCTCAGTGTTGGTGGTGGGTCTGTGATGGATTATGCTAAAATTGCCAATCTGTTCCAGGTATACCCGGAAGAGGATTTGTTGACATTCACCAATGCCCCAGTAGGAAAGGGACAATCTGTTAAACGGGAGTTATTGCCACACATTGCAATCCCCACAACTCAGGGTACTGGATCGGAGACCACTGGCACTGCAATCTTTGACATGCCGAGCATTCATGCCAAGACCGGTATTGCCAACCGTGCATTGAAACCGACTTTGGGTATCGTAGATCCAGAAAATGGGCGATCCATGCCTGCTGCCGTGAAAAGTTCGTCAGGATTGGACGTGCTGTGTCATGCATTGGAGAGCTGGACCGCTATTCCGTACAACGAGCGATCTCCACGACCAACAAATCCCATTGATCGACCAGCTTATCAAGGAGCAAACCCAATCTCGGATATTTTCGTGTTGGCAGCGTTGAAAATGACGGTGGACTATTTGCCTCGGTCGGTGCGGGATCCAGACGACCGTGAGGCTCAGGAGAACATGATGCTCGCGGCCACTCTTGCTGGTGTTGGCTTTGGCAATGCCGGAGTCCATTTGTGCCATGGCTTGTCTTATGGATTGTCCTCTCAAAATCCAGGCTACCAACATTATCAATATGATGTCGGACATCCAATCATCCCTCATGGGGTGTCTGTGGCGGTAACCGCACCATCAGTTTTCAAATACACCGCCGCTTCCAACCCAGAACGTCACCTGAAGGCTGCAGAAATCTTCGGTGTAGACATTTCCCAAGTCAAAACTGAATCTGCTGGCGAAGTGTTGAAGGAAGCTCTTCAAGACTTTTTGCACAACAAGCTTGGAGACCAGCCAAAGGGTATCACTGCGTTTGGATTCAAGGCTAGCGACATCCCAGCGTTGGTTGAGGGCGCATTGCCACAACGACGAGTGTTGAACTTGGCTCCGTCAGTCCATGATTCCGATGAAGGCATGGTAAGAGAACAGTTGGCCGCTATTCTCGAAGACTCCTTGACTGTTTAGAGCTGTAATCTAGACTAGCTACCAATCAAATTGTGTATACAACTCGGGGCACCCATCCCGCAAGTCTTAGGCTTGCTGCTTATCACAACGTCTAATCTTAATCGAGAGCAGCGAACTAAGAAAAAGAACGAGCGAAGTGAACAAAAAATAAAAACAAATCGAGCGAAGCGAGCAAAAGAAAACAAAAAGGATAACCTTGCTATACTATGATGTTTCCCCGGATTCCGAATTACCAAGACGCCACCATCATCATCAATAACCCAGTCTAACGCAGCAGCCTAATGCAAGATAGCTGAATCGTCAAGAGTAACCACTGGCTATCACTAATTCACGCTGCTATCAGCTATGATGAATTTATATTGCGACATTCGATTTTCGAACCAATGGCTCGCCGTACCGTACCGAAGCTGGGGCTCAGGCTCATGAGCCTCAGCCTGAGGCTGAGGCTGAGCGGGAGCCCCGCTTCGGCCGCATCGGAGAGCGAAAACCAACTACGCAATTTGGTCCGCGCACATGGGACGATCAATTGATATCTTGCCCTTATTTTTTTTCTTTCTCCAACACAAACACTTTCTGCCCTGCCTCACTCTTTTTGGCTTCATTGTCATAAAACTAGTATTCTAACACAATTTTCCCGGAAACTTCCACTACAGACCATTCCAATCGATGAAAGGTGATCCAGATATACGAAACGGATGGAAGAACAATAATGCGTTGAAGCTTGGAGTTGTCAAGCTCCTTTTGGTACTCAGCTACCTACCGGTGTACCATGCCATGCCGGTATACTTATCTCCACGGCGTTTGGCCGCCAGCGAAATAGAGCACCACGAACCAATGACCAGCTCGGATTATTGGTTTAATATGGGTATTTCTGCGCTTTTGGTCATTTTGGGCGGTGCGTTTGCTGGTCTGACCATCTCGTTGATGGCTTCTGACGAGGTGAATCTCCAAGTTGTTGAACAATCTGGAACTCCAAGTGAACGGAAAAATGCTCGACGAGTGTTGAATCTGTTGAAAAGAGGCAAACACTGGGTTTTGGTTACTCTGCTGTTGTCAAATGTTATTACTAACGAGTCTCTACCAATCGTGCTGGATCGAGTTCTGGGCGGCGGATGGCCTGCTATTGTCAGCTCCACAGTGGCCATTGTCATTTTTGGTGAGATTATTCCCCAATCCATTTCGGTGCGATATGGTCTCGGGGTTGGTGCCTTTTTTGCGCCATTTGTACTTGCATTAATGTACTTGATGTACCCGGTGGCATATCCAACTGCCAAACTACTGGACTATTTATTGGGCGAGGATCACGGTACCGTTTACAAGCGGGCTGGCTTGAAGACCCTGGTGACTTTGCATAAAACGATGGGGGTGGAGCGGCTGAACGAGGACGAAGTGACGATCATCTCCGCAGTATTGGATTTGAAGGAAAAACCCGTTGGTACCATTATGACACCAATGAACGATGTGTTTGTAATGTCTTCCGATCGCATATTGGACGAATCGACCATTGAGGAGATTTTGCATACTGGGTTTAACCGAATTCCAATTCATTCGCCTGGTGAACCGGAGAATTTTATCGGCATGTTGCTGGTGCGGATATTGATCACGTATGATCCTGAGGATGCTCTACCAATTTCGTCGTTTCCACTAGCCACTTTGCCCGAGACTGGACCAGACACTTCATGTTTGAATATTTTGAACTACTTCCAGGAAGGTAAAAGTCACATGGTGGTTATTTCTGAGAACCCTGGTGAACCTAATGGGTCCATCGGTGTGTTGACTTTGGAAGACGTTATCGAAGAGTTGATTGGCGAGGAGATTATTGATGAGTCTGATGTTTATATCGACGTTGCCAAGAGTATTCGTCGAGTCCAACCAGGTCCATTGAGCAAACGACAGAATAGTATCACTGCTCAATTGGGGTCACAAACACGAAATACATTCGCACTAGACCCAGCACTAGCAGCTTTTGCCAACGAATCCGACTTGTCCAAGTTGAAGTTGGGTCCATTGAATCGAGCTTCCAATCCACGGATGACTGGCAATCGCAATGTGCATATTAAGAAGCAAAGTCAAGATGCCGACCAGCCAGCTAAGGAGACGCAATTAGCCGGATCTGTTGCATCTGGTGGTGGGGTCTCGATAAATATCCACCCCACAGAACAGGGTGCCGTTAATGAGTTTTATGAAAACTACTCTCCTCGTGCTAGTGTTACTGTTTCAAACGGTAACAGTAACCAGCGTGCCAACGCCAATGGCAATGCGACCAAGGAGTCTCCAGAGCTGCATTCGTATCGAACTGGTGGTATCATTGAGTCTGTAATCAACGTTGATGGTGTGAACAAGACGGTGATTGAGGATATTTCTGGCTCTGATACGGACACTGTTTCGTCAACAAGACGGTCCAAACGGTCATATCCAAACGGTCGCGGACGAGAGTACATTGATGATGGTACCAGTGAGACGCGACCACTGCTTGACTAGTTATACAAGGGAAATAATTACAATCTTTATAATAATATTCCATTCTATTAGGCCCATATTTTGACTTCCAAGTCTACACTACCGGTGGCGATCACGCATCGGGTCGACTTGGTGGAGTCATTTGTATGCAATTCGGGGGCCCATTGGATGCAACTGATGAAATGCTGATGGGCGTCAGATATCGTCTTGACGCAACGTGCCTGCTGGCTCAAATCCCAGCATCGAATGGTCTTGTCGTCTGAAACACTCAACAGGTATTTGCCGCACGGGTGAAACACCAATTGCCGCACCCAGTTATCATGTCCAACCAGTGTCTTGATACATTCTTGGCGCGTATTCCAGAGCTTTATCGTCTTGTCTCGCGATGCAGTAGCTACATATTCAAAGCTGGACGAGAATTGCGACTCAACCGGTTGTTTGAGACCTTCTATGGCGGCCAGGTATTCGTATGCACTTCGCGGGGCAAACACGGCACATTCAATAACATGCTCATGGCCGACGAATGCCAGTCGCGATTCTCCGTTGGAAAGCTGTGTAATTCGGGCACTTTGGTCGATACCAGCCGACAGAATATACCCGCCATCGATGGATGGAGCAATGCTTTTGATCCAGTCCGAATGGCCATGAATGGTCCGAACTGCATACCCCGATTTGACATCCCATACTCGAATTGTCTTATCTCTTGAACATGATACCAGATGTTCTCCTCCAGGAACAAATCGAACTCCGGATATAGTATGGTCGTGGCCTGTTAGTGTGCGTATATTCGTGTAATCATTCTCGATATCCCATAATTTGATTGTCAAATCTGATGAACAACTTGCCAGCAATGTATCTCCATAATCAACATCGACCACACTCTTCGTATGGCCTTTAATTGTTTGCTCCAATTCCCCCAGTTCCCAGTCCCAGATCTTGATTGTACCGTCTTCACTGGCGCTGGCAACCACGTTGAATACCTTGTGGAATGCGACTGACGTCACCGGCTGTCGATGTCCCGGCAGTGTATATTTAGCTGGTGCTCTAGGTAGCCAACTGGATGGGTCGTTCTTTTTATTTGATGTAATGCCAAGTGGGGACGAGTTTTCTAGTTCCGTTTTCAAGGTTGATATCTGAGCCTCCAGGTCCAGCACTTTTCGTTGCAAACGCACCACAGACGTCCATTTTTTTTCTAGCACTTGCGCCTGTTTGCGTACTTCTGTTGGGTCGGGATCTAGTTCTGTTTCCAGTTGATGTGTGAGATCGTCTATCGTGTCGCTGCCTACTGTCGATGTGTTGGCGAGGTATGCTATCACCGCTTTGTTTCTGTATTTTTTTTTGTTAACATTTGAATCATTAAAAGGAAAAAACATACAGCTCGGCGCGTTGTTTGTCTGTAAGGAGAGATGCCGCGGACATCTCCTCATATCGTCTCGTTCTTTCTGCCCTTTGGTGATAGTCGTCGTCTGGTTCCTGATGCTCCCTCACTCAGGAGGCTCCATGTTGGGAGTTTAATTGTGGCGGCTTTGGGATTTCAGCACATACTTCTGGAAGGGGAAGAGCGCAACTCCCAAATCCCAAAACGGAAATCGACAGTCACACATCAGCATGGGTAATCGCCAGCACGCTCCCAGCAGCCCCAGCGAGACCAATTTTCACTACCCACTCACAATACACTCGACACTGTACATCTCATAGTCGACAAATACAACACAGAAATGGCTGCTACCGGTATGTTGAATTAACTGAAATTGATGATGAAATACGATGACATTGACGATTGACGACTGAATTTGCGAGCGATATATCAGATGGTTTTTTTTTCAAAACGCTCGGACGACAAATTTGTTTAATTTAATTCATTCCCCGATTGATTGATTGACGTCGTCACCATACATCTATCACTGCACAAACAAATGCTAACAATCACCAGGTTCCAAGCAACAAGCTGCTCAAGCTAAGAAGGCTGCCGCCAAGGGTGTCAACGGCAACAAGGTCCAAAAGGTCCGAACCGACACTTCTTTCCACAAGCCAAAGACCTTGCGTCTGGCCCGAAACCCAAAGTACCAACGAAAGTCGGTTGCTCACTTGCCACGATCTGATGCTTTCTCCATCGTCAAGAGCCACGTCAACTCTGAATCCGCCATTAAGAAGATTGAAGACTCCAACACCTTGGTGTTGACCGTTGATGTGCGAAGCAACAAGCACCAAATCAAACAAGCCGTCAAGAAGCTTTACGATGTTGAAGTGTTGAAGATCAACACTTTGATCCGAGGTTCTGAAAAGCGTGCTTTCGTGCGACTCACCGCCGACCACGATGCTTTGGACGTTGCTTCCCGAGTTGGTTACATCTAAATGATTTTTCATGTTTTATTATTATATATATAAAAGAAAAAAGTTTCTAATGAAGGATGTTCAGCAGCATTGATAATGTGTGTATAATTTGTGATTTTTGTTAATATCTTTACCTGTTTCATTGTGTCGTTTGTAGAAGGCGATTTGCGAAGAGACCCGTGCGGCTCCTCCTCGATCCACTAAAAGAATGACAATTTATTCACAAATACGTTAATACTCTTTGAATTGCGGCTAATCACGAACAAATAGCCCGGATTATCGGCTGCAAATCTACGTCCTGTGGCACCGCCAGTCCTTTTAATGCATCGTTAATTAATCCTTCTTTATCCGAATACGCCGCTACGACGTCTTTGGCATCCTGTATATATGCAGCCACAGGAAAATGGTTATGCGAGGCCGAGATCAACAAGCTCAACGACAACTGTAATCGTAGTATAGTTTCGTATCTGGCCGAATCAAACGAGGATCTCGATTTGGACGGCTGTTGCTTCTTCTTCTTTGATGCCACCGGTGCTTGAAGCGTCGGTGTGTATGTCCGCGAGTTGACGTGAGTAACAAGATCGTTTTCTGTTTCCACAATTACCAGGAACAGATTATCTCTGTCGACCGGGTCGGTGGATCTGAATTGAGCCGCTTTGCGGGTGAATATGTCGGCATATGTCGGCTCGGATTTGGAGACGGACTTGGCCAGCTTCTCCAATGCAAATGCCACAGTGTCGAGTGTATTTCTATGCGTGGCATTGGAGTTGACCGACGCAATCAAATCGTTCATTGCTATCGACACTTCATTTACAACTGGATCTCTGACATCTGGCAAAAGCAACAATGGTAAATATTCCTTATCATCTTGGCCAACCGTTCCACTCTTGGCATCAAAGAATTGAGATCCTGACAATGGATCGGATTGTTGCTTCTTTTTATTGTCGTCATAATCATCCTCACCGACCTTGGGACGTTGGCTTTTGATATACGGTGCGGGGGAATTGACTTCTCGAGATTTCTCTAATGAAAGCTGTTTGCGTCTTTCAAACTCCCGCTCTTCAAGATAATCGAGTAGATCACTAGTCATCGGCAATTTCTCCATCGTATGTCGAAACGAATCATCCTTCAACGCATAGTATACAGCGCCGCTGTAAACCGCTCCAACGACCCCCGCAGTCTGGAGTAGTCGTACAAATAGCTTTGAACTGGCACCATTGTTGGCGCTGCTGACTTTTGTGGAGTAGAGCCTGCGAGCAGCAACTCTTGCTCCACCAGTCAGCCAGATCATTGAACAAACGTTAGTAATCCAAAGGAAATAGCGGGAGATTGCACGGAATGCAATTGGAAAAGGGCAATGAAGAAGAGAGAGAGAGAAAAAAAAAGTGTGTGCTGACACCACAATAACCGAATAAGCTCCGCTCTGCTGGCAGCCTGTTACGGGACCATCAGGAATGGTCCGGGGGAAGGCGCGGCCCATGGCGTGACGCCACGGCAATCTGCGGGCGCTTCCCCATCAACCGAACCCGCGGTGGATCGGTGCGGCTCGCCGGGACTAATATGTCGACGTTTTCGTTGGAGAAGCTACTGTCTTTTATACTCGCAATGCTCGGCCCGGTGAGCCACCTTAGCTAGCCTCCTAATACTGAGCATATCGAGCGAAGCGAGCAAAAGAAAAGGGCTGAGCGCAGCGGGATCCCCTTCTCTCGTAAGACGCACTGCGCGCAGCTTCTTTTTTTGGCTCGCTTCGCTCGATTTGCTTGTCCAGCAATGTGATGCCGAATCAATGGCTGCTCCTGATGATACCAAAGCCAAGCTCGAGCGAAGCGAGCAAAAAAAAGAAGCTGCACGCAGTGCGTCTTACGAGCGCTCGAGCATAGCTTCGGAGCGACGATGTATGATAACGTGTCAAAAAAGTGTTCTGAATGCCGCTACATATGTATGTCTAAATTGGAGTTTCATTTGTTGCTGGTGGGAATCATTCCCAGGGTCAATGCTCGAACGGCATTTTTGGCGACTTTGTTCTTGAGCACCTTGTCAACATGGCCATTTGCTCGCTCCTTGTCTCGCTGAATGGGCGAATTGACGGACGTGGCTCCAGTGCTCGTGGATCGGATTGTGGATTGCGTCACACAAGTCTGTTCGGACCAAATGGACGCACTATCTGACTGCCTCGGGGACATTTTTGCGTTCTTCGATGGTGATGAACAAAACAAAAAGCACAAACATTGCCCTATTTATATATACGATCCTGAGCGGATATTCGCGGCTGCAACGTCATCGTCAGCCAGCGGGGCCGAACAAAGCGGCTGATGGCGACATTCATTGGCTATCGATCGGGGCCCCATTGGAACAGAATGGAAGAATCTCCACTCAGTCATGCCCACCCCGCCGCACAATTGGGAGAGGTTGACGGATACAGTCGGGTGAGTCATGTGCTGCACCCGGGCTTATTGTTTACGATGCTGACAAATTTCTGGGCATGACTGTTCTCTAGCGGGTCAGGGGCTCCGTCGCTGATGAATTCAGGGATATGGCGTGGGGGGCTGCGCCCTGAAACATATGAGCAGAGTCACCGTTCGCCAAAAGAGGACCGTCGGTTGCAACGTTTATGTAATCAGGAGCTGGTTTGGCTGGTGCATGTTGGGCAGTTGCGAGACGGCTGTCTCTGTTATATTCCCCGGCCGCGCGATGGTGATCTACCGTGTACGTTACGCAAGAGCGAGCCAGGCTCGGTACGGACAACCTTTAGAGTGCTGTAGCCCGGAAAAATGCAGCCCAGCAAAACCAGCTCGGCCAATTACGCCGTTAACACTGCCATCTCGCCATATGACACCTTTAGTGTTTTATTCAGTCATGTCTGTCTCAGGAGAACTATGATTAGAAATATTCACCCGAAATGTATAAATACATGCTCTATCCTCCCCTATTCCGTAAATTTTTTTTTTTTCATTCTCAATCCAACATCAAAAGACTTCTATCTCAAGAAATGCCATCATCTATTATCAAGCCATACTTCTCCACCTCTTCATCAGTCCCATCGATTTCGTCGATTTCGACGATCCATATGGACGCTCAAAGCCAGGAACGAATCGACCGGTTCTTGCACCACAAGGGCGCACGGCTGGCTATTGGTCTAGTCACCTTGGGCATGATCCCGACATCGACCGACTAGACTTTTGGACCCCGTTCTGCTATTTATTCCGGAAATGTCAATGTATATCTGTATTGTTTAATTTCTATCTAATCTAATCGAACTTCGTTAATTGCCATACGTTGTCATACATTCCTTGATTGGGCAAGCGGCAGGCCGGCGGTCGCCGGCCGCCCGCAGCCGCATCTTAGCCGCAAGCCGCGGCGCGTAAGAACGAACGAGCTTGCACCTTCTTCAAGCAACATGCCGACATGGCCGTAATATTTTTTTGAGTTCCTGGTCTTTTTTCATGCTATATATACAGCAATGCCTCAAACTTACGAGGGCGGATGTGCGGCTGGAATCGACACCCAGTTGCTTGCTCACCTGCAGAAGCCCAAAGAGACGAAAGGCGAGGATAAGTCTCTTAGTGAGAAATTCCGGCCCACATGTTTGAAAGAGCCTTCAAAAGGACAAAGGCTGTTGCCATGGAGCCTGCGCAACTATCAGCCAGAGCCCATCGCGCCGTGCATCCAGGTCATCGCGGACACTGCGGCAGTGGAAATAATCTGGATGTCAAAGCGCAGGCGGTTCAAGGAACGGGTTAAACGACGATTTTCCAAGATGAAACGAGCGGGTACGTCTGGATTGATGTGTAAGACGTTCGACATTGTGTTTAGAATAGGGTGTGTTTTAGTACGGTTTATCAAGTGGTTGATTCCTATGGTGACCATAGGTATTGTTACTAGTTTTATTGTTTGATCGTGCGAAACAAAAAATTTCATATATTTATATGGTGATATGGAGGACACTGGCCCGTCCGTGGGGAAGATCCTCCCATATATAATCCAGCTACCATACTCCCAACCTTGACGAAAAACAGACTTCATTCCTTCCCCATCCCCATAATAACACGAACCATAAAGCCATGGTAACGACCATCTTCATAACGCGTCATGGATTTCGGTCCAACTGGCTGAAAGATGTCCCAGTGCCAGATCCACCTACAGGCATTGACAGCGATCCGGTTCTGGCGCCTCACGGTGTAGAACAAGCCGAGCAGCTTGGGGGGTATCTGTCGACAGTCGAGCCGCGTATCCAACGGATATATTCATCACCGTTCTATAGATGTTTGCAGACTGTTCAACCTGCAGCCAAATACTTGGATATAGGCATTAACGCTGAGACTGGTGTCAGTGAATGGTTTTCTAGAGATCGACCGACAAAACCGGTGCCAGCCGATGCCAAGACGCTGAAGACGTTTTTTCCAGAAGTCAACGAAACTTACAAGCCATTGACTAAAGTGAGCGAGCAAGGCGAAACAATAGAAGAACTGCATGAACGGTGTGGAGTTGCAATCAAGGCGTTGGTAGATGAATTAAAGAACGAACCCGAGGTGAAGACGATTCTGATTTGCACTCATGCTGCCTCAAGAATCGCACTTGGTCGGGCGTTAACTGGCGACCAAGAACTAGAAATTAGAACTGGGACATGCTCAGTGGACAAGTTCGAATTAAAACCGGAAAAGTCTGGTGAGCTTGGTGATTGGAATATCGTCCAGAACGGCGAGGCGTCGTTTTTGGATGAAGGTGAAGAGATGCACTGGTCTTTTGGTATGCTTGATCAGTCCAAACTTTAGCTAATGCGAGAATTGCAGATATGAAATATGCACCTGGATCGACTGAGGATATCCGGTCCCGTCAAGAAGCCGAAGCTCAACAAGCACAAGAAGAACAAGTTGTAAGTTCATAAAAACAATTCCAAAAGATACTAATACAAGGATAGTCGGTTTATATTCCCTTAGATATGGAATTGGCCACTACCAAGTTTGATCCTTCGGCCGCCAGCACGGTCCAGATTATCGACTTTGACTCTGATCGGCCACTGTTCAAGGTGGGCGACGAGGCATATGAAGGGACTTTCGAGAACATGGTTGGAACCGAAGTCTACACAGATGACAATGGGTTCCATTTTGCAGTGGGAAGAGATCGAATCAAGGCATATCCGGTGCATGTCAAGGACAAGCAGGAAGCAGAAGCCGCCGCTTGGTCAATGAAAGAGAACGCACTACACAAAAAGATCAAAGCCATCACCAAGCAGCGATTGCGCCAGGATCAGGATGAGGAAGAAGATCAAGAACTCAATGATGAATAATGCAAATTCAATAATATGTACAGAGATTATTTATTACTTTTTTTTTTGGACCTAGTAACCCTTTCGTCGAGCCTCAGCCACAAGCTTGAACAACCGCTTGATGCCCATGTTGAAGTCACGTTTATTCTTTTCGAGTCTCAATCGTCGTTTAGTCTTACCAGGACGTTCATTAGTTCGTTGCAAGTTCAATGTTCGTGGTATTTTATTGGCCATGTTGATTTGTTGCAGTTGGCGAAGAGCCGCTTGTAGATTGGAAGGGCCCTGAACTCGCACACTTCGACCAGCCATCACCCCGGTTCTTGGAATTCGCATGCTGGTGAGCGAATTGGTTTTTTGGTTCACTTTAACACTGTCCAGCAGGTCCAAGGTTCGTCGGTTGGCCGCCGCCGCTGACGATGACGCACCCAGCTTGTCGTCCAGCTGCTTGTCGAATCGACCACCTCTCGCTGCTGAAGATGGCATGCTTTGTGAAAGAATATCAACCAAGTTGATCATATGCTTGTTTCCTCGCACTGCTGAGGTGCAGAACGTTCTCAATCGGTTCATCATTGTCAATGGAATGGTGGAAGGTTGAAAAAAAATTTGTCCCAATCGTGTATTCAACCCCCGTCGCCAGCACTTTCTCCCTCTCCACCACCAAGACAAAATGATAGGCTGGATCAAACGATTAACGTTCAGATGTTCTGTCGAGATCATCCCGACGTACATGTTGACATCTGCTGAAAGCTTTACCATCCGTATGTCCTGATGTTGTTGTGGTTGCGAAGCGCTAACATGAGTAGACTTTATCACCCTGACGTTTGTCGCGTTGCTGGTGTCGGCGACGGTGGCCTATCTGCCCCAGCATGCCCAGAAAATGTCCAACCGCATGTATTATTATTATTCTGGCCAAGACTACTCGTCGCTGTAATACTTGGAATACCTCCTTCACTAAGCATACTTTTGAGCATCATATCTGTTTTTTTTAATCTTGTTTTTATAATACTATCACAATAATTTCACTAGCCAAGGCTCGGGTACTTCTGGTTGAATCGCGCCTCCCAGTCTTCAGGCGACTTTGGAGGCTCGGATCCACCGGTTTGAGTTTGAGTACCTTCGGTGACCACAGGTTTAGACTTTTTGCCCTTTTGCTGTGGCGATCGTAGATGCGACGGCTTTGATGGTTTGGTCGGTGGAGGTTTTCGACCATCACTAGATGATGATGCCGAAGAAATGGAACTCAGCTTTCGAGTATGACGGAACTGTGCTGAGGAATGAGATGGCAATGCCGGTGGAGCAGTTGCCACTTTTTCTACTAGCGGCTCCTCGGTCTCAGTGTACTTGCCATACCCAATAGCAGTTCGTTTTGGGGGAGACTCTGCTCGTTGTTGACTCAAAAACGAATCCACTCGAGACTTGATTGGCTTGGGAAACACAAAATCATCTGAATTCGAAGTCAACGACTCAGTGGACTTGCTGAATCTGCCACCAAGCCCAGTCGCCGTCGCCGTCGAAGTCCCAGCCGCAGCCGCAGATCTCGAATCTAGAACTGAGCCCCCTGAAACCGCACGAGGTGGCGAGTTTCCATTTTCAAACTTCCTGAACGCATCTCCAAGCTTGCCTTTGAATGACGACATGCTTGATTTTTTGGAGTGATGATTGTTCTTGGTATTTGGGTGCTGTTGATGCCGATGCTCATGATTATGATGCATGGAAGCGGCAGATCCAGACCGCCGCATTTTCCACGAATTCTCCACCCCAACCGGTTCATCAATTGACTTTCGCGACGCAGCACTGCCACTTCGACGGATAGACCGCCAATCGCTCAATGCACTTGACGCCCCGCTGGGTTTTCTATGATGCGAGGAGGACCGGCGTCTCAGCGACGATTCGTCGTCCAGTGCTTTCAAAAAGTCAACGTTGGAGTCGATATGATTCTTGTCGTCGTCGTCCAGTACCATGGTGCTCGTGCGCTGAGACAGCCCCGTGAGGATATTCTTAAGCTCGTCCCGATCGTCTCGAGAACCTGTATCAATGAGATTGCCCTCGTTCGGAGACGCCGTTATATACATGCTCTTTGGCCGCTGTCTCATTCCAGGTCGCGGAGGCATCTGCGGCACAGAGTACGATAGCGACTCGTCATCACCGCTTGAAGAATTAGACGAATAATCCAACAAGTTTGGCGAAGGAGCATCAAAACTCTTTCGCATCGGCATCGGCGGAGTCACTTCCATACTTTTCCGCGATGGTGCAGATTCCGAGTCAAAGCTTGGTCTCGAGGCTGACTGCGGCGGCTGCGGCGGCGAAGCCGCCCAGCCGCTGCCACCGCTGGGGCCAGACCGGCTCAAACCTGCTGGCTTTTTCGGTAGTTCTGGATACTGAACTCGTGGTATTTGTACTTGCTGCGATGAAGCCGGTTCTTGTAAAGGCTGCGACGGCAAATACTCAGTTTCTGGTTGAGGCCCTGGAGTCACGCTAGACGGAGAATCGAAATAAAACGTCTGCTGTTCCATATTCTTGGTTAGCTCCTCTACAGTAGGGAACCGAGACATTTCATCTTGAGGTTGCTGCTGTGGTGCCGGGCTGGGACTTGGACGGCCAGATGTGACATTCGAATGCACGTTCGAATTCACCCCGCTTTTGATCCCAGCATCCAGTCGAGCAAAAGGATCCGAAAACACTGCATTGGCTTCAGGTGTGGTGGAATTGATGGATTCCAAAGCAACAGATGAATTGGTCTGTGGTTTCGGTCGGCCCCGATACATAGGTTGAATATCTGGCACCAGTCGCTCCTGCTTAGATGGCCGAGGAGCTACATTAGCACCAGTAGGTGGAGCTGGAGACTTGCTCGGTGGTCTCATCGACTGCTGCTGTTTGAGCTTCATCTTTTCCACTGCTTCGGTATAAATGTCGTTAATAGGCACCTCGACACCTCTCATCAAGCACACTTCTTTCAAAACTTGGTATACATTTGGACGGTTTCGAGGATCCTCTTGGAGAGTTGCTTGAATAACACGTTTTAACCGATCAGAATACGCTGGTCTGTTTGGAAACGTATAATTGGCATGCAAAATGGCCAATTGGCCATTCTCTTCAAATGGAGTGGTATAATAGCACAGCTTGTACAAGAACACACCCAATGCCCAAATATCACACTTTTCATCAATAGGGAATCCTCGATAAATATCAATCATCTCTGGAGATCTATATTGAGCCGTAGTATGCCGCTGAATATCCTCCTCAAGGATATAATACTCCTGGGGATTCCGTGGGGGGCGAAGCACCGGAGACGATGACCCAAAATCACACAGCTTGAACGTTCCGTCCTCAGCAATTAACACATTTTCAATCTTCAAATCTCGATGCAGTAATGGTGGTTGAGAATAGTGCATGGCCGACAATGCATAGGTAATATCGTACATGATTTTGAGAACTTCATGCTCCTTTAATTGATCCTGAAGACGGGTGTTCATGAACCCTATGAGTCCATTGCCGGAACAATATTCCATTAGCAAAAGCACTTCATAGCCGGTTCCATCAGGCATTCTTGCTGCATGCGAATCGTAGTAATCAACAATGGTGGGATGCCCTTTGAGTCGTTTCATGGCATCTACTTCGGCTCGCAGAAGGTTCAAGTGGACCTTATCTGGCACTTGCACCCGTTTCAAACAAGCAATCTCCGAGTCACCCTCCTGGGGCTTGCTGTATACCACATATACATGAGCAAACCCACCTTCGGAGATGTAGCTTTTGATCACCACCTGGTGGGACCCCACTGTCAGTTTGGTCCCCGGAGCCAGTGCTCCAGGTGGTACTTGCCTTTGCATTTCTGGATTGGAAAAGGTTAGCTTCTTCGGAACGTTGCTCAATCAATCGTACAGTGCAATTTGGTGATATCGCAGTAGAAAAGGGGAATGCGGTGGTGGTAAAAGACTGGGGATGTAGCTGGTTTACAGCCACTTTGGCAAATTCAAGGTGTGTTATTTGGTTGTTGTTTGAACTGCTGCCGTCGGTGCTAGCCAGCCAGCGCATGATGCTTGGGCTAGGGCTCGGGCGCAGAGCGCGGAGCGCGAGTCCACCGCCACCACCGGCTGGCCGGCGCGTTTTCCGAACAGGGTAACCATCGCGGCGCTATTGTCAAATAGAGTATGGAACCAGTCCAGCTCGATGCATGAAATTATGCAATTTTATACCATCATATATCTGCTCAAATATACACATATTGCATTGGGTTTGCTGTTACCCCTCATGGGCTGGGTGGATCGGTGCCCCACACGTTGCGGCGGCCTACCGCGCAGCCCACCGCCATTGCAATATGGATAGCACATCGAGCGAAGCGAGCAAAAAAAAAAAGGCCGAGCGCAGCGGTATCATAGTCTTTCTCATGATACCGCTGCGCTCGGCCTTTTTTTTTTTTTGCTCGCTTCGCTCGATGTGCTCGGTATCAGGCTTGCTAAGGCGGCTCAACTGTGCCTGTGGTCATCGATTCAGAATATCGAGCGTAGAGAGCCAAAGAATAAACAAATAAACAAATAAAACGAGCGTAGCGAGCATAAAAAACGTATCCCAGTGATTTGCCAGCTGGGTGTGGCTACACCACAAGCCATCAGCCGGTGCCCCATCCCGGATGTCGGCACTGCTACGTTACCATGCGCGTCATAGTTCCCCACAGCCCCTGGGCCCGGGCCCCAGGGCCTGGGGCTCGTTGACAGGTGCACAGTCCAGCCCGGTTCAGTTGAGCCATGATCTACTGAGCTTTGCTCGGGGTACAAGACGAGCGTGTCGAGACGCGATACCCCGGATTGCACGTGCTTTTTGGAGGGTTGGTCTGGATCACCACCGACGTCACGATCGCGCGGGATGGGGACTGACCACAGACCATGTGAGCCCTCCTGTCCTGCACCCCGGACCGTTTGGGCGCTCCACAACACCCAGTAAAAAGCATAATTTGGTCTCAGAGTGGACCATGATCTTATATAAAGACAGTTGTTCCGGGTTGTTTTTCCACTCTCTCTACTTGAGTCCGTGTCGTCCAGAGACCTATATCTGCCGCATTCGGCAAGAGAAAAACAAATGCACATTCTACGCCGCGTTTTGCTAGTGGTGGTACTATTACTAGCTCCATCATCATGGTCTCTACCGCTCCAGGCTGTCCTGCGTTCAGGATCCAGCGTCACGACGTTGCCGTCCGAGCAGTGGATATCATGGCTTGAGAACCAAGAACACGCTGCCTTTGAGTCGATTATCCGTAACATCGGGGGCTATGCCGAGGATGTTATGGCTGGTGGCGTCATTGCTTCGCCGTCAAAACAGGATCCCGATTATTTTTACCAGTGGACACGAGATGCGGGGATCACCATGAACTCCCTTGTGACCCGATACGACGAACTGCAGGGTCGTAACGACACGCTGAGGGCCGTTATAGAATCATATATCGAAGCATCTAGACAGATCCAGCGAGTGGATAATCCCTCTGGGACGTTTGAAACCCTCGAGGGACTGGGAGAACCCAAATTCCTGGTCGATGGATCCGCCTTTACTGGGACATGGGGCCGACCACAACGGGACGGCCCAGCGTTCAGATCAGTGGCCATTATGAACTTTTTCAACTCGCAAGTACGGCACCTGGGAAAACAATACCTTGACTTTAATTCTACATTTCATAATGTGATCAAACCGGATCTAGACTATATAGTCAGGTTCTGGCATTTGGATGGGTTTGATTATTGGGAAGAGGTCAGCGGTATGCATCTTGCTACCCTTCTTGTCCAGCTCAACAGCATGACCATTGGGGTCGAATTTGCTTCAAAGCTCGGTATCGATATCGATGCATACAATAAAACAGCACACGACATTTTGGAAACCTTGCCGCTGTTCTATGACACGCAGAAACTGCATCTCGTCGAAACGCTCAACTCGTGGCGATCCGGGTTAGATGCGGCTGTGTTGATTGGCGCAAGCGCCGTTCAAGCCGCAGCGGTTAAGGAAGCGTACGGTCCCGCGTCTGACAAAATGATCAACTACTTGTATCACGTTGTCTCGGACATGCGGTATCGATATCCAATCAACGTCCAAAGAATCCAGAAATTCAGAAACAACGGAGTCGCAAACACCGACCAGGTCGGAGTCGGTATTGGGCGATATCCTGAAGATGTCTATGATGGCACTGGATCGTCCAGCGGCAACCCGTGGTTCCTGTGCACATCAGCCGTCTCAGAGACCTTGTACCAATTGGCTTACAAGTTGATTGAATCTGATAATGCATTAATAATTACAAACGACACGGCACCATTCTATCAAATGTTTGGAATATCTGAAAACCTATCCCCGGACATCTCATCTCCGGAATACATGGAGTTGGTCCGCGACATCGTGGACTACGGCGACTCATTTATGGACGTTATTAGAGAACATCAAGCACAAACGGGCCACATGAGCGAACAATTCAGTCGCTACGACGGATATATGAAAGGAGCCCAAGATTTGACGTGGAGCTACGGAGCGTTTTGGTCTGCTAGTCGCCACCGTTCATTGGTCAAGACCCGATTACCGCGCCAGCGGTAATTCAAGACCGACCCGTCTAGCCGTTAGACGCAGCCGTTCCTCATCTTCATAGTCCTTGCCATTGTAACGAGAAAATAGCTCTTTATAGATCCGTTGAGATTTTAGATAATCCAAAACCTCTGTGCCATAATAAACGTCGTCAGATGCGGTGAATTGTTGACGTAATGCCTTCGAATCGTACAGTGGACACACTGCCAATCGTTTACTACTTGTGGTTGGCTTGGGAGGTTGATATTGTTGTTTCTTATACTTGGCCAACAGTTCCTCCTTTCGAGCCTGTTCAGCCTGTTGGATCATGCTGGCTTCATATGCTTGGAATGAAAGCTCACGGTAGAGCATTCTGTATAACGAACGCGGCGCTAATGCTGTTCCCTTGGACATGTTTTTGCTGGATGGTAATGTCGCATTTCGCTTCGCTATTGGGTAAAAAAAAGTTTTTCCGCCGGCCGAGTCGGACGAACCGCTTGTGAATGCCGACCCGGAGCATAGTCGGAGTCGGAGGAAGGTTTTTTTAAAACGCTGTCCCATGTCCCACCCTCCTTCTAAATCTCTCCATCCTTCTTTCATTTGACTGAACAGTTGTTGAAGTTCTTCTCCTGTATTCAATTACCTTTATCATAATGCTTCGAAATCAGGTATGTTTCTTTACGGGAGACGGTGGATTGTTTTCCAGATGCAATTTCCCCCACAAAACCCGCCGCGTGCTAACAGTATTTTCCAGTCAATCTCTGTCGCTAAGCGAGCCATGAGCACTGGTGCTAATTTGTCTCCACGAAGCTACGAACCAACCAAGTACGGCCGAAACTTCACTGTTACCTTGATTCCAGGTATGTTTTATGATTGATCGATTGATTGGCACTGAAAGTGCCAGTCAATCAATTGTATAAAAAAAATTTGCTAACTCACTAAAGGTGACGGTATTGGTAACGAAATTGCCGAATCGGTCAAGACTATTTTCAAGGAAGTCAATGTTCCAGTCAGCTTTGAACAAGTAGATGTCACTGGTGTTCCGTCAAGCAAGTCTGCTGGTTCTTATAATGAAGGTTTGCAATCCTTGAAGCGAAACAAGGTCGGTCTTAAGGGTATTTTGTACACTCCATTGGAACGAGCCGGCCACCCATCGTTCAATGTCGCCATGCGAAAGGAATTGGACATTTTTGCTTCGGTTGCTTTGATCAAGAGCATTCCAGGTGTTGAGACCCGAATTAACAACGTCGACATGGCTTTGGTGCGAGAAAACACCGAAGGTGAATACTCTGGTTTGGAACACCGTCCAAACAATGACATTGTCGAATCGTTGAAGATCATTACTGCTCACAACTCTGAACGAATTGGCCGATTTGCTTTGGACTTTGCCAAGTTGAACAACCGAAAGAAGGTCACCATCATCCACAAGGCCAACATTATGAAGCAATCTGATGGGTTGTTCCGATCTACCATCAAGCGAGTTGGTGAAGAATACCCAGGCATTGATGTCAGCGACATGATTGTTGACAATGCTTCTATGCAAGCCGTTTCCAAGCCACAGCAATTTGACGTTTTGGTCACTCCATCTTTGTACGGTACCATTTTGTCTAACATTGGTGCTGGTCTTGTTGGTGGTCCAGGTGTTGTTCCAGGTGCCTCCATGGGTCGGGAATATGCTGTTTTCGAACCTGGTTGCCGACACGTTGGTTTGGACATTGAAGGTCGAAACCAAGCTAACCCAACTGCCATGATCTTGTCCGCAGTTATGATGTTGCGACACTTGGGCTTGAACGATTATGCTGATGCTATCTCTACTGCCACTTACGGTGTGTTGAAGGATGGTAAGGTGCGAACTTCGGATATTGGCGGATCCAACACCACCACCGAATTCACCCGAGCTATCTTGGACAAGTTGGAGACTTTGTAGAACAAACAAACATGTGTATAAATAGAGTACAAAATAACACTGACTGACCATTCACGATTTGACTATCTTATCCTCTAGATTACAGCTTGTGGGGTATTAATGAGCCAAATATCCCAATTCTCCCGCCTCTCCTTCTTACAACGAAGATGGCCGATTTCAACGCCGACAAGGCATTGATGCTGGTATGGTTTTTTTTGCGGGGTGATACTAATCTAGAACAGGAGGAGAGCCTTTTACGGGTTCCTTATGAAACGATGCGACGGACTTTTAAATCTGCTCAGAAGAACTTGGAGAGAGATACTGGGTACACGATCACCGCAAGTACGGATGCAGACAATATTGATGAGATGATATCTAGAGCTAGGGGACTGAAGCGCAAGGTTCACGAGTTGAAACAAGAGCAAGATCAACATATACAGGATACGACGGCGCGGGTTGAATATTTGCGGAAACTGTACGACATTTCTGGGGTTGAATCGCAGCAGTTCGAAAACTGGTCTAAGACCAGACTTGACATTCTATTGGTGGATTATTTTTTACGGAACGGATTTACCAAGACTGCACGACAGCATGCAGAGCATAAAGGAATCACTCAGTTGGTTGATATCGATGTATTGATGGAGTGTTACAAGGTGCAGCAGAGCTTGTCGCGGCGCGAGACCAGTGAATGCATTGCTTGGTGCATGGACAACAAGCAATATTTGAAAAAGGTTAGGAGCCAGTTGGAGTTTGAAGTGCGATTGCAATATTCGATTGAATTAATCAAGGCTGGTAGAAAAGCCGATGCTGTTCAATACAACCGACGATATTTAGCCAAAAGTGCCGACACGCAGATGCATTTGATTGAGCAAGCATCCGGATTATTGGCATTTTCCCCGGATACAAATGTCGAGCATTACAAGAGGATGTTTTCTGATGAGCGGTGGACCTATTTGGGGGAAATGTTCATGACCACGTTTTATAACTTGCATGGGCTGCCGAGTCAAGCGTCGCTGATCGAGTCTCTGGCAGTAGGAATTTCGGCATTGAAAACGTATTCCTGTGTTAATTATGACCCCGAAAATGACAGCACCGTACTAGGAAAGGATTTGAAACCGAACGTGGATCTGACGAGGGCTACCATGTGCCCGATTTGCTCCAAAGAGCTCAACAAGCTGGCGGTCGATTTGCCTCATGCACTGCATGTGCGGTGTCATCTTGACCCCGATCCGGTCGTACTGCCTAACTGGCATGTGTATGGATTGCGGAAACTGGAGGAGTTTTCTCAAAAAGCCGGGGTCCAGAAGGGCAAGATCTGTGATCCAAAGACACTGGAAATCTTCGAGTCAACTGAGCTCAAGTTTGTGTATCCTACTTAGGTTTATTATTTTATTTATTATATATGGTTAATGCTAAGACTTGCCGCATCACACACCAAGCTTATACTTTAGGCTCATCATTCTATTTATTATGCACATTATATATGGTTAATTCCAAGGCAAGACTTGACTTGGAGCGGCGGCGCCGCGCTGCGCCGCACACTAGGCTTTTGCTTGTGCTTCTGGTTCGATAGGCTCACCGCGCACAAAGGTGTAGACCCTTGCGGGGCGAGTGGCTTGAGGCTTGGCAGTATTTCCCTCTTTTGATGTCAGCCTATGGTGATATTCCGGATAAGTTTCCCATTTAAACTCTTCAGACCGCAACAGCTTGAGGTTATGGCTTCGGGCGAGCTTTTTGATACCCCACGATAAATATGGTTCGCCTTCGAACAAGGTGAGCACAATCTTTGCTGAAGGTTTTGTAATTTTCAGAGCCGATTCGAAATAACCCAGCACAAGTTTCTGGTGCTGTAGGATATTTCTAGCCTGGTCCTTCATTGAGTTGCCAATATGGGGAAAGTTGAAAATGACTGCATCGGCTTGCAGTCCTTTGAGTGCTTTGCATTTGTCTAGGCAAGTTGCATCGACAGTATACAACAATTCGTGATTACAATTTTCGGTGAGATATTCCAAATACCCGGGTGCTGTACTTGGGTATTTGCTGATAACTTCGTCTTTAGTGTCGTAGGCAGTTGGTATAACGTTCTCGCACAGCCCATTTGCCACAATGCTATATGCAAATGAGAAATCGCCTATTATGATGGTGGTATTAGTCATTGATATTTCATAAGATCTTCATACCCTCGCCGACCAAAACCACTGTATCGCTTGTTGAAAACGGCGGTTTGGGTATCACCTTTTGGTGGGTCTGTTTTTTGACTTTCTTGGCTAGTTCAATCTCCTGACGGCGTCGCTCAGCCCCGGACTTGACCTTTTGAACCTTTTGATCGTGTTGCACTTTGGCTAGTGCCTTCTTGAGTTTGCCCATTTTGACGCTAAATGAACTGATGATGGATCAGGGTGGTGTGGTTTTTTTGCATGCGTCAGACCAGCCTTCGAAAAAGTTGCGTGGTCCGGGGAGGGGACCGCACCGACTGGCTTTGTGAACCACCACTCAAAATCCAGATATATACTAGTCCACATTTCTCTCAGATTGTTAAACCAAAAAAAAAAGACAGCAATATGGTGTTTCAATCTGTAAGAAATGCATTGAAAAGCTCGCGATGGCAGCACATGGCTCTTGGGGCCTCGGCAGCTTCCATCACATACTTTTCTCTGTGCCAATGGAGACCAATGGTGGCTAACGAAGACAAAAAGCAACCCGCGAACGCAGAAATGCGAAAGAAAATGGAGGCTCTTATTTTGAGCAAGCAAAAGGAAATCTGTACTGCGTTGGAAAAAGTCGACGGCAGTACCAAATTTTTCTTTGACAAGTGGCAACGTGAAGACAATGGTGGCTACGGCATTTCCGCAGTTATCCAAGATGGTGAAGTGATTGAAAAAGGCGCCGTTAACGTCTCTGTAATTCAAAGCAAACTTCCACCAGCTGGTGTACAAAAAATGAAAGCCGATCACAGTTCGCTGCGGAATATTAGCAGTGATGGCTCGGTGCCATTTTGGGTCTGTGGACTGAGTTTGATCATGCACCCAAAGAATCCAATGGCCCCTACTGTGCATCTCAACTATCGATACTTTGAAACCCAGAATGAAGATGGATCGCCACAAGCATGGTGGTTTGGTGGTGGGGCTGACTTGACTCCTCACTACTTGTTCCCGGAAGATGCCAAGTTGTTCCATGAAAAGCTGAAGGATGCCTGTGACAACAATTCGCCAGAATACTATCCAAAGTTTACCAAATGGTGCGATAAGTATTTCTGGAACAAGCATCGAAATGAGGCTCGTGGTATTGGCGGTATTTTCTTTGATGATTTGGACGACCGAGAGCCTGATCAGATCTACAATTTGGTCAACGACTGTTTCGGTGCGTTCTTGGAATCTTATCCAAAGATCCTGGCTCGGCGAAAGGACATGCCGTTCACTGAGAAGCAGAAAGAGTGGCAATTGATGCGACGAGGCCGATATGTGGAATTCAACTTGGTGCACGATCGAGGCACTGCGTTCGGTCTTCATACACCAGGTGCCAGAATCGAATCTATTCTAGTGTCCATGCCGCTGCATGCTTCGTGGAGATACTGCCATGAACCGGAAGAAGGTTCGGAAGAAGCCAAGCTTGTGGAGGTACTCAAGACCCCAATTGAATGGGTATAATGTATGTTATATTTATAAAAATGCTTTTTTACATTGCTCTATGTTCACAATATATGTTTGCAACATCTCTGTGTTGTCCATGCTTTCATTGTCTGACTGACTCTCCTCTACTGGAGGCTCCTCGACTTGCGCCAGCTCCACACTGGTGACCCAGTCGCCCCAGTACTCCTCGTCGAGCCGCTCGCAGCGGAGATAGAGCTGTTCCAGTTTGGGCGTGCGGCTCAGCACTTCTGTTAGCACTGGTTCAACTTGTTCGTGTTCCGACAAGATTGTGAGGCCCATAGTGGTTAATTTCGGTAGTGATAAATGCGGTGGGTTGCATGCTGGATCAAAGACGTCTGGTTCTCCTTCGATGACGAGATGGGTGATGGACACGGAATTTCGGAGAACAACGTTCCAGATTGGCCCTGTTCCTTCAGATTCGCCCATTAGCACTGTGTGTAAGTCGGCATTTGTGGCGATTACAGGGCCGAGACACTCGCAATTGTCCAGGTCTCCAACTTGCAAGTGTCGCAAGTTGGTAAACTGGAGTTTGCGAAAGATGGCACCGTAGGGGGTGGTGACGCTGAACCGTGTGACGTTCGGCAGATCCACCCTGGTGCGGTTTATGTATTGCGGGCTCTCGTCGCCATCGTCTATGCTGAGGTTTGTGACTGTCTGTGGGATCCAGTCATACTGATCCAGTTCATGGAATGAGTGGATTTTGAGGGTGTGCAGATTACTGGTCTTGCTCAGTAGCTTCCTCATGCGGTCATCGGTGAGCGGCGTCTCGGGCATTTGGCTCTCCGGCCGCATCCACTTGCGGGACAACTCGAAATATTCAACAGACGACGGTAAAACTGGCACATCCTGCTTGAGAGTGCGCTGTACCGATGACCAGATCGACGAGCTTACTGTGATTACCAATGTCTTGACATTTTGCGAATGAACTCCGTTGAAATACAGCCCAGTGAGGTCGTTGAGGTAGAAATGCCGCTCGGCGTGCGGATACTGCTCCAGCATCGCCGACAGTACCTGGTCGCTGTACGCCTCATATCCTCGCAACACGATATCGAATCGGGTGATATTGGGCATATATTGTGGAATCAGCTTGGCTAGTAGCACATCCACAAACATGGTTTTGTTTTTCCTGTATGCATCCATGATCTGTTTGGGGAACTTGTCTTGTAGCCCTTTGATGTAAGATTCGTCAATGCGGATCGACGTCTGCGGCACGAGAAACATCGACAAGCTCGTAATGTTGTTCATCGCCCTGGAAAGTCGTCCCCGCAATATCGTCCTGCAGAAGTCCTCCATCTGGTCCAAATTCAATCGGACATACCGCTGCACCGTCTTGTCCTCGTACTTGAACCTGCTCCACTGCCATAATTCATTGGGCATGCCGACTCGCTTGGTCAGGGGCCATTCCCCTAGATTCTCGTTGATCTTGGCCGGCACCGCCTGTCTGAGGTCGAGATGGACGTATTTCCATAGATCCGGCGACAATCGTCGATATACCGGCAGCGATGTCATGCGTAGTGCCAGAAACGTTTCCAGATCAAGATACTGAGCCACAACAGGCATAAGCTCTATTGGAAACTTCATCCCAGCCACTTCTCTGCGCATCTTGAGCTCAATGTCTGTCATGGCTTGTTGCTTCATGTAACTGTCGGCGAATCCTCCTTCATGTTGCTGCTTGATTGGAAGCTGTCGTGCTTGGAATTGAATTGGTTCAATATCCTGACTTGAGCAGCAATTGCCCATTTTTATTTTGGTTAGTAGTCCTGCGGCAGGAAATAAGTGTCAAGATATAAAACATTTTATTCAGGGGGTGTGTGAAACTTTGCGCGTTAGCGCTTTTTAGGGGGCTCCCGCCGCCTCGTCCACTCTCTGCCGTATCGCTTTTGCGGTGAAAAACGTCTACAGGGTCGTTCCAACCCAGACAGCAAGTTGCGTCAGATTGATTAATTTGCTGATCGGCATGACAATTCCTCCACCAAATTTTGTAGTTAGGCACGGAAGAAGCGGACTGTTGAGTTTGGGTAGGACGATCGCTGTGTGGGCCGGCCGGCATGCACTACCAAATTCAAGATAGGGGTCGGCAGAGATATTTTATTAATTACAATATTATCATTATGATCCATGTTCTATTATTCCACAATAGGCCGCAATCTGCCGGGCTAGACTTGGACGAAGTTATCCCACCGCCCCCCTCTTCCTCCCCCGTAAATACTGAAACGTACGACAGACTAGAGAGGAGAGCATCATGTCCTGACGCGTGTTTCACATACTGCAGATAGTGGGATTATCCTTATAGGGACAGTGCACTGTCGACCTCGATTTGATGCTTGGGATTGGTCTTGAAAAAGAAAAAAACTACAAGTCGCCGCATTCGGACACTCCAGCCTCACCGATCTATAAGCTTATGTGACCGCCGCACACGTTCTCTCATTCCCACAACCTGCACTGATATACATATTGAACAAGATAGAAACGGACACATGGACGATCCAACACCCACTATTCTGCTCCCGGTTCAGGTTGCGACACCGGCGTCGCCTATCGAGTACAGCATAAAGGACAACCGATCTGGTTTATATGAAGGGTTGGATGGCATTGAGAAGGGCCAGGAGCAGGAGCTGCAGGCAGCTCCGCCGACCCGCTCTTCTCGATATTCGAAATTTAAACGACGATTATCTCGTTTCTTCTGTCACCGATGGATCTACTATCCATCAATCGCAGTCGGAGTGTTTGTGCTGGTGGGGTTCCTTTCGATGATCGTGCTGGGGATCTACGGGTCAATCCATGAGCGCGTGCTGTTGAACAAGTGGTGCACTGATACTGAAGGAAACGAACTGCGAACTCAAAAGTGCAACAAGGTTATCAAAGAGTTGTATCATGGATCAGGCGATGTTACAATCGACGCAGATTTGGCGATGGTCAACGGCAAAGCTGACCATGAGCTTGATGAGGGATATTGAGGCGTTACCCACAGAGGTTTGAGTTTTCATATAAGAATATAGTAACCATGAAAATCCCATGACCAGGTTACACCTAGGATCTCGCCAAACTGGTAATAACCGGGTCAAAAAGAGAGAATCACACAAACGTACTTTGATTCTCTCAGAATTGACCCACTTAATGGAGCCAACACCGCCCAACATGTGCCGCGCATCTAACGCCGCTACAGGCATCGAATCACCCTAAACAACACATTAATCTGTTTACCAGCTTCAAATAAAAACACTGAACTTTACTAACGCTGCTACGCACGCCGTAAAACACAAACGCCGCACGCAAGCCGCACAAGACGATTAAAAATTTTGGTTTTTCTTCAATATCGAATACACCCGCTTTTCATTTTCACATTTTTTTGCTGTAATGGCATTTCTGGCGGAATGGCGCGCACCTAGCCACTTTGCGCACTCTCCTTGGGTCTTCTCAAGGTAGCACAGCGCTGTCCGTTTCGAATCCCGGGGTCAGCACTTCGAGCCGGTTGAGTAATCACTGTGCACGAGTGCTCTAAGTTGTTTGGCGGTACCGCTTGAGTGGAGCAATCCAGCAGAGCACCGTCCGCCTCGGGCATGGCGACCGGACCGCAGCGCGGTGTGATGTGTGTAGGGTGACTGTATAGTGCACCAAACTGTTTTTTGTTGATTTTTTGCTTGGAAATTTGTATTTATGTTCGAAAATGCAAGAAATGGTATTTATACACTGCCTATTGATGATGGCGTATTCTGGCAGCCTTATGCCGCAGGCGGCGGCCGATGGCATTGGCTCGACCAGATTTATCACACTAGAGTATCTAGTGCTATGCAAAATGACATTGACAAAACCTAGAGGCGGCTTGGGAAACAGACACTAATTCTCGAGTACCAGCAGATCAAGTCTTATAATAGCATCGACGCACCCCGCGCCAGATCTTCTCCAAATCGTCGCGCCGCGGTAGTATCTCCTTGAATGTCACCTCAAGCTTTTTCTCTCCGAGGACTATGATCACCATGATGAACCGGATCTCGAACCCAATGAACGATTCCTGGATCACTACGTCTAGAATGCATGACTTGGGGATGAATCGAGTGCGTTTGCCGAGGTAGAACCGGCCGCTGGACGTCACTTGAATACCGAAGTCCCGTAGCACCAGCAGACTCTCTTTCTTGTACGGTCGCATCAATAAGAACACCAACGATAGAGCACCAAATACACCAAGATAGACCGTCAGCTCGCGGTACTTGATCCATAGAATAACGTTCAGCACCACGATGATGATTTTGGATATAAAGAACAGCGCCTCGCCGGCCAGACGCCACCCCGACGGATTCTCTGGTCTGCTACGTGCCACATACTCCACCAGCGCAGCCGACTGCTTGCGTACCTCCACACTGTACCCTTTTTCCATCTCTGTGCGTTGTGGTGAGGTGGTCGCAATTACAAAATTTGTCGCCGGCAATTGGGAGGGAGACAAAGACGTGACGCGCTTCCATCACGACTTGGACGCCAAATCGATATGACCCACCATGTGGAGGTGGTTGCTCCTCGCAATAGGCAAAGCAGGTATAATGGACGGATCGCCGAGATCCCTGGTATAAATGGTACGATAATATAACTGGTATAGCACGGCAACTGACACAATAACAGTGGACGACTTTACTGGCAACCCGATGGTGTCATTCTTGTCCCATGCCCACTCAGACCACATGAACGGCCTGGAAAGTGAAAACTTTAACAATCATATTTATGCGACTGAAACAACTAAACTAGTATGTTTAGCGTTGGAAATGCTGAAAAAATTAACAAGAAAAGATGGTTTTGAATATGCAAAAGAAACAACCAGCAAACAGACGTGGGCCACCGGTGCTCAAGTACAGACATCTCAATCGCCAAGGATTGTGGAAGATCATACCACTAGAAACTCCAACCATTATCGCAGAATTCCAACAAGACTCTTCAAAGACAAAACTCAGAGTGACCGCATTCGATGCTAACCACTGCCCCGGATCATGCATGTTTTTATTCGAGTGGGGCTCAATGGTAGTGTTGTATACCGGAGACACCAAAGCAGAAGGGTTTTTCGTCAACTCACTTCTAAGAAACCCCAACCTGTATACATATACCGACGGCACGAGGTTGGATGCTATATATTGCGACACGACTTTTGGGTACCGAGACCACAAGAAATATATCGAGATGCCCGATAACCACGACAGCGTGACGCGGCTACTGCGGCTCATGGACCAATATCCGCCCGATATAATGTTCTTGAGCAATATCCAAACGACTGGGATGGAGCTGGTAATGTGTCGCATGATTTTTCATTTCGAGCGGACGCATGGAAACGGAATGATCCATGTGAGCCCTCATTACCGGCATATATACGAAGAAATCGCCCATACCGATCAGTTTGCGGCGATTGTGTGCCGATACATCACCGACGACCCATTCGCCGCCAAAATCCATTTTTGCAGGAAAGGAGACGACTGCCCTGTCTTCACCCATCGCAGATCTGTCTACGTCAAGCCGGTTGTCTGTGTTTCTCAAAGGATGGTGGATTACTGGAACACATGGGACTACCTTGACGAGACCCCCGACGAGCGTGGGATTGATATTCCCCAGAAAATATCCTTGGATTCGACAGAGGAGCTCGCCAAGGACGTAGTATTCCATATGAAGCCTGATGGCCGCCGATTTCGGGACGGTAAGGAGCCCGGAACTAAGGTGCCTCAGGTGCTACGGTACAACTATTCACGCCATTCGTCCTATTCTGAGATCAAGCATCTGATCAGCATTTTTAAGCCTAAGTCTGTGTATCCATGCTGGCAGCATGAACAGTCGTTTAAACATGGGTTTATCATGAAGAGGCTGTTCCAAGATGTCTGCAGCGGTACCGAGTTCCGATACGATACCGAGATGATCCAATTATATCCAGATCACTACGAGCAGAACTTGGCGGTACCCGTTGAAACAACATGGAATCCGAAACCTAATAATGATCTTTATTATCTTATGGTGCTGGGCCTGGTAACGCGTGTTCCTATGGACATCCCAGAACCGGGCCAAGATGACCCACAGAGCGATAACGACATCAACTCTGAGTCTCAAGAAGGGCTACACGATAATTTGGCAAAGTCCCGCCCGCAGCTTTCGTTACAGCTTTCCATGGGCCGCCGCAACACGACCGTGGACGCCATAGCTATGCCGCTCGAGACAGAATCGTTTCCAGACGTGAACCCCCACCTCGTAAGATTACTAACCCCGCAGCTCTGTGCTCCTGTTACCACGCCTCGACTAGCAGGTCAGCATCGCCATTGCAGTTCCCCGATACACAAAAACACCATGCCTCTGAAACCATCGTATCAATCGCTACTTCGTGCACCGATGTCAACCCAACGAGACTCATCGCTGGCACGTGGCCACATTATTCTCGGTGAGCCGTCCACGCCGCACCCGACCTTAACCCAAATACAAACAGCTCAAGATCGTATCTCAGCCAACATCGACAACTGGGCCGACGTTGACCTTGACTGCTTGATGCAGACACCTCCGAAATGTGCTAATGAATAAATATGCCCTCCTGTATATGGAAAAGTAAATAAATAACTAGTTGCGGACCTGCCCCACAAACCCGACAATCTCCTCGGTGCCTTGGTCGCCATAGTCCGTCTTAATATGCTTGATACGCTTGTTATTTGCCGGAGCTGCTCCCATACCTCCAAACTGATCTCGCTCTCGCTTGTGGGCAGCCTCGGCGTCGGCCTTGCGGGCCTCTGCCATGCGCTCTTCCTGATCCTTCATATCAGCCTCGTGCTTCTTGCGAATCTCGGCCAGCTCTTGTTCGATCGACGCGACCGTCTTGAGCTCTGTTTTGGCCGCAGTGCTGTATTGCTCTAGATCAACAGGCAGCTTGCGGAGAATGGCAAGGTGGATCTTGGTAGGGTTGCGACGTTCTTCAAGCTTGAACTTGCTCTTGATCTGTCGTCGGGACCGTCCAGGGAACAGCCGTGCAATCAGATTGAAGTCCGTGCCCCACTGTGATAATGCCCTGTAGAACTCATTAGTTTCGTTATCGTCCCATCGTTCAGGGCGCTCTCGATTAGAGAACGATGCAGAGTTGGTCATATGATCATAATTCTTTTCCTGCATGTCAATAACCTCTCTCTCTGGTAACTGCGCTTGGGCATTGGCCTGCCGATTCACAACAGTACTATCCTGATCAAGAACCATTTGTTTAGTCTCCTGATCAAGCCTCAAAGTAGGGTTTTGTGCAGCACCTCCACTACCAGTTCCCGAGGTGTTCTTGAAATTCGTGGTCCATTCCTCCTTTTGGGCTTCCAATTCTTGTTGACGCCGGTCGTCGTTCACATTCTCGTATCGAGGAATAGGCTCGCCGCGCAACTTTGCCTGGCGACGCTTAATTAAAAACTTCTCTCGAGCTTCCTTTCGCTTCATTCGGGCATTTTCCCAGTTCTCAAAGTCTTCGTTGGTCTGTCCGATTGGCAAATCTTTGCACAAATGTGCCATGGTAAACGTCTCGATATTGATAGTTTTGTTTTCTGCGTTCGCTATCGGCAGAACTCGCTGACCTCGCCCATACTTGGGAAGATCTTCGGGATCAATGATAATGCGGCCATCTTCGTCCACTCGTTCTGAAACAGGCAAAACGCCATCTACAAGATTATCAGTCGTCGTGATATACTTGCGATCAAATTTCCTGACTGGTACCGCCTCTGGAGAGTCCCCCCGAGCGGATCTTAACCGGGTGCGCATCGACGGAGAGCCAGTCAGTTTGGCACCTCGCGTAGCCGTCCGAGCTGCCGCTCTTGGAGTTGATGGAGCAGGGGACGCCATCATCTCGCGAGATTTTGAGGATGCCGGTTCTGGTTCTGGAGTTGCATCTTTTGCTGCTCGTCCAGTCGCTTTTTTCTCTGATGGTTTTGGAACTGCCGCCGGTGTTGGGGTGGGCGTCTCTGAAGGTTGTCCGGCGCTTGTAGGTGCAGGCTGCGCTGGCGCTGCTGCTGTAGCCAGCCGTGGAGCATTATTAGCGATGTTACGATTTGGTCGAACAATCTTGGCAATGGGTTTACGCTGTAATGAAGAAAGTCGTTGTGGAGCCTTCGCCACTGTGGGCCGTGGTATTGGCGATTGTTGCTGTTGTTCTGTCGTGGGTACAGGACCAGGCGCGGTGCCTAACGGCGGCGTTGACGACACTTCCGGCTCTGATGGCCGTGAACTCTTTTCAGCAACCGCTGGCTCAGACTGGACAGCAGCTGGTGGTGGCTGTGGAGCAGATGCAGATGGCGTTGTTTCTTGGGCTTTTTCATTTGGCAGAATCGGGGTCGATGGCGGCTGGGTGACGCTCAACTGTCGCGGTTTACGCGCGCTTCCTCGAGCCCCCGGTGCCTTTGGCGCAAATCTTTTGGACGATTTGTCTATTTGTTTGTGCGTTAGTACCGTGATTCTTGCAATAATTTGTACATACTGACAGCAGAACTCATGGTGGAGGAATGATGTAAAAAATGTGTCTGGGGGAAGTGGTGATGTTATGCGGGAGGGTTTCACGAGCTCTAGCGGATTCAAATTTTTTTTTTGGGAGCACATTCTCTCTGCTTGATCCATTTTCTTCAGACCGCTTGAACAAATGACCACCGATATCAGCGTAACGGCCCAGAGGGAATTCGCAAAAGAATTTGTGTTCCACCTAGCTCCGGCTCGTAACCATGGGCTAGTGGCTTCATTGAGCGACAACTCGTTGCGGGTATTGCCGTTAGATCCTGCCCAGTTTGGTGCGCCGCTCCGAGAGATCCAAAACGCTCATAGCAGCACCATATCGGGACTACAGACAATTGACCCGCATACTGTAGCTACAAGTTCGTTTGAAAACACGGTCAAGATCTGGGATTTGCGAATTCGCAGCCAAAAGGCTTCACAAACTTTCACTGGGGAGGCCCCTCTCACTTGTCTAGACGTGCATCAAGGAAAACTCGCCGCAGGTACCGAATTGATTGGCCAAGATGCTGGTGTCGTACTATGGGACATGCGAGACGCCAAAAAACCGCTCGTTTCGTATATGGATTCGCATAGTGAAGATGTGACCCAGGTGCAATTCCACCGAGATGGGGCCAATGGATTGCTGAGTGCTGGCCAGGATGGCTATGTTCATATTTACAATACAACCATTCTTGATATGGACGAAGCTATTTACCAAACAATCAACCATAACACGGCCATTCAGCAAGCAGGGTTCCTGCCCAATCGACAGGTGTTTGCCAAGAGTAACATGGAAACAATGTCCATCTACCCTATCCCAGATCCAGATTCTGAACAAGAAGAACCGAAACCACGGGATTTTGGCGATTTGAGAGAAAAATGGAACTGCCAATACGTGGCTGATGTCATGAACGGCTTTGTTGCGGTGGGAACCAATTCATCCAGCGAGTTCAAAGTACTTGCTTGGGACCACCAATCTGATACAGTGTCGGCTACCATCAACTTGGTGGGTGCCCATGGTGAAGAGCTTGTGCGAGCAGTGCACCTGGACCCAATTACACAATGCATTTACACTGGTGGTGAGGACGGGCTTGTCAAGGCATGGAAGCCGCAGGAGCCGCTCAATATCGACAACAGCGAGTGGCAGCAGGTGAAAAAGAAAAAGAAATCCAAGTCAAAAGACAAAAAGAAGCATAAATCTAGCAAAGATAAAGGCCGATTCGAGCCTTATTAAATTATTCTATATTAACTTAATTCTTCCACCATGTGCTCGACTTGTTCGCGTGTCAACGGGGTATATAACGTCTCACTGCCGGAAGCGTCTTTATAAGATTTGATCATTTTGTGCTCAATAAACTCTGTGAGCATGGTCCTAAAATTGGCCTGATTGCTGACAATAAACTCTTCGACACATTTGTTATACAGAGTCTTGAACTCCATGCCATGACCAGATGATGCAACGGTGTTCATGTTATCGTCACTCATATCCTCCATCATGGTCTCCATTTGATGACACAGCAGTAAATTGTACAGCCGTCTGGAGTTTTCAGTCAGCGATGCTAGCACGTATTTGGCACCCTTGGACCCCTGGGCTTGGCTTTCCTTGCCCATGGTCAACTGCTCATCAAACATTGTTTCCACAGTGTATTTTTCAAACGTGGTCACGTTGTGCCATGCCCATTGGTATGTAGCGAGTTTGGCCGAATCCCACATCAATGGTGCATAAATATGGTCGATTGATGCAATAATGCTGATATTGGATAGAGCTGCAAGTCTTGACAGCGCGACTTGATCCTTATCACTTCGCAAAGACTCCCCATCAATATTGTGAATTAAAACAGTCAGATGTTTGCTGCTCTCGGCGATGTATTCCGACAGAATAGTGAGAATCTCGGTAGATCCCTTGGGAAGCTTTTTCAGCTGTGTGGCTGGCAAAAATACACCGGCAATCTGATTCAACACTTCGGTCACAGTGACATCTGGATTATATGCATTCACCACCAGCACTTGGTCATCCAATGTCATGGCAAAATCAGACAACAAATTGTGCTTTGAACCAACTCCATAGAATATCAGCGAAAACCCCATCTGCAGCTCGAACCTCCATTGATTGTACAGCTTGCTGTACGATCGGAGGAGTTTGAGCCGCTCCCGCCGCCAAGTCTCAGCCTCAGCTGAAACTTTTTCCTTTAGCTCTGAGTACGGTAAATCTGGCACATCAGTGAACCGAGTGGTACTAATTTTCTCTCTTGATTTATGCTGCTCAAAGTACCCCTCTGGGCCATCCAAAAACAGCGCCTTTGATCCCTGATCGTTTAGAATCTGGAAGAGCTTCTTCCGGGGGCTGGTATTGTTGAGAATGCTACTGGAGATTTCGTCTTCTTCATTGTTGAATAGACGCCGCACAGCCTTCTTTTTGGCACTTTTGTCCCATTGTTGCACAATCTGTTGTTCCTCCTCCTGGCTGGGCACCGTTTTATGCAATAATTGAGCGATCACAGTCCGTGCGGGACTTCGTTGGCCGATCTGGTCGAATGGCCGTTTACGTCGCCCCGGCTTACGCTCAGGGCTCTTGTAAACGTTCCCTATCACCTCATCACGTTTCTTTCGCTCTTCTTCCAAAAGGTCTCGCATATGTTCTGTGAAAGCACAGCTTCGACTCTTACGAGTCCCACACTCAGTGCACATTCGCGGGTAGTTTTTCACACCGTTGCAATAGCGGCCCGCTTTAAGGCAGTTTCCACATTTAAACTCCGGCAATTGATCTATCGGCTGGGGAGCATCCAACTTGATCTCTTGAAGTGGCAAAGACAGCACAGATTCAACATTCCGTTTCGACGGTGATCTTCTTTTGGGTGATAATGGATTGGATCGGAAGTTTGGCGACTGCTGCAGGGCTTCTGAAAACGGAAGCATCGGCTTCGGTGTTGGCTTAAATGGACTACCACCGGCTCGCTTCTGAGGAGAATCTTCGAAAATCTGGATGATTTTAGTTTTTGGAGTCGACGGTGGACCATCCTCTCTTACCAAGCTTCTCTTTATGATCTTTTTGGGCGTGAATTTGATCTCATCCATTTCATCGTCAGACTCTGGTTCCGGAGTGTATCGCTCGCTTCGTGGAGTATGTCGTATTTTACCCCTTTTCACCGGTGTAGTCGGCTCCTGGCGTTTTGTTCTTGCATTTGGAGCGCTTTTAGATGCGCTTTGCTTCCTGGTTGAGCTCCTTGAAGGAGTGGCCCGTTTCGTCGGTGTGTCAATCCGCGAAGCAGCTGGAGAATGTTTACCAATTCTGGCCCGTTTCAAGGGGGACGGGTTTAGCAAGTTGATATCATCTTTATCTTTGCTGGCCGAGTGCAAATCACCGGTTCTCCTTCTTTTTACCATGAATCTGCTCTTGTCCAGGTCTGATGTGGTGATGATGGTGGTGGAGTAAAACGCGCGTCGCGATTTTGACGGTGCTGGTGGTGATTGTGAGGAAAACTACACTCACCACGTGCTACGCTTTCATTTCCTTCCAGATTCTCCGTATTAATTCATAAATATTAGATTTATTTATGAATATCTAAATGAATCTGTCCTAGTAGTCGACGTATTCTAGATGCCCACAGTCGCTCGGTAGAGTACCCTCGCCAGAGAGGTCTGGCTAAACCTCCCGCGGCTCAACAAAAATTTTGAACATCACCACATCGACTTACCGACATGCTAACGTTCTGCCCCAACTGCACAAACATGCTGCAGGTATGTCATATTTTTTTGACTCGTATCTAACTAATACTCAGATCTCGTTATCTATGCACGGCAGAAACCGGTTTGAATGTCGCACATGCCCATACGAGTTCGAGATCAGCGGGGAAATGGAGGTCTTTGATCGAAAACGAATGGAACGGAAGCAAGTCGACGACGTCTTGGGTGGTGAAGGTGCATGGGATAATGTGGACCAAACTACTGCACAGTGCGAAAAGCATGGCTGTGGAGGTGATCATGCCTATTTCTATCAGTTGCAAATTCGATCCGCCGACGAACCGATGACAACATTTTACAAATGCACCAAGTGCGGTAACCAATGGAGGGAAAACTAATGAAAAAAATTAACGAAAGAAATAAGTTGGTATTTTTTTGATATTTTAACGATTTAATGAAAGATTTTTTAAAGATAAAAAAGTTTATTCTCGAATTCGAGCCAAAACCTTTTGGGCTTCTTCAGCAGCCTTGACACCAGACAAAGCCATAGCACCGAAAGTAGGACCCATTCGGTTGGCACCGTCAATTTCGGCCAATTCCATACCACCGACAATCAAACCTGGAGTGACTTCACGAGTACCCTTGACAATAGCATCTTCAGCGGTCTGCATATCCAAACCTCGCATACCATTAATTGGCTTGATAATGCCCATGGAGGCACATCGCTTCACAGAGAAAGCACCAAATGGACCGTCGTGACCAGTAGTGGAGATAACCACTCGAGCATTGATGGTGTTAGGATCCATACAAGATTGATCGTGATGGTGCATAGTAACCAAGGTCCAATTGGTCACCACACCGGCAACTCGAATACCAGTGGATTCATTTCGAGTGATCAAATCTTCCACAGCCACAGCATTGAACAACTTGACATTTGGAAATTGCAACACCTTGGACAACAGAGTGGAGATGAACAAAGTGGCGTGCTTGACAACAACGTAATCACCTTCGTCTTCATAAGCAACACCAATTTCGTTCAAAAAGGCATCAGCTGGCTTTCGCAAAACCATAGCAGAAAACAATTGACCACCCAAGAAACATCCACCACCAGAAGCAACATTGGCTTCAATGATGGCAATCTTCAACTCTGGTCGAGCCTTGGCAAGACAGTAAGCAGCACTTAAGCCGCACGAGCCAGCACCAACAATAACTACGTCGGATTCAGCATACTTGTCCAAATCATCAAAGTATCGACGGGTCATAGCACGCGACACAGTCGATTCCCGAATTGGAGCAAATTGGAAATCATCCCAGCTGGCTGGCAAAAGCTCTCGAGAGGTGACTCGTTGAGCTTGCATAGCCTTGGCTGGTTGCACAGCAACCGGCTTTTGGGCAGTAGCAGCAAGAGAAGCAGTAGGTGGAGACCTGTTATTCAAAAGTTAGTGAGAAGTATTCAACAGAGCATGTTCTTTCGCTAGTGTTATCTAGATCAAGTTTTAGCCGTATAATCTCAGCAACTCATGAATGCGAAGCATTCATGAGAGCACCGGCCATGCTTGCGACCCTCTCTGCTACTGGTGGACAGTAGCAAAAGGGACTAGAATTAGTAAGTGAGGCATACCTAGAACTGGGCGAAAGTCGCTGCTATCAATTTTTCTTTAAATGGAGTCATACATGGTTGATAATTCCTCCTTGGTTAGATAAAAGAGATGCTGCTCATGACTTTCTTACTTTTTCGATATTCAATTCGATTCGTCCGAGTTGGTAAGTGGGATCTCTATCCAGAAGAGCGATTTCGCCCTCCTTTTATAGTTTTTAGCGTAGCAATATGAGAATAAAGGGCTTTCCCCGCGCCATACATAGCAAATGAGCCCATTTTCGTGGACTAGAACGGTCCGGACAATTGATTTGTTGGGGACCGCCGATGTCGGCGGATCGCCCCGCGTACCACCTTCTCGGGTATGGACGGACAGCGGACTCGCCCGGGCATGCTATGATTATTATCGATTGGATATAAAATGCTGATTACATGCTAGACAATACAAGAAGCAGATTTTTCAGATTTGCCAGCGTATGAGACAAATCTGCGACCACTGCAATGCTCTGGGAATTGATCAATTGCTCAATGTTCTTGTGGAATAAATAGACCCCATATTCAAACCGATAGAATAACGACCCTTTGATCCACAACGGGAAGGACCTAGAGCCCTGTATCGTGCTGATTGGGTCGATTATGAACGAGTTGGACCCGTATGGTTGAATTGGGTAACGCAATGGAACCTGCAGATACTCGGAGAGCAAATACACCAACTGAGACGCAAATCCATATGCAGCCCCAATGTCGTCTTCGTCATAGTGGTCATATCTGGAATCCGCGAGTGGCAAGCCACATATGCTAAAGTTGAACGGATTGAATGGCGAGATTGGGAATATCACCTGCAGTTGAGATGCAATGCGACCACGTTCCGATGCAATGCATTGAAGTTGAACTTGCAACTCGGTAGTGCGATTATCGAGAGACTTGATTTGTTTGACAATTGCTTGATTTCTCAGGGTCTGCTCTTTTATAGTTTGACGTCTTGATGCAATATTTGCCCGAAGCCCATCGACTTGACGCTGCAAATTTTGTTTCCGAGCCGCTTCACCATTGATATAATTGCGGATATGCTTGAGCTTGTTCTGCAATTGGTCTTTTTGTTTTGCTTTCGCTTGGCTACAGTCATCCTGTAGCATGGAGTCCAGCTGCTTGGTCACCAATTTTATTGTGCTCTCCGAATCATTGATGCATTGTTCCAGATTGTTCAGATTCATTATGGTGTCGTAGCTGCATGTTGGCACGGCGTTCGTAGGCGTCGGAGGTGTTAGATGCACCGGAACTTGCACCTCTGGAATCACATAACACCCGTCGACAAGATGCAAAATAAACGTGTTTGCCGGTAATGAGACTCGAATAGCATCGGTGGTTCTGCCAATAAACTTCAATTTAGTCAGATCGATCTGGCGACTCAATAGTTGTGTCCATTTTTTGCTGCTGATGGTTTTGGCCCACACGGCCAAAACCACCACGGTTTCATTGCGACAATACAGCTTGGACAGATCCATTTCGCGAAACTCCGGATTCATCGAGCTGTGGGTCATTTCACTGATATAAATAGGTGCCGATTGGCCGGTTGAATATAACGCATATCCAGTATCAAGCAGTTGATCTTGGTTCAAATCATATAATGTCTTTTCCATCTCTACTCCGAAAGACCCAATTGTGCTGCGTCTAGCACGACCCAAAAACCGCCTCGGGCTGCCATCATTTGCTGATTCGATACCTGCTTTTGGACCATCTAACGAGCTTCTTCTCCATTTGGCCAGATTGGCCCTTTTTTCGGCGTTTTCTGGTGACTTTAGTGTCAAGTTTCGCAGCGTCAACCCTACCACATGCCGAAGCTTGCGCATATTCTGCTTCAACAGAGGCGCACCAATGCTAACCGGCTGATGAAGCATCAACACGTCGTCTTCATCATCTTCTTCTCCTTCGTTCATCGACCGGAACGATGGACTATACATTCATGTGTTTTTGTATGGGGAACAGACTAAACTAAGCGTGGAGTTTTGGGAGGCGAGACGCCATTGGGAATCGTAACAACGCCCCGTTTTTCTTCCTTCTTCGTTATCGACAAGATTCTCTCCGCAAACCTTTTTTATTTTTTTTGTTTGTTCTACACCATGCTTTGGTCTGCTTAAGCTAAGATCAATTCCTGCTCGTCCTTTCGTTCCATCAAGTCTGCTCGATCGTTTTTTATGCTCGCTACGCTCGTTATTATTTTATTATAAACATGACCGCAATGGTATGCATTGTCCAGAAAAATTATCGAGTCCACAGCTAACACAAGCAAAAATCTAGATCTGCTTTGCCCATTTCTGCGAAGTGCACGGGCCAACATCCATTCTTTGTACACAATCGCTTTCTGCAAAAGCCGCTGCTTACGAATTGCCCGCCGTGTCTATTCAAAACCAACACAAAACATGTGCCTCATGCAGGCTGGTATTACCCAGACCCCACCATCTGTCGTCTTCTGGAACCGTCGAGCAGGCTCAGGGCCCAGAACCACATTGCTTGAAAACCCGAATGGCCAATGACCAGACAGTGGTGTCCAGCCAATATCCAGCCAGCCAAGTACGATACACCGCGGTGCGGCAAGCGTGTTTACGAGCCCTGTCATCTGAACACACGTTTCAAGACTCCCCAATCATGTTTTCTGACGCTGCAATTGGAACTGCAATTGTATTAGTATTCCAGGTCGATGATGATTCCAGTCGCGGCCATGTAAGAAAATATGCTATCATCTGTCTGGGAGAGAACGAAACTCGTCTCATGCGGTACTGGGGCGTGTTGGTACCGCAGTTGGAGCAACTGGCTCATTCGATAAAAGTGCGTGCCATGTTGCAAATGGATAAACAAAATGCCAGCCGATCAGGTCATGAACGCTATTTACGTGTGCGAGATGTGTCCAGTAAGAGCCTAGCCAGTATCCTTCAAGATGACAAGATTTTTGTCGAACTGCATTCCAAATTCGCCCGGATCCTGGCGTCCATTTCTTAATTTATTAATCTTTCCTCTTAACTAAAAGTTTGCTTACCAATTTCCATAATTCTTATAATATTTAATGCGTTGCTGACGAGATTCCATGGCCAACACACAAGCAATTCGTAATGCATAGGTTCTTTTATACTCGATATGTTCGGGATCCTCTTCTCTCGTGATGCCACTGCGCTCGGCTCTTTTTTTCTGGCTCTCTACGGTCGATATGCTCTGCAGGTCCGGTGACGTGGTCCGTGCTGAGTCGACACTACGGGCCCTGTGCATAAGCGAGTCGCCCAGGATAGCCTGTTGTTACTAAGCATATCGAGCGTAGCGAGCAGAAAAAAAAAGCCGAGTGCAGCGGTATTACAAGAGAAGAGGGTCTCGAATGTAGAGAACATGAAAAATGATTCGTGCGGCTCATCGCGCGGCTTGACGAGACATGCGTTCCGCATGTATCGCCGGGATCGGCGACTGCAAGGCGGATGTCCATTTATTGATTCTTCAAGTTTTCATTATAATTACCACCAATATCTCATTTATAACTATTACAATACCAGCAGTTAACGCAAGTCAAGCATCAACGCTTTGGACGAGTTTTCGACCTGGTTTCGATGAATGCCCACCAACGATTGCGAGTGCTCAAACAACCCCTGCTTCAGCGAGATAACAATAAACTGAAAGTTATCACCGCAATGTTTGTTGATGTATCGTGCGATCGATGCCACATTGGCATTATCAAGAGCGGCATCGACCTCGTCCAACACAAAGAACGGCGACGGCTGGTACGAATGAATGGCAAATAGCAACGCCATGGCGGTCATGGTCTTTTCACCACCAGATAACAGCTCCATCGGTTGATAGCGTTTCAACGGAGGCATGGCACCATAGTTCACACCGCCGGTCCACGGCTCGTCCGAAGACTCAACATACATAGACGCAGTACCTCCAGCAGGAACGTTAGTGGACGAGGTGAGCTCCTTGTATATCGTCGTGATAGAGTCAGAAATATGGTTGAAAGCGTCCATAAATTTGTCTCGTCGCTTGGATAGCACCTCGTGGAACCGAGCATTTGCTTCTTTCGTTCGACGCTGCATAGCGGTAAATTCGTCTTCAAGCTCCTTGAGCCGCTGGCGCTTTTCGCTGAGCTTGTCCCCAGCGTGGAGATCCACTTTTTGACGAATCGATTCCATTTCTTGAGCAAGCTCTTCGGCGTAATCGGTCAATTGTTGGCCCACCTCTGCTTCATCGCTTTGCTTGTACTCGTCATCTAACGATGAATAATCGATCACAATACCGAAAGACGTTGTAGTAGCAGCCGTGTTATTCGACATGAGCTCATCTCCATCTTGGTCCTGCATCTGCTGTACATCATCCAGATCTAACGGGATATCTTCTAGCGATCCGCTCTCGAGAGGCACAGAAGACCCGGCCATACGACAATCACGCAGTATATTGAGCCGCTGGCTCACATAAGAGTGCATATCTTGCTTGATCAGTTCACCGCCCTGGCGGGTTCGCTCCAGAGCCTGCTCTGCAGCATCAAGCTTGTCCTTATATTCCTTGACAGTGCTTCGATGCCCCTCGATAGCTTGCTTGTGCTCATCTAGATTAGCTTCAAACTTGGCCCGTGATCGGTTCATTTCCTCGAGCCGGTCCACCAACTCCTGTCGCTCTTCCTGTAGAGTGTTCAGCGTCTTTTGATCCGAAATAATGGTTGCTGCAATCTTGGTAATCCGGTTCTCCTGCTCGTGGAACGCCCCAGTCGACATTTCCAGCATTTGGTTGAGCCGCTTGAGCTGCTGCTCATGCCGCGTTCGTTCTTTGGACACTTGCTGTTGAGCCGAGCTCTGGTTCTGATCGAACTCTCTGAAACTGGATACACCCAATCGAGCACAGAAGTCTCCAAAGATTGCTTGTTGCACATTGTCAACCGAGCCTTCAACTTGTTCATGCTGTTCACGCAACGACTCGACTTGTGATTGTGCGGCTCGGATCTCAGGTCCCAGATCCTTGAGCTTGTCTTGACAATGTTTCACCTCAGCCTTGCGCGATGAAACAACTTGTTTCAACTGTGCCAGCAATGCCCGATTGTTCTCTAGCTTGCTTTCTAGCTGGACCAGCTCCGCATGGAGCCGCCCCTCTGGTTGTTGCCGTGACCCAGACGAGCTGATCTTGGCAATTTCGTCTTGCAGTGAATCTTTGAGATTCCGCAAGTTTCGCACTTTGGAGTCTGTCCACTGCTGAACATTGCTGCCACTAGACCCACCAGTCATCAGGTTGGATCGATGAATCACAGATCCGTCCAACGCCACAGTCTTGACTTCGGCACGTTTCGTCCATCGCACATGCTTGGCAATATCGATAGTGTCGCAAATAATGGTGTCACCACACACATATTGCACCGCCGCTTCCACGTCTTCCGGGTATTTGACTGTTTCAATCGCCAGCCGCGCACCCTTGGCAATCCCTCGATAATCACTTCTAATGGGTTTGACGTTGATGGTGTCGAGTGGAATAAATGAAATCGAAGGCATTCGATTATCCTTGAGATAACTAATACACTCATTACCAGTTCGGAACGTGTCAACGACAATAGAATTCATGTGTCGCCCTACAACCGTGGCCACAGCTGTTCGATATCGCTCCTGTTCAGCATCAACCAAATCATGAATGAACCCATAAACACCAGGGATATACCGCTTCAAAGCCGCACCATTCTCCCGCAGCGTTCGATCTCTATAAGATTCATGCTGAACCGCATCGTAATCGCTTAGTTCTTGCATCGTGGACAACAGTCGGTCGTTCAAGTCGTTCAGCTTCTGCCGCTTTGTACGTTCTTCTTCAGTGATCTTATCGAGCTCGGTCTTTTTGGCTGATCGCAGCGCATTGTCTTCATTAATTTCCGACGTGAGCAGCCCGATCCGCGATTCATGCTCTTCCAGCTCGCTCTTCAAAGATTCAAGCTTTCCAGCCGCTCGCGTCTCTTCACTCTGGAATTGGTCGAGCTCATCACTGACCGTCCGCTGCTGTCGCAAGATTGTACTCATTTGGCTCTGCTCAGTCGCAGTTTGCTGCATGTATTGATCCTTCAATTGCTGGAATTGAGCCAAATCTTGCTCAGAAACGTTGAATCCCTGTTTCAGTTTCGAAGCCACCTCGTTTTCAAACTGTTCCAACGACTGGTTGCTGATCTCGATGTTCCGCTGGTGCTTTTTCACGTCACGTTCGTGCTTTTCCTTTTCTCGCTCAATCTGTTCGCTTCGTTTGTTTTCCGAATTGATCTTGGATTGGATCATTTTCACTCGCGCATCCAGTGGCATTATATCAGTTTTGCATCCTTCAATCTCTCGCATTTGCCGTTTCACTTTCTGCTCAGCCTTCAGGCTCTTTTTCTTCGAAGCCGCATGACTAGCAGTGACGGTGTCAAACTCGTTTTGGGCTGTTTCAACTTGCCGTTGAGCTTTGTCGATTTGCTTCAACGCACTGTTGTGTTCTTGGTGTTTGGCTTCTGCATGAGACTCGCAGTGATACAGCTGCCATAATAAATGGTTCTGTAATGCTTCTTCACGTCGCTGGATCTTCTTTTGGTATTTTTCGGTTTCTTGCTTTTGCTCCGTCAGCTGCTTCACATCTGCCGCGCATCGCTTCTTATCTTGATTCAATGCACTCTGACGTGACGCTTCCTGACTTTTTTCCGCCAACAATTGATCATATTCTTGTTGATAGTCCACAGCTCCCGAAATCTGCTCGATCAGCTTGCACAAACTTCGAGGGTCTTGTGCCGCAATCGCGTCCACGTCGCCTTGAAACACCAAAAAGTTCTTTGCCTTGATAAGAATATTCTCCTCAGCAAGCTCTGCGGCATATTCTTGAGCTGAAACCCTCCGGTCGTTAATATAATAATCAGTCGATCCTCGAGAGTTTACGCTGTATTCTAAGTTAGCCTCGGTTACCGGAAAAAAACATACGCTCGCTTGAGGTGCAGCTCGTCACCATCACTCTTGACATAAACTGCCTTGACATAGGCGTCCGCCGGGTCTGCAGACTTTCCATTACCATTCTGCTCCTCTCCCATGATACGGTTTCGATAGATAAGGTCTTTGGCATGGTTACTTCGCAGTTCCTTGGACCGGATCCCCAGCACAAACGAAATGGCATCCATCATGTTGCTCTTTCCCGACCCATTGGGGCCGATAATTGATGTGAAATGCGCAGTACCAAATTCGGCACGCTGCAAGCCACGATAGGACTTGAAATTGTAGAGCTCTATTGACTGGAGCTTCCCCATGTTTGTCGAGTGACTGAAATATAAAGAGAACGCGTTGAGGTTGAAAGTGTGGGTTAAATTGGAGAGGGCGATTGGGATTGTACACGTACTTCAGCGTGTTCTCCGGGTAACGCGTGTTTGTGGACGCGCCATCGCCGCACGGCATACAATTGTATAAATAATTATTTAGTTATGTACGACTGTATAATTAATCACTGTTAGGTCAATTGTGAGATAAGTACCGGACCAGTATGGCCGTCATCAATATATGCAGAGACAAGGTTGTCCATAAACTGGTCTTCCAGAAAGACTGCGTTCCCTGACCCATCGAACACCCATCGGCCATTCTGGGATGAGGAGTCGTCTTTGGTACGATATACTGCAGTTTGAGTATTAATATCCAAAGTCAGACACAATGTATCCTGGATCAGGCCAATAATTTGTCCATAGAACTTTAATGCACCAAACTTCCATGGCATCCAGGACCCGGTGTCGTCGAGATCCATCACATGTGTCCACGCGTAAATGTCGTGCGAGTCCGAATCCAAAAGCCTGTCGAGCTTGATTGAGTACAGCCCTTTGTAGTTGACACAGTATGCATTGACAAGCCACATGTGGGTTTGTGTGACAGCGACTGATGTCACTGCACCCTTAAACGTGATGGGATATGACAGCTTCGAGTCGTTGATCATATCGAACACATAGATTCGGCCGTCATCTATAATAAATAAAATTCCTCCTGAGTATGCAAATATCGGATGGATATACCGTGTTTCGTAACCTAACTTGAGCGTATATCTAACCTCTTTGCCCTCGAGAAGCAACGCCTTGAACCGGTTGTGTCTGAGCTTGAATACAATGACTCTACTATCCACTTCTGGACGATCATCCTCAAACACAGCATGGATCTCATTCTTCTTGGCATCCCAGGTATCCGTTTTATTGCGAGAGTGTACCTCAAAGGCACTCATTCCGAGCCCCAGCCGATACCCATAGCCATTCGTGGCCAACCCACGAATAGTCTGGGATGCAAAATCAAAGCCAGAACTCAATACACTTTTCTCTGTGCATGAAGTCAACATCACAAGTACAACCAGCGTATTGAACTCGCCAAAAAGTCGGTTCACCGCCTTAATATCGCACCATTTCACAGTACCTACCTTCTCGATACATTGCTGGACCCTGCAATACCGGGCCAAGCTATGATACCATGCACTTCCCCCATACTTGTGAGCCTGTACTACGTCTTCCTCTGTTGGAACGAGAAACTTGCTGCCACTCAGCGCGACATGTCGCAGCACAAACCCGGATGTATCTTTCCAGAATAAATCCTTGTAAAACAAGCTGCTTTGTACAAGATTGAGAAATGCATCAAAGTCCTTTACGTGGCGGAATACGCTCTCGATAATCTCTAGCGGAAGTCTTTCTAATGACATTTGTGAATGTAGGGGATACCAAGCGCTAATCGTTATCGGGAGGGAGGATAAGGAAATTCTTAGATCGGGCCAAGATCACCATCTCCAGCCGCGGTGGGGTACAGGTACATTACATCATCATGTAAAGTGATTGCTTACGATCATCTACCCACAGACACGAAAAGCACCCACCGATACCGAGCAAATCGAGCGTACGCAAAAAGAAAAACCGAGCGCAGCGGGTTCTTGAGAGAAGAGAGATCTACTCGGCTGGCATAACCGTGAATAAATACAACAATTAGTATACTTTTATGCATTGCACTATACAAATAAATAACAAGATTATTAACCCTCTAGCTGGAATTCGGCCTTTTCATCCAGCTTAAACGCACAATGCACGCCGGTTTGGCTCTGCAAAGTCAATGCAGTTCGCAGCACAAGCGGCTCAGAAAGCTTCTCCGGCGACGAATAGACGTCCTTGAAAGTTTGAAGGATTCGTACAATCACATATGAGATTTCAGTCAATGCAAACTGCTGACCTAAACATAGCCGTGGACCGCCACCGAATGGAATAAACCGCCAAACGGTAGACGATGCAGACAACCCTTCCCATCGTTCCGGCCGGAACTCTTCGGCATCTGGGCCCCAGAAGTCTGGATCCCGGTGCAGGGAATACAATGAGTAATAGACAGTAGCGCCCTTTTTGACATAAATTGGCTCGCTTCCATCTGCACCTCCTCCTCGTGGCAATGTTGTCTCTTTAACTGCTTGTCGATAAAAGAACGGGGCCGGTGGGTAAAGCCGCAGCACCTCATTAATAACCCAACGCAAGTATTCACATCGTTTCAATGATTCGAACGACAAGCGCTCGGCACCATGACCAAAATGCTCCAATACTGATTCTCGTAGCTTGTCCCATACATGCTTGTTTCGTACCAGCATATACAAGGTGAACGATAGCACTCCGCCGGTAGTATCCCGACCAGCCAACAGTACGTTAATACACTCACTGAGCAGAACTTGTGGATCCCGGGTTTCCTTGGCCAGTTCAGTCAAGAAAATATACCGGCCTTGTTTTTCAACCTCATCTGGGCTCATTGCGAGTGCCTTTTTGACAAAGTACCCGACAAAATCATGGCAGATCTTGGTGCTCTTTCTGAAGCTGGGGCTGTCTTGGATCCAGTAAAGCGGCCCCAGTTGGGCGCGCCGCATCAAAACCTCCTGACAATGGCCGAAAGCCTTGGCAAACTCCTCCGACTTTTCATTCTCACCACTCAGGCAATTGACACTTTCACCCAGCAAAAATTCAGATGCAGAATCCAATGCAAAGGCATGAGTCATTGGCTGCATATCGAAAACTCCTTCGTATCGTGATTTAAGGTGCATAACTTGTAGCAACTGCTGGGTGTGGTGCTCGATGGATTCGATCCGAGACACCTGTTCTCGGGCGAATTGGGGTCGCAGCATCGCTCGACTGTGTTGCCATCCCATACCACTGAGAGTAAAAATTCCGTCTCCTAGCAACGGCTTCAATTGAGCATGTCGAGTACCCAAATAGAATTCTTTAAACTGAGTCGCCATTACTGCTTTTAGGTTTTCTGGATCAACAGTGACCAGTGGGAAATCCATGATGGCTTGGGCTCGGAATGTTTTCGTGCCCTGTGTACGGATCAAGTTGTCGAATAGCTCCAAGATTCGATGCTCTTCCTGAGCTTTTTTCAGTCGAAAGATAGAAGGAATGCCAAGTGGCCATGCTCTATATAGGACGGGCATCCCAAGACCCTTTGATCGAGTCTTTTGACGAAAAGTCCATTGTTCAAACAGCTCGTGAAGGACCAAGAATACCGGAATAAATGCCACAACGGCGATTAAAGCGTATGCTGTCATTGTTACGTTAGAACTCGGTGGAAAAAAATGAACAAATCACAAAGAGAAGTAGTATATATATACAGAACAGGAGCTCGTATTTATTCAGTCCTGGCTATTAATTGATGCTCCTAATGGGGCTGCTTTGACATATCTTTGTTTCCGTCCTGATCTAACATAGCCTTGTTTGCGCAAGATCGGCATACCAATCGTGTTGATTCCGAATTTGTCGTTTATCCTCGTGTGTCTTTACTAGGCCTTATCACTCCTGTAACAACTAAACCCTGCCTCCGGGCTATCCAATTCTCTTTAGGTAAAGTCATGGTCAATCAGGTCCTATTTCCCGTAGATTTGATCTCAACCCTGCAAATTCAAGCAGATCACCTCCTGCTGCGATCAATTGATTGATCAGTGGTGAGGCTCGCGCCAAGTTTGTCCGGACGGCTTCCCCAAGCCTGCAGTGCGTGGCCAGCCTCTCGTATCGGCACGCAGTCCCGGGATATGATGAGGTGATCGTCCTTGTTGTACGCTTGTTTCCAATCCCTTGGCGATCGAATTATCTTTGATTAGAGCAAAATAGACATCCGTGGTAGCTTCGGTTGATTAGCTCATCACATTTGTACCATAAAGGGTTATGGAAATGATCTGCTGGTAAGCATCCGCTGGAAATTGAAAAGGTACGGTGACCGCCAATTCGGGATCGGTAATGGCCAGTAGCGCATGCGTGTGTTCATTTGACATGCAAAAGTGCCAACTTTACGCACCTTTTGTCTCACACTGGGCATGACATTGTTTATTCCAACTACCTATATCGAACTTTGGGCCCATTGGTCACGTACGAGCCAGTTCAGATATATGAACAATTGTACTACCGGTACCATTGAACATACCCCAGGAACCTGCCAGGTTGAATCGTTCACCATTGTTTTTGTACCCAGCTACCGGCACAAGCATTTTGCTTTTCTACTATTAGCGTATATATCTCTTCGATCGACGATCATAGTGCCGCGATCGATTGTCCTTCGTATGGGAAGGAGTTACAAGGGCAAGATTGCATCGATCGATCCAAGAGCCGCCCGCCACTCCCGCGACCAAGCCCTGGCTTTACCAACATTACGGTATTTACCGGAAAATCTATCTTCTTCCCGCTCCCGTGGTGTGATGAGCAGTGCGTGCTGTGAAGAGCCCAGAGAGAAAGAGAGTGATCAGTTACGTACAAAGGCAGCCCTTCCACTGAATAGCCGCTTGGAATCTGTTTACAGGTTGCAATAGATAGCCAGACTGAAATTGAGCCTGCACTCGAAACAATGCTTGATATTCGTGTCTGATAATCGAACATTCCTTGTGTTTGCAAAACAAGCTTGTTTTTTTTACCAAAGTCAGGGTATATTGCCAGTGTCTTGGAGTGGGAGTACCATCCATTTTATGGGGGTGGTACCTCTAGAATACCTGATAATCTACCAATTGATTACTTAATGAATTAACCATTGATACTGGGTACTTTGATCAATTGATCTCGTCACTCCCACTAGACATCCTCTGGTCCGGATCCGACTGAAAATCAACGGGTTTCAATTGATCCGATAGCTTACACGCGCCGGTCTTCAATAATGACAGTAAATCACACACAGAGTAATTGGAGCAATGCCGACAGTATACGTATCCGCATGTGTGTACTTTAGGCAATAGCAGAGTAACAGTGCGGCTCTTGGGGATAATTCATACAATCTCATAAAGCATAACAAAATAAAAACGACTAACTAGTTGGAACTAAGCATGTACCCGCTTGAATTGCACATTCACACCACCGGAGACACTAGCAGTGAGGGTTGATTTTTGTCGAATTGGAGCGGCAATCTCACTGGCAGGAGACGTAATGTCTTCGAAGGTTTGCAGCAACCGCGTAATAACATAAGCTGCTTCAGTAAGGGCATATTGTTGACCCAAACAGATCCGTGGACCACCATTGAAAGGAATGTATTTCCACGACACATCAGTGCCCTTGATAGTAGCCCATCGTTCCGGCTTGAATTCGTCAGCATCCTCACCCCACCATGGCTTATGTCGATGCATAGAATACGTGTGATAGTACACATTGGTACCCTTTGGTACAAAGATTGGCATATCGCCATCTGGACCACCTCCGGTTGGCAGGGTGGTGTCTTTGGTGGCAACTCGGAAATTGATTGGAACAAGCGGATATAGTCGAAGAGCCTCGTTGATGACATACTTCAAGTATTCGCATCGCTTCAAGGTATGGAAGTTGATATTTTCAGTATCAGTGCCGAAATCGGTCAAAATGGCAGTTCTCAACTTATTCCATGTGTCCTTATTTCGAACCAACAACGCCATGACAAAGCTCAACAATCCGCCGGTAGTGTCTCGACCAGCCAGCAAAATATTGAGAGCTTGATCTCGCATAATTTGTGGATCAGTGGTCTCCTTGCACAATTCATCCAAGAACACAAACTTGCTCTCATCTTTCTCAGAACCAAGCTTTTCGTCCCGGTGCTTCTGAAGTGCCTTGTCCACATAGTAATCAACAAATCGATGGCAGCTATTGTTCACCCTGAAAAACCCTGGTCCAGTGACCAACCAGTACAATCCCTGGGCCATGGTTCGTCGCACCAACCAACCTTGACCATCATTGAAAGAATGCTGGAATTCTTCTGCAGCGGCCGCTCGTTCTTTGGTCAATCGTTTACCACCACTCAACGAGTCGGTGGACTCACCAAACAAAAACTCAGTAGCAGTATCCAAAGTCAATTTGAAAAATTCCTCCTGGACGTCAAACACACCACGAGAGCTTTTGTCACTAATAGAAGTTATCAAATCTTGACATGCTTCCTCCAAAGAGGCCAATCGTGAAACCTGTTCGTTGGCAAACTGCGGCCGCAACATGGTCCGACTGTGCTGCCAACCGCTTCCACTGAGAGTGAAAATGCCTTCGCCAAGCAATGGCAGGAACGCCTGAAGCCGGCCACCCAGATCAAAGTCCTTGAATTGGCTGGCAAGCAATGCCTTGACGTTTTCCGGATCGTATGTCAACAACAGGGTGCGGCTGAGCGATTGGGCTCGACCAGTTGGATACTTGAATCTCAGCAGCATTTCATTGCTGAATGGGTGCATATTGTCATTGATATAATTGTCGTAAAATTGCTTGGTAGTATAAAGCCCGAATGGGAACGAAGGATGATATTCTGGAGCTGCACAATTGTGCTTCTTTTGCTGTCGTCGAAAGTTGAGCTCGTTGATATACTCATAGATCATGAGTAGCACTGGAATTGCTACTACCAGAGCTATTAAGTGCAGCATCTTTTTATTTTTATTTTTGTATGTCTGCTGATATTCAAAACTGACCAGTCATTCAATAGATATATATAAATGCCATGATGATTCAGAATGTGATGCCGAAGCGGGGTTTTCAATGACAAGAGGGAAATGGTCTCACCGATCCATTGCATCGGCGCCCTTCCAGTTTCAAGCAAATGCGGTGCACCGAAACTCCATACCTTAATTTTCCCCCAGCCCAACAAGATTCGCCCCTCCACGATACAGACAATATTTCGGAGACCTTAATCTGAATGGCATTGGCAACTGCCAATTCCAACGTTTGGTGCTTTCACCATGCCATAGGTGGAGTCGGCCGGATGCCCGTCCGTTCCGGCTCGTGATTGGCCGCGATAATTCATCCATCAAAGAACTGTCATGTCAAGACTTGAATCAGCCATTGCATCGCTGTGGACCAAATCATGGCACCAGGAACAAAAGCTTCCCCCACAAACGTATTCACAGCAGGGTAGAACATCACTAGCATTGTTCTTTATCCATCGCCACACTTGCACATGCTTCTGGCTCCCGCCACCCAGGTATCGAATTTGGCACTGGCATGTGAAACCCGTCACACCATAATTCCCCAACAAAATATAATGGCAGGATTAAATATTGCATGTGGCAGCGAGGCTTCAGCATTCCCCAACGATAAATCTACTGCTCGAGCATGTGTTTGTGCTACAAGCCCCACTGCGGTGCTGCTGTATCCCCAGTCAGTGCGTCCAATTATGCTTATACAGGCGGCCAAGTAACTGGCACAGATCAATTGGAGTCAGGGCTGCAGATGCCAGAACATTGCGGCTCTACCTTCGACATCCAAAAGCAGGGGATATCCATACACACATATCCTCTCTATTTTTTTTTTTTTTTTTTTTAGCTCGCTACGTACGTACGTACGCTCGTGTGTATAGATCTTAGCTTAGGTGTTACAGCTGTGAATCGAGCTAAGCTAGGAAGAATATCCTTAAGATCGCGAGCAAAAAAACACCGAGCGCAGCGAGCAAAAAAAACAAAAGTCCGGGTATAGAGGTCCAACATGAAAAGCAGACGAGATTTAGATCTAATTGGACCTTTTAATAGACATTTCCAGACTTAAATAGGATTGCAGAAGCCAGTCGACCTGAAGAAGCACTCTGCTCGCTATTGTCCCAATTCCCAGACGCGCAAGATTTTTTTCCACCTTCCACCGACACACCGGAACGCGTGCCATTGTCTGAGGTTTTTTTCCAAGTCACGCACTCTCCACAGAACTATCCAAAGACGAGAGGAACGCGCTCTGGTGAAACCCAAGTTAGCGTATCCAAATGCAACATCCAGTGGACTTGAGTAATATCGAAGAGGTATGTTCTTTCAGGTGAAATCAAATCATCAAATCCAGATCAGGTTCAGTCGCTAACAAAGCCACTCTGCAGATTGTGGAAAGTCTCTACTCAAAAAATGATCCGGTATACATTCGAGAGTATGTCCATATTGTGATCAAGGTTCAAATGGCTAATTAGCACGTTTTTGTTTTTACAGGACGCAATCAAAATTGCAGGCGGTACAGCGGTCAGATCAAGGATGGGAGATGGCCAGTGTGTTACTCAAAAGCCCCAGGGCCACATGTCAATTTTTTGGAGCATTGACGTTCACAGTACGGATAAATAGTATGACGGATGAAGAAGTCCAGAAGAGCGATCCGGAACAATTGCTCAAGCAGTTGCTTCAATGGATGGTGTATCACAAGCAGCAAGGGTCGCCGCGGTTTGTGCTTCAGAAAATCATCTCGACATTGTCGGTATTTTTTGCCAAATTCCCCAGTTCATGGCCCCGGTGTGTGGAGTCTGTGGTTGCTAGTATGGCAGCCGGATTCCCAGTATATTCTCAAGATCCAATTGATCTGAATCATGACATAGTCGATGCGGACCTCACACAGGGTCTATGGTTTTGTGAGACTTTGCTGCAGGATCTTGGGAATGCGAATCAGGCGCAGCTAACTACTGACCAACAGAGAACCACCGATACGATATTAGAGCAGAATCTCCCGTGTGCTGTGATGCTCATCAAACGGGCACTGGATTTAGGCACATCACCAAACAGTGCTGCCAAGGATGAAGATACACTGAGCTTGATTTTGCGCGGGTTGAATACATTGGCGGTGTGGATTGCATACTTTCGACAATCCCAGATCGATACGACAGAGCTGCAGCCGTTTACTCAATATCTACTGTTCTATCTGCAGTTCCCACCCGAGGAGGATATTTATTCAGCCGCATCAACTATCGTAACTGACACCTATGCATTCCGGCCCGGGTTCTGGCCCAAAGGGTTTAAGGAGGAGTTTCTTGCGCTGCTGCTGGACCAGGGCAGCAAGATTCCCCGTGGTGAACAGGTGGACGAGAAAATCGAGGCATATACAAGCATGGCGGTGGCATTTTGCGAAATGTTCTCAAAGCAGTGTATAGAGCGGGAAGAGGAGCATTTCGGCACGCTGATTGATATTATAGTCAAACTGACCGCATTGCCAGGTGCGCCAGCGGTCGATGATCTGTCGCTCAGCCCGCAGCTACTGGAATTTTGGACAAATTACGTCGAGGAATTGTATCAGCTCGGCGACGGCAGCGGCTCGGGCCATGGGGCGTTGATCGGGCTGGTGATCAACTGCTTTTGGGACAAGGTGCGGCTCCCTGATGCGGCGGCCGTGAGTGACTGGAACAGCGATGCATGGGATGAATTCAAGTCGTTCCGACGCGACTTCTGCGACTTTTTAGAACAAGCATATCCGGTCGTGGGCAAGGATTTGTTTGATTTGCTGGTGAACAATACCCGCAAATACCTACAGGACAAGCAGGAGGATGTGCTGTGGGAGGATATCGAATGCTGCTTGTTCTGTCTTATTGGTCTTTCTGATGCATTGGGCCCCAAAGAAAAACAAGAAATACATCTCATATTTGATTCCCCGCTGTTTGCAAGGCTGCCGGAATGCCCTCGGCAGAGACTGCATTCGTCAGTCGTCAACTTGATTGGGGTGTATGATGAGTTTTTTGAAACGCCGCAGGGCCAGCCGTATCTGACGAATGCGCTAGAGTATTTGTTCAGATCGCTCAACGACCCACATCTCAGCAATACAGCATCCAAGTCCATTTACAAGCTGTGCAATTCGTCGCGTCGGTTCTTGACCCAGCTGCTGGGTGATTTCCTCAACGTGTACGAAAACATGGTGCAATCGCCTGATCTCAACAGCGCTGCTCACGAACGAACAGTGTGTGCGATATCGTGCGTTATCGAGGCATTGCCAGACATCAAGGTCAAGGCAGAATATTTGAACCGACTTGTGTCTTCGTTGGCAACGCAGATTGAGCATGAATTTGCAAACAAGGACTCGATCGAGCAGATTGTGTCGCTGGTAAAGTGTCTGGTGCAAATCGGCCGCGGATTGCAGGTGCCAGAGGAACGAGATGTAAGTGTGGAAACCCCTGAACACATAGCAGTTCGTGAATTCTGGGACAGAGATGAGTACAATATCCGCCGCAAGATCCTGCAAGTGATTCGGGTGCTGACCATTGATCAAGCCCCATACAATCAACAAACGGATATTTGTGAAGCATGTTGCGATATACTGAAACAAGGATTCCGTGAAGTACTCTCAAACCCGTTCGTGTTTCCTGGAGAATATGTCGTTGTATTTATGCAATCAAAATATCACCAAGGTCCAGCCACAATACTCGGAGTACTGACCGATATGGCCTGCTGCTTCCTGACCTCGAACTCCATGCCCAAGGCGGACAGTCCCGACGCACGGTCTCAAGTTGTCGAGGCAATCCTCAACATTTTCTTCATCAATTCTGTTGCTATTGATGACCCTGATGTTCAAACAAACGAGCTCAAGTTGTTGACTCAAGTGCTCAAGCACCACCGTGAGCTGTTTCTAGCGCATCCGCAGTTCCCTACAATGCTCCATTATTCCGTGATCAAGCTGGCCACCGACAACAAACTTGTCATTTCCGAAGCATCCAAGTTCTGGTGTACTCTTTTCACCGATAACTTGTCAGTGGGAATCATGACCGAGAATGCTCCCGAACTGTGCCGCATCATTGTCGATAAGATCTCTGGCGGAGCCGCACGATCCGACCTGGGTCCATATACCCAGCTGCTGCGCAAGATGGTGTTCAAGCATCCTCAGCTGACACGTGAACTGTTCCAGCGACTGGTGATTGACCAGCCTGATTCTCAACAGCTGGCTCGAAAGGACGCAAAATTCCGAGAGCAGTTCGTGCGGCGGCTGTTTGTGACTCGCGGCGGGCCGGAATGCTCCGACATTGTCAAGGATTTCTGGATGGCATGTCGCGGATTGACCTATGTAACCTTGTAATATATTTTTATTTAGCTAATACTTTTCCAATTCGTCCAAGAGCTTAGATGTGGCAGTAACAAAGTTCACCGGCGACAGGTTCTGGCAAGAATACCGCACATTTGATTGATCATTGTACGTATCCATCCTGGCCTGTACTCGGATGGTGAATTCCTTGCCAACTGCTCCAGAGAGCTGCTTGGCCAATCCATCATCGTCATCTTCTTCGATATACTGATGCATTTGTTCCGCGGTATAGCCCAAAATAGTCTCAGCAGTATCGTTGAAAAAGGACACCCACATATCGCCAGTAGAGTCGCCCACATTAGCAGTCATCATATATCGGTAGTTTGGCTTTGGGAAAGTCACATCGCACTTCTCACACCGCCAGTTAGTGTCAGTCTCTTCGATCGCCTTTTTCATGCAGCCCTTGCCACTGTTGCATGATGGATACATGAGTGGTGATTTTCGGATAAACAGCACCACTACGTTGGCGTTGAAGTAATCGGGGGTTTCAGACATGCCATAGTTCTTGCTCTTGACTTCTGCAATAGACATCGACGGTTGATCCATTCGAACAGTGGTGTTCTCAGTCTTCAATGAACCGAATTCTTCCGTCTTGCCCGAAGACTCGTACCATCCCTTGAGGGTATGAGATTCTGGAATATCTGGATTCAAAATCATTGATGTACTACTCGTAACCGATAGTGATCGGCCATTGAAGTCCGATACTTTGGCACCTTTCAATGCGACTATCGATCCAGCATCTCCAGTGAATTCCTTGGCAGACTTGCCCCACAATGCACATTGAATACCAACCCCGGACTGGTCGACCAATGTCAAGTCCCGCTTTTCAAAAGTCCGTCCAGCCTTGGAGGTCAACTCGCTAGATTCGCCAACCTCCTTCAACACCCCAATCACATCGGCGGTTTGGTTGTTTTCGACCTGAGTCAAGTCATTCAATGGAACGAATTTGTACTGCACAGTTGGCAGATTGATCTCGTCTTGACATTCCTCCACCACTGTATCTCTTTCGAACATGAGCTCGTAGTCGTTTTGAACATTGCTGAATTGCTTCTTGGCCATGTTGACCCCACACTTGGAGACATAATATACCCCACCTTCACGCAACTTGTCATACAATTGGTCCACTCGATCATTGAACCCAGTAGCTCGGATCTCACCGGATTCATCAATAAACGTGACATTGAACAACTTGCCCTCGCCTCGTTGATTTCGATAAGTTCGAATATCAGACTTGGCAGACACTCGCACTCGAAGCGCCCAAGCGTTTGTGTATGGGGACAGCTGTTCGATAGGAATCAACGTGTTGCCAAGCTTTTTCTTTAAATCCTTGGGGACGGTTGCTGGCTTCTTTGGTACAGCTGGCGCTTGTTTGACAGGCGCCGGAGCTGCAGCGGGAGCAGCCGCTTGAGCCTGAGGTTTAGAATCGTGAAGTTTTCTTATATCACTCAACGCCACAGGATCACCAACCCTTTCCACTGGTCCATTGACCACGTCCCATTGCCACACCAGCACGACTGGACGCGTTTCGCCCATCAAAAACGGTTCGTATTGTCGAAGCTCGATGATACTCAAAAGCTCTGGGTTTGTCGACATGCCTTGCATGGTCTTGCCATCAGAATCGGACTGAACGCCCTGGATAATGTGCACACCGTCTGACAGTGTGAACCGCAGCTTTGGCTTGTCGCCCTCGGTCACGTTCTTGAATTTCAACAACTGCAACCGCAGCGATGGAAACTTTCGCGCCGCTTCCTCCTTGTCAACGCTGAATACCTGCGATAAAGCGCCCTGTGATACTGACATTTTTTGCTGTTCTGTCGCTGTCTAATAGAATACTGTTGTATGTGCAATGTGACGACGATGATGATGTGAAGAGTGCAGAGTTGGGACGCGTCGGGGCCCATGGAAAAAGTGGCGAGCTGCGCGGTGGCGCGGTCCGGAGAGGCAATTAACCAACACATGACGCGTTTTCGTGTTTTGGTATTACTCTTTTGTTGACTTAGGTCCATTGATCAGGATTGATAACGTGATTCTTTTTTTGAATCATGGCTGCAACTACGGATAGACACGACCGATTTCATGGAATGTGACTAATCAATTGGTCAGGGTTGTGTTTGTCTTGTTGGCAATTACTTGCTAATAGATAAATAATAAATAATACATACAATGATTTCGTGTGAGCTTTACTATCCATATGCGTTCTTCTTGAACGTGTCAATGGCGTCTACTACACCGTAGATGGCGTCGGTTGTGTGAAGTGTAGTCCTGCCAAACGCGCCTCTCGGCAGCCCATTCGAAGGCACCGCCACGCGAATCATGTATTCCAGTCCTTTCAGTTCGTTTGATAGCATGGCTAGGGTGTCGAGCTCTGAATGTCCGAGCTCAGGTCTAAGGGCTTGAAACGCTGGTGCTGCACTTCCAACACCGACAGCGGCGATAACAATTGCTGCTGTGAGAACCTTCATAGTTCTAAAAACGTCTTTACCTGATATCTTGATTGCGGATCTGAGTAGATTTATATACAAACCGGCAAACCCCGCAAGTAGATTCTTTGGTAGTCGGAAAAACCATAGGGCCCCTGCGGCGCCGCCAGGGTGGTTCATTCCGATCCCTGTACCAGAAATAAAGGGGCAAGGATTAATTAATCAATTGATTAACAAGCGGTTACTGGCATGCATATTTCAAGATTCAGCTGTACTATTATTAGCATTGAGCCGACCAGCTGGAATCTTATCATATCAAAGATGGCTCACCGGACCCGTGGTGATCGATTCAGCCGAGAGCATATCGGGCGAAGCAGGATCCTCTTCTCTCGGCCCTTTTTTGCTCGCTTCGCTCGATATGCGGATAAGCACCCGGTATGACCAGGCTAGCTAAAGCGGCTCACCGCATCGCCGCACAGATGCAGAGCATACCGATAGCATATCGAGCAAAGCGAGCGAAAAAAAGCCGGGCGCAGCGGGATCCCTTTGAGAGTTACGTACTCGATATTCTGGATCTGGGAAACGTGCGCGCCATTATATCAGCACTTTCAATGAACGGCGCCTAATGCGGTAGGCCATCTTATGGCAATCCAGCGCCTGTATTACGTGTCAATTGCGACCGATCCTACGCAAATGGCACCGTTTGGAGCCGTGCGGCACCAATTTTATGCACGCGTGCCCTGGGTCGGAGCCCGCGCGTATGCAGCGATACAAGCGGCCCTTCCTTTGGGAGCGAAAGGGTTCCGGCTGGCCACAGTATTTCTCCGCTTTGCAGCTCTTCTTCTTTCAAACCAAGTCCTATCCTGGATATATATGAGTTATCGAGTTAGATCGTGGCATTACAATTACTCGCATCTGATCAGAAAACCACCCTCAGGAAGAAAAATGTCGACTCTGGATCACAGCGCCCGATTGGCCGAACTGCGAGGTCACTTCGCAAAGCACAATATCGGTGTTTACTTGGTCCTTACTCAAGACGAACACAACAGCGAATACACCAGCTCAGCCGACAACCGACGGGCTTTTATCTCTGGTATGTTTGTTTGGACGAAAAGGAAAGCTAATATCAACAGGATTCACTGGTAGTTCTGGTACGGCCGTGATCACTGAAAACAAAGCAGTATTGGCTACTGATGGGCGATACTTTTTGCAAGCTAGCAAGCAATTGGGTACTGAATGGCAATTGTTGAAGCAGGGCGTCAAGGGTGTTCCAAATCCGCTAGAATGGGCTGCTACTGAAGCAGTAAACAACAAGTGCAACATTGGAGTTGATCCAAGATTGATCACTTTTGATCGAGTCAAGCAATTGCAGAAGCTCCTGAAGGAAAAGAACATTCCAAATGCGCTCGTTTCTTTGGATGAGAACTTGATTGATCTGGTGTGGTCTGACCGGCCAAGTCGAAGCGATGCTCCTGTTGTGGAATTGACTAAGGAATACACCGGGCAAGATTTCGAAGAAAAAATCAAGAATCTGCGGGAATCTGTCCGAAAGAATAACGGCACTGCCTTTGTCGTCAGTGCATTGGATGAAGTTGCCTGGTTGTTCAACCTGCGGGGCCAAGATATTCCGTACAATCCAGTGTTCTTTGCCTATGCTATCGTGTCTCTGCAAGATACCTATCTGTACATTGATGACGTCAAGATCACTGAAAAAGTCAAGGCCCATCTAGGCGATTCTGTCCAAATCAAGCCATATCAACAGGTTTTCACTGACTGTAAACAATTTGGCGTTGAGCTGATCCAGGCCAATGTTATTGCTGCTGCAAAGAAATCCCTGCTAGTGCCAAACGGCTGCTCCTGGGCATTGATCCAAGCCCTGGGTGGTAACATTCACAACGAAGAAGAATCCACCGTCAAGAGTATCAAAAGCCCAATTGAATTTGCCAAGGCTATCAAAAACCCAGTTGAACTTGAAGGGGCCAAGATTGCTCATGTCAAGGATGGCGTTGCTTTAATCCGATACTTGTCGTGGTTGGAAGACGCTTTGAAGCAAGGGGTCAAGATTTCTGACTATGAAGGTGGCCAAAAGGCATTGGAATTCCGAAAACAACAGGAGCATTTCAAGGGCCTTTCGTTTGAAACGATCTCCTCGTCAGGCCCCAATGCGGCTGTAATCCACTACGCTCCAGCTACCGACTCCAAGTTTCTGATCGATCCTAACCAAGTCTACTTGCTGGATTCCGGTGGACAATACTTGGAAGGTACTACTGACACCACTCGGACTCACCATTTCGGTACCCCAACCGAAGAAGAGAAGCGAGCTTATACATTGGTATTGAAGGGCCATATTTCTCTGGCAGAAGCTGTTTTCCCAGAGGGATCCAATGGTTATATGCTTGATACTTTGGCCCGACAGTACCTGTGGAAATACGGATTGGACTATCGACACGGCACTGGGCACGGCTTGGGAGCCTACCTCAACGTCCACGAAGGGCCAATTGGTATCGGCTTCCGTGCAGCTTATCAAGAGGCTCCATTTTCTGTGGGTAATGTCATTTCCAACGAACCAGGGTATTACGAAGACGGAAAATACGGTATCCGAATTGAAAGTGTCATCGTGGTCAAGGATGTCAAGACCCCATTCAACTTTGGCGATGTCAAATTCCAAGGATTTGAAACCATTACTCAAGTGCCACTGTGTAAGAACCTGATCGACTTTAATCTTCTCACCGTCGAAGAAAAGAAGTGGGTCGATGAATACCATGCCAGTGTGCTCAAGACTGTCAAATCTTATTTCAAGGAGGACGAGCCAGCATTTGCTTGGTTGAAGAAGGAAACTGCTCCAATCTTGTAGGTTATTGTAACAAAATATTAGCAGGAAACAAAGAATTAAGATTATTACATGGATGTGTGCTTAATCAATGATTTCGTGAATTGAGATCATTGGAATTTGGACATTGGCTGCACGCAAACACGCGTCGGGGCAGGGCGCGCCGCCCACACATGTTTGTTTACATTGTTCCATGCGCTCTCCTTCGTAACTCTCACCCACTCACCCGCGTTTGGATACAAGAACCAAAAAAAAAAAATGCCTAGTTCGCCAACTAGAGGAGCGAGACCAACGTTACAAACGACTTGGAACAGTCCTCCAAAAGATACTTCGCCGTCGCGATTGGGCGGGCTGTTGGATTCTGTTCGTGGCGGTGGCACTGCCGCCGAGCTACGAATGCAAGGAGGGTCGCCAACCAGAGAATCTCCAACGCGAGCACGATTTGAAGGTGAAGAAGACGAAACTTCGATTATCAAAGGAATGGGCGATTTGCGAATGCAGAACAAAGAAAACGCAAATCCACTGATGAAAGGGTATCAACAGCCGCGATCAGAATTAAGCGCCAAGGACTATGCTATTGCAAATGACCCCAAAGTCAAACGATTGGTCAATGTGGCTCAATTGTACTTTTTTGACTACTATTTCGATCTCATGACTTATATATACAACCGCAACCACCGGCTCAACAAGGCCAAGACTTCGATTGCCAAGTTGCCTGATTCTCAAGAGCAAGAAACGCAATGGAAGTCGTATGCCGGCCGAGAACGAGTATTGTTGAGAAAACGGCGGGTCAAGTTGAAGCATGGTGATTTCAAGATCCTCACTCAGGTTGGTCAAGGTGGATATGGCCAGGTGTTTCTTGCTCAAAAATCAGATACCAAGGAGATCTGCGCATTGAAAGTGCTGAACAAAAAGTTGTTACTTAAACTGGATGAAATTCGGCATATTTTGACTGAGCGAGACATTCTGACAGCATCCAAATCACCATGGCTGGTCAAGTTGCTGTATTCTTTTCAGGACCAAGAGAGTGTTTATTTGGCTATGGAGTTTGTTCCGGGTGGTGATTACCGAACTTTGCTGAACAATACCGGTATTCTCAACCCAAGACACAGTCGGTTCTATATCAGTGAAATGTTTGTTTCATTGGACGCATTGCACAAGATTGGATATATCCATCGAGATTTGAAACCAGAAAACTTTTTGATCGATGCATCTGGTCATATCAAACTAACTGATTTCGGGTTGGCTAGTGGTAAGATCTCCAAAGAACGAGTTGAATCGATGCGAATCAAGCTGGATGCTGTCAAAGATCTGCAGGTTCCATATCGATCGGTGACTGAACGACAAAACTTGTACAAGTCGCTGCGGCAAGGCGATATTGAATATGCCAATTCGATTGTGGGCAGTCCAGACTACATGGCATTGGAAGTTTTGCAAGGAAAAGACTACAATCATACCATTGATTACTGGTCGCTGGGATGCATGTTGTTTGAAACTTTGGCTGGATATCCTCCGTTTGCTGGTGGTAGTAGTGAAGAAACTTATGCCAATCTGCAGCAATGGAAGCGAGCATTACGACGTCCTCAATATGAAGATGGTCGATATGTGTTTAGTGACCGAACTTGGGATTTGATCCAACGACTTATTACCAGTCCACGGTATCGATTCACGTCTTTTGAAGAAATCCAAAAGCATCCATATTTTGCAGAAGTCGATTGGCCAGTTCTGCGACAGTCGAGCCCGCCATTTGTGCCGCAGCTCGACAGTGAGGCTGATGCTGGATATTTTGATGATTTCAGCAATGATGCTGATATGGCCAAGTATAAGGAAGTGATGGAGAAGCGGACCCAAGTTGAGAATCTGGCAGAGAAGGGCACACCGTTGCCAGCTCGTGCGTTCATTGGATTCACATATAAGCATTCCAAGACGCAAAACAATGTGCTTGAGGAGACTACCAAGCAAAAATCCCATCGTGGTCGCAATGCAGGCGACATTTCGTTTGGCACCATTTTTTAGTTTTTATCGGTTCGTATTTATTGAGATGATTGCCAGAACTCTTTGCTTTGTTCGTCAACGGTATTCATGTATTTTGCCACATTATCGAGCTGCAGCCGTGTATTAGCGACGTGTTTGCTGATGCTTTCAAACTGGTCTTGGTCGAATAAAGAACGTCGTAGACTGTCGATATCACTGTTTTCCCACAGGCTTTTGTATTTTTCTTTATCGTGCTGTTGTTCACCTTGAGCCATGACCTGAACCAGCTGGGCTTGTGCGGCACGCAAATCGTTCAAAGCTTCGGCATGCGACGCACCGAAAAAGCTGCGGTTCTGCTTGGCCTGTTGAGCCATTTCTGCTGCATCGTCTAGCACGTCGACTTCGGCCCAGAGTCGATCGTGGTTGTCTACGACCGGCTTGACGCTGGGGATCTGTTGGCTGTCGTCAGTGCGTTGCTGTGGTGGTGGTGGTGCATATTCGGAATAGTCTTCATCTGGTGTCTGAGGAGTTGATGAGCGTCGCATTAGAAACCGCTTCGATGAGTTTGATGGAGATAATGGATACAATCCGGGGCTTTGATCCGGTCGTTCCTGGGCGGTGCTCATGATTTTAAGTGTGCGGAGAAAGGTCGTGAGCGTAGTGGGTGGGACAAGAAAGAAAATCTGACCTTTCTTTATCACCTGCTAACTATGGAGGACGACATTGTCGAGTTCCCAGTAAGGAAACCATGGCGGAAATTGCTGTGGGTCGATCAACCGTATCCGGACAACTATGTTGATGTATCGTTTCTTTCACAGCTGAAGCGAAATAGCAATGTCCAGACATATTCGTTTTGGACGGTAGCATCCGATGCCAGTGTCATTTTGATCCATCTATGCTCGGTGTGTATTTTTGCATTGACATTTTTGGGGATATATAACCATGGCTGGAGCCCCGTTTGGATCGTGTTGATGTCCAGTGGCATGACTATTCTTGGGTTTCTGGTGTGGGATTTTTATGATATGTCGTCGGTGGCATCCAGTCGCACCATGCGACTCAAATCTTCGTTATTTATTGTGTTTACGATCATGGCATTGTCTCCGGTTTTGAAATCGCTGACTCAGAGTACAACCAGTGATTCCATCTGGGCATTGAGTATTTGGTTGTGTTTTGCGAACATCTGTTTCTACGACTACTCGTTTGTGCCTAAAAAGCAGTTCAAGCCGATGCTATCGACAAATCTGGCCCTGTGTGCGGCCATTGTGCTTGCATCACGACTTCCGACGACGTTATCGGTGTTCTGCTTCGTGCTGTTTTCGATCCAGCTGTTTGGTATCTTTCCTAGTTTTGCATTGTGGGTTCGCACGACGAATCGTAAAGGACATTGGACCCTGTTTGGTATGGTGGTCGGTTTGTCGGATATTGGTCTGCTGACCATGGGTGGTTTATGGCCGCTGGTTGCATGGTTTGCGGTTCAGGCATTTGTGATGGTATTGTTGCCTGCATGGCTGTTGAGGATGCAAAAGTACAAGAACGAGATCCAGGGTCCTTGGGATCCTGCCAAACCAGTGATTAAGAGTCGGTAATTCAATAGCACAGCGAGAGAAGGGATCCCGCTGCGCTCTGCCTTCTTTTTTTGCTCGCTACGCTCGATAGGTTCTCGATATCATAAGGCTGGTTAAGGCAGCTAATCGGGCCCATCGTGATCGATTTATTACTTTGCCGAATCGTTACAGAGAAAGCCGAGCGCAGCGAGCAAAAGACACGAAGGTAGCGAGCATTAAAAAAAGCTATTCGATAGATCATATTAATTATAACGCATTGCCCTGTATCGTGAAACGGCCCGCGGCAAGACACGCTGAGCCGCAGCAGCGCCATTTTTTATGCTCACTACATTTGTACGTCGCTCAGTTTTTTTGGCTCGCTACGTACGCTCGATATGCTCCGTATCATCAGGCTCTTTTGGATTGCTATGCTCGCTTTATCTTTTCATTTACTTATTTTTTTTTGGTTCTTTTGCTAGCTACGCTCGATATGCTAGCCATCATCAGGATAACCAAAGCCGAGCCGCAGTTCCCCATTCACTTTACCGTGCAACGATTCCGCAAGTCTCAGGCTTGCCGTTATCAAAACGTTTAATTTCAATCTAGTGCGCAGCGAGCAAAAAAAAAAAAAAATTTTGGGTCTGTACGTGGAATTTGCACATGCTTAACCTTTGTATATATGCAAAGTAGTCATCTTGATCAATTGATCTTGCTCTAGCCTCTCGATGTGGTGAAGTTGCACAAGTCTAATGTATCTCCTGCAGTTTTGAAACGTAAGCACCGTGCTGACAGCAGTTGTCAGATTCGGCCGGGCCGTCCATGATGTTTGAGGCCGATCATTCTGCAGTAGGGCTCCTGGTGAAAATAAGCGAGTAGACAGTTTAACGACGCGCCGCTTGGAATCCGAGTCGCAATTACCGACTTGTGTGCCAAGTTACCAAAAAGCCGAGAAACATTGCTGGTTGTCAGGGCCACCCCCTTGCGAAGGCTGGAACTCAGGGGTATCGTTGGGATTCCAGCTAACCCCCAACCTTTCACACGCATGCCCCTAATTTTAGCATTTAGCCAAGAATTGCAAAATGATGAAACAGGGGGCCAAATGCTAATCTTAGTCGCAATTCAGGTACAGCTTTTAAAGCAACTCGACCCGTGCAGCCGTATCGTATTGATTTTTGAGTATATACACCGGATACGTGTCCACGTTGAGCTGCACTACTACAAAATTAGCATAGTCTAGGACAAAGCAGCCAATCGAAATATCTGTAGGTCGAACCAGCTACCCTTGTCAGGGCCAACGACGTCAAAAAAATCTGTACATGTCGATTTTCAATGCATCCATGCCACCGATCAGATCGATCAGCAGTTAGCGGGCTAACGTTAACATCAGTCTCTGACGTTGACACTTTTGACTGCACTGGTTACGACAATGTCTGGCTCCAGCCGGGTGACCCGTAGGGTCAATCGGATCGATTGGCACGTTCTACACGCACCATGATATCATTGACCATCCTTGGCTTGTCATTGTGTCTCGTTTGCCAGATTCTTGATCGTCGTTCCCCGGCACCGAATCACGTGAGAACGGCCAGGACGTGTTGCTGTTGCTTTTTCAGCCACAAGATTGATTCTAATTGACCAATTATGCCTGAACGGCCATACCAGTCCAGGGTTTTATGTTAGAGCATGAGAAGTAAATGACAGATATTAGAGGTTCATAGCTTGTAGAGTGGGTGAAAAAAAATGCAATGTGGTTCCTCATTAGCATCTGATGGATCATGATCATTATGAACATGACCATGCCAGCCTATGGCTAAAAATAATTCAACTTACGCGTCCAAATCTCGAGATCTAATCACCATGCCTACACCCACCCCGACCGATGCTTCTGTTCATGAGCAGAATGCATGCAGATTTTTTGTTTGTTTTTTTCCGTTGTGGCGGCCCCCGTCAAAACACGTCCACCCACCACGCAAACTACGTGCATAAACGAACGCAGCTAGCAGCCCTTTTTTGCAACCTTCTCCTCGTTTCCTTTTATAATTTTTTTTGACTAATTTTCCTTCATTCTAGTCGTATCATCCGCACTAGATCCGCCAATAAAAAAAAAGATGGAACGTCCCAAGCACAGAAGGAGCTCGTCCCTGTTTGGATCGGGCACTTTTGGCCTAGGGGGCAGCAATAACAGCACCAACAATTCGTCAGGGGCAAAGACTTATGGCAAGAAAAACCGCAAGGCTAGTCATAAAAGTGTGTTGACCCAAAGTCATATCGACCAACAGCTCTGGGAACAACCTGAATCGATGCCGACCATTGAGCCTTCAATTACGACAAGTCGACCGCTGGTAGGGCTAGGGGTTTTGGACTTTGAGTCCAATAAAGAGAATGAAAGCTCATCATGGGAAAATGAAACCAATCAAGTTCTCAAACAAGCAGCTCGAGCTAGTGTTGTTGAGAAATCGTCGTCTCCAGGAGGATCCAATTCCAATATCAAGGCCAGTACATCCAACAATTCATTGTCGTCAGCTCGCGGTGCATTGAGCAAAATGGCTCGAGCCCTTTCGTCAATGTCGGTATCTAGTATATCATCCCGAAGCACGGTCGAGCCGAATGAAAAGCATATTTCGGTAGCATCAACTGTGTCCACTTTGGGCAAGGGTGACTATGCTGCCATCTCGGTAGGGTCATCAAGCAGACGCGCGTCTGGCATCACGTCGAGCCAATCAAATACCCAGCTTTACAATGAATCTAGTCCGTCGCTGACGATGGACGAATCGTCGAATGGCAGCATTCAGACGCGTCGAGGAGTTGTCCATCCGTCACCGTCTAATCAGAATCTGTCGCTGGTCATCAAAGATTCCAACAAAAAACGAGTAGAACAAGCAAAAAACGACAAGGATTATGTGTTGGACGCACCACCAAAAATGCCCGCTGCGGCTGCCGCCGCATCGCTGCATTCTTCGTCGCCTATTCTGACTCCGACAAGCGCGTCATCGCTGAGAAGCCGCGATTCACGAATGAACATGAACATGGCATCGCCATCGCCCTCAGCTGCATCTTTCTTGAGCTATAAAAAGGACGGTGGCGACATTCGGCATAAGCGAGTCGACAAGATACAGATTTCTGGCCCATCGGGACTCGTGGATACTAGTGAATACTTTGAAGAAACATCCAGCATCGCTAGTACCACCAACAAAAGTCGGCGGCGATCCGGCCACAAAAACGGCTCGTCCATCTTCTCATCGATTTCATCGACTTCTCTGTTCAGCTTGAATGGGGACTACAAGAAGCAACGTCAGAGCTCAGTGTCTTCTCAGGTCATGATGAGTACGCCGACCCAAAAGGCACGCAAATCTTCGGCATTGAGCGAGGTCAAGCGATCGTTCTTCTCGTCATCCTTGTTCAAAGGATCTCCAAAGGGCAGCAAAAAGGCCGGGGACAAGCCAATGATCAGCCTGCCGACTCCATCTGATACATCACGGGAAAAGCTTCAAACCAAACTACGAGCATCCAACTCGCTTATGAGCTTGACTCGGTCCGATACATCGGGATCGCTGGTAGCAGTTCCTGCGAAACAGTATCAACAAACCCAGCTCGAAACTTTGCTTGGTCTGTGCAACAGCTCGTGCATTGTTGACTTTGATACTTATGTTGAAGATTTCACTGATGGATTGTCAAAGCTTGCTGAGGCGTCGTTCAGTGAGGTGTACGTTCAGCACAACCGAGAGAACAACACTTCCAAGATTTACAAGGTCATACCATTTGGTAATGAGGAGCTTGAACAGCTCCCAGTTCAGGACATTATCCAAGAATTGTCGATCGCCCGACTGTTGATGAGCCTGGATGGGTTTGTTGATGTCTTGGACGCCGCAGTGGTGCGCGGCCATTATCCAGGGGAACTGTTGCAACTATGGGATGATTATGCTGCGAACAACCACAGCGAAAACCATCGGCCCGATTTTTTCCAAAACGGCCAATTGTATTGTGTCATGGTGTTGAGCAATGCTGGCACAGACTTGGAACATTTCGGATTGACCTCATGGCTTGAAGCTGATACTATTTTCTGGCAGACCGTCAAATGTCTGGCACAAGCCGAAGAAAAATACAAGTTTGAACACCGTGATCTGCATTGGGGCAATCTGGTCATCTCAACCGGCAAAGAAAACAAAGACCTAAGCGAGATGATGGACGATTTGGATCTAAGCGATGAAGAATATGACCATTCTGATCTCAAGGTGACGCTGATTGATTACACCTTGAGCCGCGCCACCAATGGTGACGGCAACGCCATTTTCACCCGGCTCGACCATCCAGACTTTTTCCGTGGCAAGGGCGACTATCAATTCGATATTTATCGGTTTATGCGCAACCAGGTAGCATCGATGCAGACGCATTCGCATTCGCCAGCGTTGCCGCAAGGCAGTCCAAATCCTGGGTGCAACGGTGCGGCTCACGGTGGTGGCCAGGGCCATCACCATGTAGCCAACAACAACGCATCGCCATATCTCACTCCACATATGCAAGCATCGGCATCTTCTCATTCTGTTCAGTCTGCTGGCAGAGAATGTGACTGGTCTGTGTTTTGTGCAAAGACCAACGTTCTGTGGTTGCATTACCTTGCAGACAAGCTGATCAATACCAAAGGACTGCAGCGAGTGGTGACGACGCGCTCTGGCCGGCTGAGCTTTGGTGGTGGGAGTAGCGAGTCGTTGCGGGATGCATACAAGAATGGCACCAGTACCGGTAATGCTGTGAATGAAGAAGCTCGGGCGTGCAAGAATCTTGAAACGGTCCATTCTACGATTGATCCTCGAAAGAAGCGGTTCAATCATTCCAACAAGAAGAACCACCAGCCGGCGTCGTTTCAGGACTTTAATTCAGCTCAACATGTATTAATGTGGGGCAAACGGAATCAATTGACTCCTAAGAATATTTAAGGATCTTTCTTTATATAAACATATCATAGCATTCGTATATTTATTGTACTATTTTTTTTTGTTCATTCCTTCTCAGCGACTGGAGTTATTTTCCCACTGGCCGGGATCTTTTCTTCGCTCACTTTCTGCCTGGGTTTGGATTGCTTCAGGTATTGATTGGTCTTACCAATTGTAGAGCACAGTGTGTTCACAGCGTATCCTACAATGGTAAGCCAGATTGAAACCGAGACCGATCCCATTGGAGCGGAGGAAAAGCTCAACACCCATCGTACTGCCCAAGGGAAAACCCCTTCAGGAAGCCAAAACACTGCTACTTTACGGTATTTGAACCGAATGTACATTTTAGATCCGGTGGTCGCCAAAAACACCGCCGCTTTGACGGCCTTTTTGAATGTTCCTTTGGATCCGTTGATTTGACGATTCAAGTCGTCTATATGGGTCTTTGTTTTGGTGAACTCTCGGTCCAATTTGGCCCATTTGGCAAACTCATCCTTGGAGCTCGTGTTTGATCGTTCTGTGTGCAAGTCGATAGCTTTTCGTTGTGCTGTTCGTAGCGCTCTGGTTTTTGCTGACACCGACACCCGTGTGTATCCCTCCCATAGCTATTTTTCTGTTAGCAGGTGCCTCGCTGCGGTGCTTACTAGTTCTCCAATGGCGTCTTTGCCAACATAATCGATAGCTTTGCCGAACAAAACGAGCAGCACGACTCCGATAATCAGAGGAATCATTTTCGGGTATGTTGGTGGATGAAGGTGTCGTCGGCCATTGGGATGACGACCACCGCATAGGCCGCCATTGTAATTGCTAGTGTCATTCCCTCCTATCTACTAGACAAACATAGGAATAGCCTAATTTCGAAATATAATATAATTTCTAGAACTGTGGTGATATTCTTGTCATACACGGCCGATTTTTCACTCCGTGGTGCTGATGCGTTGCCGTGGCAACCAGGCTCCCAGTTTTAGTCGTCCCAAAACCTTGCGCAGATTTGTCCCGCCCCCAGAAACTCACCAGAACCAGAACCAAAATTTCTCATTATTGGTGATAGTAATACGGCGACAGTTGCGATCTGATTCCACAGGAGGTATTACTATTATTTACGTGTTTTCTCTGGTCTGATTTGAGACGGTATCCATCGAGTGATCGCATTTAAAACACGCGACAACACAAAAACAACCATACGTACAAACACGACATGAGCATGGAGGGAGCAGCGTCTGGAGGTTCTTCTGCAGAGTCGTTGAGTGGCGATACCTGGATCAGCTCGTTCTGCTCGATGATTGGGCATGAATTTTTCGCTGAGGTGCTCGACGACTTCATTGACGACGAGTTCAACTTGACTGGTTTGGGGAGCATGGTGCCGCATTATCGAGAAGCGTTGGAGTTGATTAGCGACTTGGAGCCTGAACAGCCGGTTAAACTGCCCAATGTACCATTGATCGAACACTCGGCTGAGTTGTTGTATGGATTGATCCATGTGCGGTTCATTCTGAGCCGCCCGGGTCTACAAATCATGGCCCAAAAGTACGAATGCCAACATTTCGGGGTTTGTCCACGATACCACTGTGAAGGAACGCACCTGTTGCCAATTGGACGGCACGATATGCCCGGTTTCGAGACGGTGCGACTATACTGCCCATGCTGTATGGATATTTATTTCCCGCCAAACTCTCGGTACCTGAACATTGACGGGGCGTACTTTGGCACTTCATTTGCCGGGCTGTTTCTGAAAACCTTCCCGGACATTGAAGCAGAGTGCGTCAGAAAGCGGCAGCGGCAATTTGAGTTGAAGATATACGGGTTCAAGATATCAGAGTTTTCGCGATCTGGGCCGCGAATGAAGTGGCTGCGGCAGCTGCCAAAGTCGCAACAGGAGCAGCAGGAATTGTCCGACGATGTGTATCGGCAGGAACTCATAGCATTGCAAAAGCGGCAGCAACAAGAGCAGAAGCGAATAGAAGATGAAAGCGATACTAAGAAGAGCAGCGGCGAGCCCATGCAAGTGGATTCGTGATTGCGCTCAAGTTTCAGCATGAGTCAAGTACCAATAAGGGGACCATTTTATTATTAATGCCATTGACGTATGAACATGATTTTTGTTAATTTGATATTCTTGAATAGGGGTGAGGAGGGCGTGTGCTCAGACACGCAATACGATGGCCAGATGCGGTGAGACATGGTCGTAAGCAAAAAACCTTATATACCGGCTGGTTTATATATATTATTCAGTGTCAAAGTCCGGCAAAACCCTCACAAAGGTCTATTATGAATTCCATTAACCTAAGAATCTTTGCATTTGTTCTTTCTCCAGATAATAATACAGCGACCAATTCTAATCTCAATTCCACTGGCACATATCTATATACCACAACCCACTAAAAGGGGACTTTGATCTTTATCACAGGTATGAATACTTCAAACAGTTCAGTTGTAGTATGTCCGTTTCCACTTTTACCATGGATACCCATCCCTAGCACTGCTAGTGACATTGAGCTGCTCAACCGGGGCCGCATATGTGTCGACAACTGCTGTATCCAGTGTTCCGAATACCGGCTGATTGATCCCGTAGTTGACAGACTGGAATCAATTAACTATGTGTGTTCGTTTTTCATCTTTTTCTTGTCTTTGTTTATCTTGATTTCGCATTCTGTCAATCATCGGTTCACGGTGAACACCTACGCCGGACTCCAGGCATTGGCATTTATGGCATTGAGCGGCATCTACTCGTTTGGAGGCACCGGTTGTACCACTTTCACGGATTTATGCTTCGATGCAATCACTCCGAATACTGGATCAAACAATACCCGATGTATGGCCCAGGGGGTGATATTTGTGATGGGCCGACATGTGGTGGCTCTGAGCATCATGACCCGAGTATTCGTTGCCATGTGCCGAGTAGTCTTTGCCCGCGATTTCCCCAAGCCACTTGTATTGTTTACAGTTTGGGGCGTAGCGGGAGTGTTTGCCGGTATTGCATCTAATTTTACAATGTACACTGGTGGAAACTTGTGTGTGTTGAAAATCAGCACCACCCTAGCACTGATAAAGATACCTGTTTTGGTATACAGTTTTGCGGGCTTGGCGATGGTGGGGGTGTTGTCAGGCTACGTGTGCAGGTCGCTGTACCAAATATCGGTCAATCTAAGACAATCAAGAAATGGCTTGTGTTCAGAGAGGCATTCTGGAGCGAGCATCACAGTTGGTGCCAAGCTGAACATCGCGGTGCATAGCTATCTCAAGACGATGCGGCTTTTGTGGCGCAAATTTATCTGTGCATTTTTTCTGCTGTCCACGGTGTTGAGCCAGCTGGTAGCAGATGAGGGGCATGATGACAATCGTACTGGAGGAATTAAAGATCAAAAATGGGCGGATTGTGTTTATATGAATGGAAGTCCGCTGAATTGTCCAGTGTCGCAAACTGCCATCCACAGGTGGACGCGGCGCATGTACCCGGTGGTGATCATGTCGTTCATCATGCTGATCTTCCCGCTCACCGAGATCCGCCCGTTCATGTTCCAAGGATGGTGGCGACTGCTGAAGCAGCCTCGGGCTATTTTTTATCGGCGGTGGTCTGATGAGATTCTCGAGGCATTGATGGCGGAGAAAAGGGCCGGCGGTCAGCGCAGTCCCCGCCGCAGCCCGGTGCGGTCATGGTTCGAAGCCAAGTTCCGTCTAGCTGACGACCTGCGACAGTTTGAACATCAACTTAATGATCACCATCGTCGAAGGATGACGGAGATTACTGTATCGACAACGCAATCCAACAATGCCCCTAGTAGTGGTGGCGGTGCCAGCGGCGCCAGCGCCGGTGACAAATTGACGCCGCACTGGGGTAGTGGCATTGCCAGTGCGAGTGCGAGTGCAGCACACTCGAGCGATTATAAAGAACGCAAGGCAAGTGTCGTAAGCACCATCTCCGCTGCCACTAGAGACCCGGTAGCGGAGATTATGCAGAGCATGAACGAAAACCGTCAAGACGATGACAACTTTAATGACAACGATAGCATGGATATTTTCGAGTTTTTGAACCAGCCGCAGCGAGGTTCACGATGTTAACAAATTTTTTTTTATGTACATGTAATGAAATGACGACCCAATTACTGATACTCGTTAATTCTCTGGGCAATGCTTTGCCAGTAGCTCAGCTTAACAGTCTCCACCCGCGCCGTGTCCAAATCGTCAGTTTGGAATGCCTGTTCGAGGATTTGCTCCGACTGAGCAATTCGCTCATCGTTTTCTTTTTTCAACTGCGCAATATCTTCCTCAGATTGCGCTTCAGATATGGCTTCGCGAGCCATCAGCACTTCCATTAATAGGTCTTCTTCGGTCAGAGTGTCCTTTTCTGCGAGAGCATCGACCCCACGAGCGAGTAGCAAATGTTCAGCACGGCGTAATGGGTCCAACAGGGACTTATAGGCATGGTTCAGCTGTGCGGAGTGTGTCGCAAACACATCGGATTCCTCATCGGTACGAGCCTTGTCCGGATGGTGTGTTGATTGCAGTTGCAGAAACTCACGACGAAGATCAGATTTGTTGACTTTGAACGGTCCATTCGGTGGCGGGCCATTGGGGAACGACTTGGGGAACAGATCGTAGTACAGCCCTGGCTTGGACTTTGTCGAGAATCGCGAAAGCGTAAACCTCGACAATGGAAATCTTCGCAGCATTTGATGAGTGGGTTGGTGCGGTGAGAGAGTGGGGATGATGGATGGTGGATGATGATGCAAGTGGCGGGGCAAGCTGGGAACGTTAATAATCATTTCGTCTTCAGAACACCTAGGCCAGATGCGAGTTCAACCAGGGATGTATATCCGCAAATCATCCTGTGGATACTGCAAACAGGATGAGGGCTCGCGGATCTACGGAATGAAAGTGCAAGAAATGACATGCATCGAATACCAGGAGCTGGTCGACCGGGGCTTCAGACGCAGCGGCACTTTTCTGTACAAACCAGATCTGCGAAGCTCTTGCTGTCCGCAGTACACCATCCGACTCGAAGTGCCAGCATTCAAGGCCAACAAAGAGAATCGCCAGAGCCTGAACCGGTTTAACCGTGGTGTGATGAACGGGGCGGTGAAAAAGCGCCATGGCAAGGAAAACGGGTTTGATCTGGTGCAAGCGGTGAAACTGCCGGAGCTTGACGGTTCATTGAGAATCAGCATTGAGCCGGCAGGGTTTTCGGCTGAGAAATATCAATTGTTTAAGCACTATCAAATGGCAGTTCACGACGAAGACGAGAGCGAGGTGAGTGAGGGTGGATTTGAGCGGTTCTTGTGCGAAAACCCGTTTTCTGACGGTAATGACAATAATGGAGCAGTCCATCAATTATACTATCACAACGATCGATTGATCGCCATAGAAGTGTTGGACATTCTTCCTACGTGTGTCTCAAGTGTATACTTTATTTGGCATTCGGATTATGCCCAGTACGGTATGGGAAAGATCGCCGCACTGCGCGAAATCGCACTGGCGCGGCAGCTCGGCAGGCCGTACTACTACATGGGGTTCTATATCCATTCTTGCGTCAAGATGAAATACAAAATGCATTATCAGCCGTCGTACTTGCTCGAGCCGCGGTTCACAGAGACCGCAGACGCCAATCGGTGGCGATCTGGCCGGGATTTTGTCGAGCGGCTCAACAACTCCGCCAAGCCGTATGTCAGTTTCGTGGACACACCAGAACTGCCAGTCGACGACGAAAAAGACAGCGAAACATATGGAGATTTGCTGACTTCTGGAATGCCGGGACTACTTACTAGGGCCCAGCTGGACGAGCTCGACCTGAGCGAAATAGCACTTCGAATCAAAGGGCCGGCACATATGAAGCTGGAAGTCTCACTGGACGATATCGATCCGCAATATGTGAAGGTGATAACGAAACTTCTGTCGGAGTTTGCATCCGCAGTGGGGTCATTGGCAATTGGTTCGGTGCTTGATCTGAGCTAATTGGTAATAGTTACACTAACGATACTGGGAGGATCGTGAGGCGCGTCGTGGGACGTGGGCAGTTGTTCCATCTGCTGGACAATATCTATGCCTTGCACTACGCGGCCAAATACGGTATGTTTGTCGTCCAGCCATGGCGTGGCCACAGTGGTGATGAAAAACTGCGACCCGTTTGTGTTTTTTCCCGCATTGGCCATGCTGAGGGTGAACGCCTCATGGCGTAACTGCGGCGTGAACTCGTCGCGGAAATTGCCGCCCCAGATGCTCTCGCCTCCTGTACCGTCGCCTTTAGGATCACCTCCTTGGATCATGAAGTTCTTGGTGATGCGATGGAACTTGAGATTGTCGTAGTACCCGTTGTGACAATGGGTCGCAAAGTTTTCCACTGTAAGTGGCGCAAGCTCGGGGAACAGCTTGACGTGTATATCGCCCATAGATGTGTGTAGAATCACTTTATTTGTTAGTTGTGCCTTTTTTGGCGCGGTGGTGGAGGGCGTTGTGCCGCTTGTGGTGAGGCTCACGGTGTTCTGCGCCGCCTCACCTATATCACGATCCGACTCAATAACCTCAAACATGCCTTCGTATCTCGAGAATAGATACAGCCGGGGCTTTTTGAATGCGACCGCCACGATCACAGGGTCTTTCTCCAGTGATTCGGTAATGAGCCTATTTTCCGACCCAGCGGTCTCCACCGTGAGCAGCCCCTTCTTTTTGGGGTTCCCTTGATAGAGTCCTAGGCTGGTAAATCGCATTTTTTCTTCTTTTCCCAGTACCAACTGACATGCATTGGTTTTGAGGTTGACCAACTTGATGCCCAGCAAGCTGGGATAGATCAGAAAGTTTCCCGACGAGTCGAAAACAGGCCGCTGCGGCGCATTGTGGGCCACCACATCGCGTTCCAGCCCCAGACGTCGTTTGAAATCCGAGTCATCCGGCCGCCATGCCGCAGTGCCGAACTGCTGCATTTCGCTGGCCGTTGGAGCGCTCTCGTCAAACTCCTTGTGTTTTTTTCCTGTGGTGAACTCGTACAATGCGATAACCCCGTTCAATGCCATGACCACGAATCGCTCAAAATCCGGGGAAAATAGAATAGACAAGATGCGACATTTGCGTTTGCGGAGATCAAACAAGTCGGTCTCGCTTTTCAGCTTCCATATTGCGTCTGTGTCTGTTGGCTTGGTGCCAGTTTGTGGATCCCAGTATTCCATCATTCCGAGTTCATCGCCACTAACCACACAATTGTATACTTGGTTGTACGCCATATATGTGATAGCTGCCTTATGCAGTTTCCATGAATTCCCAGTCGATTCACCTTGGCTGTCGTAGGTTCTTACATGCCCGTCTGCTCCGCCCACCGCGATCATGCTATCGCTGTCGTGCTGACACCAGCATACGGCTCTCGGTTCATAGTCCAGGCCGATAATGTTGGTCATGTCGGAATTGACCACATCAAAGATCTTCACGGTTTGATCAAGTGACCACGACGCCACAAACTTGCCATCGGGGCTGAAATCCGCACCAACAATCTTACCGTCATGAGCATGGAATTGCTTTACCAGGTCCAAATCACCCTGATCTGCAGACTTTTGCCATATTTTTAACACGCCGTCCGCGCTGCCGGTGACTATAACCCCCATGGAATGCGGTTGCGTGGCTACCACCGTGACCACTGCGTTCTGGCCATGCGAGTACGACCGTGTGTACCGGTCAAAGCTGGGCAAGTTTGCCAGATAAAGGTTGGCATTTTTCAGTACCTTTTTCCGCTTCTTCGCTGGATCGATTGAAGTTGGAGCTGGCGCTGGCCCAAAGTCGTCGTCTTCGTCCGAGCTCGATTCGTGTTCTCGTTTGTCCATGGTGTGAAAAAAGCATCCCGATGTCGCGCGGCGAAGCGACACAACCCCC